>OU015771.1:8975324-9063918 GCA_907173295.1 Fagus sylvatica | reverse complement strand
ATTATGCATGGCTCCCATTTTTAACTTCTAAGTCGATATATTTAGACATGCTTTCAAGACATCATGAAAAATCAAATGTATGAATTTATGAACTATGAATGAATGAAAGCACGTATTTTGTCTGTGAATATCTATATGAAATCCTTATGAATTTGACTTTTTATGAATCAATGGCAAGGATTGAATGTTATTGTGGAAATGAATATGAGAATTTACAAATTTGAAAGAGATAAGTATGGTATGAATGGTTTGTGAGAATTTAATGATATGTCACTTTGAAACTGGGTGTTTGGAAGGATACACTTGTGCTCCACCTCTTGATCCCCAAACATTCTCTTTATATCGAACGAACCGTACTGCTCAAAGGATAACATAGGTCGTTCTTTCGTCGAAAACCTCTTCACCGCCTAACAACCCCGATCACTAGTCTTGCACTGATTTGATGCTCGCCTTGTTGTGATACCGGTTTTTTTTTTTTTTTTTTTTTTTTTTTTTTTTTAGCCATATATTACCCTCAGCTTACGCCAAGTCCAGCTTTCCACGTTACTTTTGCCTATGGCGCCTCTTCCGAGGTTTTCACCATACCCGTGGTAATTTCCATCCGAGGGCAACGTCCTTACGGATTTTCGTTGCTTCCCGGGCCTTCTTCAAAATTATCAAAATAACAAATTGGAACTTTGATAAATATTCCTCTTTGATTAAATTGACTAAAAGTTATACATGGTATTTGATTACAGAATCAGAATTAATGGGTGAACGGAACTCTTCGCCATCCATATCAGCCAGAATGATTGCTCCCCCTGAGAAGGCTTTCTTCACCACGTACGGACCCTCATATGATGGTGCGAACTTTCCTCGTGGATCTGATAGGGCCATATTCCTCTTCTTCAGAACGAGATCTCCGGGTTGGAAAGTGCGAGGTCGAGCCTTCTTGTTGTAAGCTCTTTCGATCCGTCTCTGGTAGAGCTGTCCGTGGCACAGTGCCGCCAATCTCTTTTCATCTATGAAGTTCAGCTGCTCATACCGGGCTTGGGCCCATTCGGCTTCTTCTAGCTGAGTTTGTGACAGGATTCTCAAAGAAGGGATCTCCACTTCGACTGGTAGTACTGCTTCCATCCCATAAACCAGAGAGTAGGGGGTGGCTCCAACGGATGTCCTCACTGACGTTCGGTAGGCACACAAGGCATAAGGCAGGTGCTCGTGCCAATCCTTATAAGTCTCCGTCATCTTGCTCAGAATCTTCTTCACGTTCTTGTTGGCAGCTTCTACGGCTCCGTTCATCTTCGGACGGTATGGAGCAGAGTTGTGGTGCTGGATCTTGAACTGCTGGCATAGCTGATCCATCATGCGGTTGTTTAGGTTGGAAGCATTGTCGGTGATGAGCATTTCTGGCATTCCGTAACGGCAGATGATGTTGTTCTTCACAAACCGGGTGACCGCGACTTGAGTGACATTCTTGAAGGAACATGCCTCCACCCACTTGGTAAAATAGTCGATGGCTACCAGTATGAACTCATGCCCGTTAGACGCCTTTGGGGTGATTGCACCGAATCACATCCATTCCCCAAGCTGAGAATGGCCACGGCGAGGCCATAGTGTGAAGATATTGGGGAGGTGCGTTCTTGCTGTTCTGATACATCTGGCATTTATGGCACGTCTGGACATGTCTGATGCAGTCCCTCTCCATTGTCAACCAATAATAGCCAGCTCTCATGATCTTCCGGGCCAGGAAGGGTCCGTTGGCATGGGCTCCCATTAATCCCGCGTGCATCTCTTGGATCAATCGATTGGCCTCTTCTGCATCTACACATCGCAGGAGGGTGGCGTCATGAGTTCGTTTGTACAGAATCTCTCCGCTCAAGAAAAACTGGAAGGCCATCCTTCTGATGTATTTCTTCTCATTTTCGGTCGCCCGTGATGGATACTCTCTGTCTTGGATGAAGCGCTTGATATCGTAATACCAAGGCTTATCGTCTATCTCTGCTTCGACGTTCATGCATTCTTCTATGCACACACAGTATGCCGGGATGTCTCGAGTCTCGATCCGTAACGGTCGCACATCATCCCCTTCTACTAGCTTGATTAGGCTTGCCAGTGTGGCAAGCGCATCGGCAAAGTGATTGTGAGCTCTTGGGGTGTATGTGAAGGTGACATACTTGAACTTTGGGATTAGCCGGCTGATGTATCGTTGATACGGGATGAGCTTGGGATCCCGAGGCCTGCCATTCTCCGTTAGTCTGTGACACTATCAGCAGAGAGTCTCCGAAGACTTCCAGTTCATAAGCACCGAATTCCAAAGCTGCTTGCAGACCGACGATGCATGCTTCGTACTCAGTCATGTTGTTGGTGCAATCAAACCCCAGCTTAACAGCGATAGGAGTTTGTTGTCCCTTTGGTGATACCAAGACCGCGCCAATTCCGCTTCCGACAGCGTTTGCTGCTCCGTCAAAGTAAAGCTTCCATCTACCCTGATTGTCTTCTTCGACTATCATTACATCTTCGTCTGGGAACTCGGAGTCCATTAACTCTAACTGCTCGGACGGGTAATCTGCCAAGTAATCGGCTATGGCCTGTCCCTTGATCGCCTTTCGAGCCACAAACAAGATGTCGAATTCAGATAGGAGTACTTGCCACCGTGCGATCTTCCCAGTCAAGGCAGGCTTTTCAAAAATGTACTTGATTGGGTCCATCCGGGATACCAACCAAGTGGTGTAGTAGAGCATGTACTGTCTCAGCTTCTTGGAGGCCCAAGCCAGTGCGCAGCACGTCTTTTCAACCAACAAGTAACGGGTCTCCGGCTTCCGTGAACTTCTTGCTAAGATAGTAGATTGCCTGCTCCTTCTTCCCAGTCTCGTCTTGTTGTCCCAACATGCAGCCCATGGATGCTTCTTGGACTGTGAGGTATAGAATGAGGGGACGTCCTGGAGTTGGTGGAACCAGGATGGGTGGGTTGAGCAGATACTCCTTGATCTTGTCAAAAGCTTTCTGGCAGTCTTCAGTCCACTTTATCTTCACATCTTTTCTTAGCAACTTGAACAGAGGCTCGCAGGTTGCCGTAAGCTGTGCGATGAAGCGAGCTATATAGTTAATCCTTCCCAAGAAGCTTCGGATCTCTTTCTCTGTCTTTGGCGCGGGCATGCTTCGTATGGCTTGAACCTTTGCAGGATCAATCTCAATTCCCCGGCCGCTGACGATGAAGCCTAATAACTTTCCGGATGTGACGCCGAAGGCACACTTTGTTCGGGTTCAATCGGAGCTGATACTTCTTCAGTCGTTGGAACAATTTGCGCAGGTCTGTGAGATGATCTTGTGCGGTACGAGACTTGGCAATCATGTCATCCACGTAAACCTCTATCTCATGATGAATCATGTCGTGGAAGAGAGTGACCATGGCTCGCTGATAAGTGGCTCCGGCGTTCTTCAGACCGAAAGGCATGACATCATACACAAAGGTTCCCCAATGTGTGACAAAAGCGGTCTTGGACTTGTCTTCCTCGGCCATCTTGATCTGATTGTACCCTGAGAATCCGTCCATGAATGAGAATACGACGTTCGTTGCTGTGTTATCGACCAGGGTATCAATGTGAGGTAGAGGAAAGTTATCCTTCGGGCTGGCTCGGTTCAGATCCCGATAGTCCACGCACATTCTGACTTTTCCGTCCTTCTTCGGCACCGGGACTATATTGGCTACCCAGTCCGAATAGGTTACTGTGCTTAGGAAACCTGCCTTCAATTGCTTTTCCACCTCTTCCTTGATCTTCAAAATGACTTCGGGCTTCATCCGTCGCAGTGCTTGCTTTGACGGGCTTGCATTCTGGCTTCAGCGGAATCTTGTGGACCACTATGTCTGTGTCTAGGCCTGGCATGTCTTGGTAAGACCAGGCGAAGATTTCATGGAACTCTCTCAACAGTGCGATGAGTGCTTCCTTTTGCTCTGCGGCGCAGCGGGTTCCAATCTTGACTTCTCTCGGCTCTTCACCCTCGTTGGCTAGATTTACAATTTCCAACTCCTCTATGTTGGGTTTGGACCCCTCATCTTGTCTCTCTAATGCCTCGAGGATGTCACTTGGTAATTCGATTTCTTCGTCGGAATTATCTATGTTATCCAGTGAGCAATCCGTTTTGTTGTCAATTTTGGAGACGTGGGGATCGTTTGAGGTTTTGCGTGTAATCCTGGAAAGGATAGCGGATGGAAAAAACGGTAAGAAAATTAAAAAAGGGAATGCATATCATTCATGAAAACATGATATGAAACATGAAATATGATGAAATGATTGATGATCATGAGAAAACATAAACCATGAAATTGTTTGATACAAAATTTCCCGAGCTATTGGAGACTCAAAACCGAGTTACCCCTAAGTGTCTTGGGAGCAAGGTCCACGTCTTGGGGCAGTGGCGGGTCGGTGGTGTGGTGGTGGAATCCTCCTATGGTGTGGATGCTCAAACCTTCAACCATAGGGCCAGCGTCTTCTTCTTCAGTGGCTTCATCGGTAGGTGAGCTCTGCCAAATCTCCCCAACAGGCAAGATCTTCAGCTGATAGAACCAGGTGACCGCGCACTCTGGTAGGCTCTCATGAAATGTCGAGATCATCAAGAACTCGTTGTTAGTATGCAAGGCCATCTCACGGTACTTCCGTAGATGAGATTCCGGGTCTCCATGCTCGCAAAATATCTCGTTCCAGGGTGTCAGCCCGCGTGGAACCATTAAGTGTCTTCATCGGGGAGGTCATCTCTTCCCATGTGTCTTCATCAAGTCTTCAAGTTTCTTCATCTATACGTGCTGATCGGGTTCTCTTCATCTAGGAAGATCTATCTCCTCGTGGATCGGCATGGACTGGGAATGCGCGGAATCTCCTTCCGTGGTAATGGCATTGACATTCAAATCCTCAGTGAAAAGTAATGCCAGCTCGTCTACGTCGCCCTCATCAACTTGAAACATTGCTGATGCGGGGAAGGTGGTGCGGATGTGGGGGATGGCTATCCTCCTCTTCAGGCCATTTCTCTCCTTTGAGCTTCGCTGCAGCTCTTTGCCTCCGGGCTTCATAGGCCATCTGACGATCCCTTCTGGTCGGGGTATACCCCAGTCCATACCTTGTCTTTGTTTCCCTCCAGGGTCACAATTGTGGTTCTTCCTTGGTTCGCATAGCCTAAACCTTGCCCAGGCTGAAACCCCGCCTTGACGAATTCCTTGGCTACCATGATCCCAGCTTTGGACAATCTTGGTTCAACGGCCGCCACTCTATGGATGACGGTGACGAACTCAAAACTGTGGAATGATGCTTCTTCTGGTGCACATCCGTCAATGTAAGGAATTTCTCCCGTCGTTGTAAATGGATATGGGTTCTTCGGCTAGGATGGTGACCAATTGGTTGCCGATGATGAGCTTCATTTTTTGGTGTAGGGAGGAGGGTACTGCTCCGGCTGTATGTAACCATGGTCTCCCTAATAGCAAGTTGTAAGGAGAATCGATTCTCAGCACTTGGAAGTTGATGTCGTAGACTTGCGGGCCAATTTCTACTGGCAAGTCTATCTCTCCTAACACTTCTCTGCGGGTTCCATCGAAAGCTCGTACGACCATGCTATTAACTCTCACACGAGTGGGATCAATGTCTAGCTTTTCCAAGGTCGATAGAGGGCATACGTTTAGAGCTGACCCATTGTCGATCAGCACCCTTGACACGACGCGGTCATTGGTTTTGACAGAGATATACAAAGCTTTGGTATGACCTCTCCCCTCCGGGGGCAACTCATCATCAGAGAAGGTTAGTTGGTTGGTGACTAGTATGGAGGTCACCATGTTCTCGAAAGACGGCCCAGTGATATCCTCTGGCACGTATGCTTCGTTAAGTACTTTCAGCAGGGCTTTCCTGTGGGATTCGGATGCGAGTAGTAATGACAGTACTGATATATGAGAGGGCATCTTGCTCAACTGCTTCACTATGCTGTATTCACTACTCTTGATGATTCGGAGGAAATCTGCGGCCTCCTTCCTCTGCTGCCTTCGTTTTTGTGGGATCCTCCACTGCCTTTCCCGCTTCTTTCCTCCTTTTCTCTAGCTCTTCCGGAGTGTAGCACCTGCCGCTTCTGGTAATTCCACCGAGCCCGGACGTGAGGTTCCCTACTACCTCCTCTTTCGTCTTAGGCTGGCTTTCCCGTGTCGATATTACTTTCATCCCATAGTTCCAGGGGATCTTCTTACTATCTTGGTAGGGGAAGGGTTGCGGAACTTGGATCACCACGCTTGGAACTTTCTCCGAAGATTGAACCGCGGATACCGAAGCTGTCTGAAGCACGACCTTTTCTTTGGTAACATAACGGATGACCACTGGATCGGGCCCGGACATTTCCAGTGGTGTGGCTGGTGTGAGTTTCCCCAACTCTTCTTTCTTTCTCTCACAGAATTTCTCAAAATCCTCTTCAATTCTTTCCATCCTTGCCTGGAAGTTTGTCTTCTCGTAAGGGCTGAGTCTCAGCTGGTCGATTGTCATGCAATCTCTCTCCGGCTGTTCTCCCCTCCTTCTTATCAATCCCTTTGTTATCAGACCGGCGACTTCCTTCTTGAACTCTTCGCATCCTTGTAGGTTGTGGTCTCGAGCCCCGGGATGATACTGGCACGTGCCTGCTTCTGTCGACTCTTTTGGTGCCCTTGGTGCAGGGAGTAGCCCTCGCTTCTTTAGCTCATGGAAGAGTGGCTCCCATGGTATTCTTTGTGGAGGTGATGTCGACTTCTTCATCTTTCTCTGCCCCAATTGTATTTATGACTCCCTCTATTCTGAATTTCAACACTCCTTGGTCTAGCAGATCTTGGATACGGTGCCTCAAGACTCTGCAATTTTCCACTGTATGCCCGACCTCTCCTTGATGGTACTCACAGGTCAGGTCTTTGTTGTAGTCTTTGGGCTGTGGCCCGATACGCGTCCTCTGGTTGACGGGCGTAATCATCTTCTTCTTGATCAGCAAGGCATATAGTTGTAGGACTGGGATTGGCAGTGGCTGGAATTGCCGAGGCTCTGTCCGGGACGGCCTAGGAATGTGGAAGGCTGGCCTTCTTGGAGTTGGTAGAGTCTGAGCTGCCTTTGACAGGCTGAGGGCTGGATAGATCTCTTTTTGTCTTTTGCTGATCGTTGCCTTCTTCTTCTCCTCCTCTCGTTCGGTCCACCGACGCATGAATTGTAGCAAGAAGTCAAACTTGGTTTCTAATGCCGCCACCCGAGCTTCCAATCCTCGGAGTTTGCTCGCTTTCCTCCGCCATTTGATTGTGAATGCAAATATAACCTAGAGAGGTAAACAACGTCAAGTTAGACTTTGAATTCACAGTTGGATGCATGACCTTGGCTTACTTTGCGGGTAAACCATGGCTAAGTATGTATGCGTATGCATGGTATGCATGAATGCAATATGCATTGATGAACGGATGGGTTTTTCTATTGGGTTGCCAGAAATTGGCGAGCCTTTCGGCTCATGGCTTTATTTTGAAATTTGGGTGACCGACATCAAGCAATATGAGGGTCGGGATGACACAAGTAGACATCTATAGAGTTAAGAACTCATGTATGTACATGATGGCATTGTCAACCAAAGAAATAGGCTTTCACACCATTGGAAATTCGACGAGCCTTTCGGCGCTTGGTCCCATTTTGAAAATTTTTGGAGGGAACCAGTGTCGATAAGTGTGAAGGTCGTATTCTTGGTTGACGAACAACACAACGGGTAAGTATCTAGATTCCTATGTAGAGTTGAGAACTCTTTAGGGTTGATGTATGGACTTGTCAACGAAGAGATGGGCTTTCGCACACTATCAAAATTTGACGAGCCTTTCGGCGTTCGGTTCTATTTTGAAAGATTTTTGAGAACCGATGTCAGTTAGTGCGAAGGTTATACTACTTGGTTGGACATGACGAGACTCTACACGACCTTATAGAGTTTGGAAACTCTTAGGGGTTTACAGGCGTACTAACGAAAAGATAGACTCTTGCATTATCAAAATCCGACGAGCCTTTCGGCGTGCGGTTCCATTTTTTTTGAAAATTTTGGAGGGAACCGATGTCGATAAATGCAAGGGTCGTACTTTTGGTTAAGGACGACACGACTCTATACAAAATGGTTACAATCGTATCCAACGAAAAGATAGGCTCTCACATTACCAAAAATTGACGAGCCTTTCGGCGTTCGGTTCCATTTTGAAAATTTTTTGGGGGAAACCGATGTCGGTTAATGCGAGGGTCGTACTTTTGGTTGGGGATGACTTGACTCTATAGACTATGGTACACGTGTATCAACGAAAAGAGACTCTCACATTACTGAAAATTCGACGAGCCTTTCGGCGTTCGGTTCCATTTTGAAAATTTTTGGAGGGAACCGATGTCGGTTAATGTGAGGGTCGTACTTTTGGTTGAGGACGACAAGACTATGTACACGTGTATCAACGAAAAGATAGACTCTCACATTACTGAAAATTCGACGAGCCTTTCGGCGTTCGGTTCCATTTTTGAAAATTTTTGGAGGGAACCGATGTCGGTTAATGTGAGGGTCGTACTTTTGGTTGGGGTACGACAAGACTATGTACACGCGTATCAACGAAAAGATAGACTCTCACATTACTGAAATTCGACGAGCCTTTCGGCGTTCGGTTCCATTTTTGAAAGATTTTTGGGGGAACCGATGTCGGTTAATGTGAGGGTCGTACTTTTGGTTGGATACGACACGACTCTATACATCCCATGTAGAGTTTGGAACTCTTTGGGTTTGAGTGGTTTGCAACGGGTATGGACAACGTGGTTATCCTATCCCTTTATCAAACAATGACATGCAAACAAAGGTTTAGATAGATAGAACCTGAGTCGGCTCCAATTATTTTATCACCACCTGGAAAATAGCACAACGCTTTTCCCTTGACTCATTTTGAAAAGACACATCCTATTTTTGGGTATCCTATCTTAGGTTGGATGTTCACTCGGTTGGCTTTTACCAGAGCCCTCACAGGTAGGTTTTCTACACTATAGCTTACTATATGCAACATGGTATGACACAGCTTGGAATTCTGTTTCCTAAAGGGGCCGATGATCATGCCCGTTTCATCCTCCCGAAGGAAGTCGAAAGGGTATTGGATCACCGGGGAAGCACTTGCACGCCCCCCTCGATCTCCACGGGTGTGAAGGGAGAAGGGTGGATTCTCGTGTTCCATGTCCTAGATATAAAAGGGTTCGTGGTGGAGCCTGTACTAGCCCAGCCCCACCTGAGTCCGGGTTCGACCCAAAAGTCCAATGAGTGTATATGTCATGATTTTGAAAGTAAAAAGGGAAAAGACTTTTTTGTACAAGGCACAATATACAATATGTGTTGCATAAAATAAATCTCTATCCTATGTTCGCAGTTTATATACAAGAATATAGACATGCTAAAATCAAAACACTATACAAGATGAAATAAAGAATGAATCAAATAATGAATACCAACAAATATATACACACATGCTTAGCAAAGAAAACACCGAAAGACTATAGGCTTAAACCCTCTAAGTCCCCAGTGGAGTCGCCAAGCTGTCGACACCGGCGGAAAATCTTCTTCTTTAAGTAAGTTTCTTTTTTATTTTCCTAGATACCGACCCCCATTTGGCGAGTGTTGTGTGTGTTCCTCTATCTCTTTTCCGTTTCGAGATACGAGTTGTGTGTGTGTGGGAACTTGTGTACGTGTGTGCGTGTGAGCACAAATTTGGAGTCGCCACCAATCATGGGAAATTTTAAGGTGTGATTGGGCACCTATGTCTAATAGATTTTACCCTATTTAGACATCTACAACTAAATGGTCTTGAACCAGAGATAGGTTCGGGGGTTTGCTTATGCGTGGGGAAGGTGTTAGGCACCCCACGACATCCGTTTAAGAAAACGGTTACCTCCTTCCTAATGTTTTCTTTATTTGCTAAGCCTAAGTTTGTTGGTTTTTATTATGTACAAATGTCCCGATTTCCGTCGTACGATATACCAAAAATGGCAAACGTAATATGACTTCGTTCGGTTTTGATTAGACTCTTTATTTCACCATCCCTTTTATCTTTGTATCTTTTAAATTTCCGGGCATTTCGGTGGTAGGATATACTTGAAATCCTAACACCTAGTGCCGGGACAAACAATTAATGTTTTTGGTGCCATATTCGGGATCTCTTTACCCTTGATTTCCAAGAGTAAAGCGGTCCGTCAAATGGCGGGGTTTTGGATGATTAATTCACACTTTGGGGAATTTTAGACCATGATCCTATGGGAGTTAGAACGTGTAGAATCCCTTACACGAAAGCACGTACCAGCCACGCCCCCGTGTAAAGGACTCATACCTTCGTTTCTAACGCCCACATTACCATGTTTACTCTTTTTAAAGTTTTCATGGCAAAGTGTATTTTAATCACATTTTTATATCAAAGCAATAAACAATCAAGCAAGTAATCAAGATGGTAAAATGGCAAAATATCCAAGCAAAATAGTCATGGCATAATCGCAACACATATATCATGAAATGAATGAAGATGACAAATATGGGTCGGCATGAATATAATGCTTAATGCAAAGTGCAATTTATTATGACACAAGAATTTTTAAGGAAAGGGTCAAGACCTCGTGGGGTCGGGATTCGATGCTATTGAAAGACTTACTCGGATCCCGACACCACCATAGGATTTACATGAATAAACAAAACAATCTAAAAAGAGGGTTTTCAATGCCTTTTCGGGCTTACACGGAGGGTAGGTGCTATTGAAAGACTTATCCAAACCTCCGACGCCAAATAGGACTTAAATGAGAAAATCTATTTGAAAACGGGGTTTCAATGCCTTTTCGGGCTTACACGAAGGGTTGGTGCTATTGAAAGACTTATCCAAACCTTCGACGCCAAATAGGACTTATATGAGGAAAATCTATTTGAAAACGGGGTTTCAATGCCTTTTCGGGCTTACACGAAGGGTTGGTGCTATTGAAAGACTTATCCAAACCTTCGACGCCAAATAGGACTTAAATGAGGAAAATCTATTTGAAAACGGGTTTTTCAATTTACGGGTCCAACGCCTCATGGATTTACATGGGGTTTAGTGCTATTGAAAGACTTACCTAAAACCGCCAATACCGTTTGGTATTTTCATGCCCAAATCAAAATAATGAAAAATGGACAATATTTACAACAACGTAGTAAATAATGAAAATAACGGGGTTTAAACAAAGGATTTTCGTGGGTCCAATTCCTATGGAATTACATGGTGGATAATGCCTCTTTGAGGTCTTACATAGTCCACCACGACCAATCGGGATTATCACGCCCAAATTTTTACAAGGGGAAACGGGGATAATAACAACGCAATATATTCACAAGCGCGTAAAAGCAAATAAAGCGATAAATGTATTTAAAGCATTGCGGAAAGCGATAAATGTAAATTTAAAGCAATAATGGACTTAAAAAACATGGGATTTTTAATGGGTCCAATGCCTATGGAATTACGTGGTGGTTAATGCCTCTTTGAGGTCTTACATAGTCCACCACGACCAATCGGGATTATCACGCCCAAATCACAAAGGGAAAAAAATGGGAAAATGACAATATTCCACAATATAATATTTACAACGTAGTAAATGTAAATAAAGCGATAAATGACAATTATTTAACACATGGGGATGTATTTTTCGGGTCAAATACCTCGTAGGCTAACAAGGTTGTTACGGCCTCGTTAGAGGTCTTACGCAACTGAGCCAAAGCTACTCAATATTTGCCGTACTAAAACACGAGGAAACCGGTGTATTTTTCGGGTCAAGACCTCGTGGGCTAACATGGTTGTCAACGGCCTTTGTTAGAGGACTTACGCGAGCCGCCAAAGCCACTCAATATTGCCGTACTAAAACACACCGGGGGAGGGGGGGTAATCACAACAAATATTCACAAGTGCGTATAAAATGTAAATAAAGCGATAAATGACTAGAAATGTAAAGAAAGCGATAAATGACTAGAAATGTAAATAAAGATAAATGACTAGAAATGTAAAGAAAGCAATAAATGACTAAGGAAATGTAAATAAAGCAATAAATGAAAGGACAAATGGAAATGTAAATAAAGCAATAAATGAACTAAAGAATGTAAGAGAAAGAGAGAGAGAGAGAGAGAGAGAGGAAGATGAGGAGGAGGTTAGAGAGAGAAGCACCTAATAGGTGCTTCTCACTCTAAAAACCCCCCAAAATCCCTAAAGAAAAAGAAGAGAGAGAGAAGAGCTTAGAGAGAGAGAGAGATTACCTAGAGAGGAGTCTCTCTCTCTAAAACTACCCAAAAACCCCTTCCTAAAACCCCCTAAACCCCTATTTTCTGCCTAAACTAAGCTCTAAGAAGGCCTAGTGCCCGAGCAAAAACTATGTGCAAATGAGGGGGGGGGGGGCTTTTTTATAGAAAACCGTGCACGCCTCGGGCGCGCCATCATGCGCGGCGCATGACGGTCCTGCGCGAGTTGTGGTACGCGCCTCGCGTGCACGCCTCCACGCCAGACAGCTGTCTGCAATCCTCCTCGATTCTCGTGCGCGTATTCCTCTTTTTGATCCGATTTTCGGGGGCAGTTTTGGAGGTCTTCTGGAACTCAAAATGGGTCATGCGGCATATCGTCGGAAAGCTCTCGACGTCCTCTTTCCAACGATATAAAGTTTGCGCGAATCGGAGTTCGGACGAGGGAGTTATGGCTCCCGGAAGTCGGGGTATCGGAGCTGTTTTCGTGCACTCTTTCCGGTGAAGATTCCGATCAAACGGGGGATGCTTTCGGCGAACCGAGAGTTCCACGACGTAGCCGGAGTCATTATCTTTCCAACGCACCCGGGCTCGCGGATCAACTTGTTGCGAGCAGGAAAGACTCTGCGCGCGAAGGCGGCTGTCCGGGAGAAAAAATGCGTTTTGCTCCCAGCGCGTTTTTTCTCAAATCTTGTCCCAGTTCGCGCGCATATTTGACCTAGCTCCCGATGTCGGATTTTGACGTTCTTGGTACCGTCGGAAAGCTTGCGCTGCCTATTTTTGCAAGGTTCCGGATTCGCGGGAATCCGAGCTTGGACTCGTGAGATATGGCCCCGCGAGCAGAGTCCACCGGGGTGTTTTTGGTCCGTTTGAGGGCAGTTTTCCGATCAGGATTCCGGCTGACCCCGATAAATTCTTGGCGATCCGAGAGTTCCACGTCGTGCATGAGATGTGTCCTCTTTCCAATGTGCCCGGGCTCGCAGCAGATCAACTTGTTGCGAGTCAGGAAGACTCTGTGCGCAAGCGTGGCAACGTCGGTGGGAAAATTCCGGAAATTTCAGCACAGCCTTATTTCGTCGGCCTGTTTTCACGCGCGTGGTAGACGTAGCTCCCGATGTTGGATTTCGACGATCTTGGTATCGTCGGAAAGCTTGTGCTACCTACTTTTCCAACGGTACAGGCCTTGCACAGAGGCGAGCTTGGGTTCGCAAGATATGATCCTGCGAACGGAGGCCGTCGGAATGTTCCTTATGCCAAGGGGTCATCTTCTGACTGAGATTCCGGCTTGACCGGAGGAGCTCTTGACGATCCGAAAGTTGCGTGTGGTAGCTGAAGTGAACCTCTTGCCTAAGGGTCTTGGCTCGCGGACCAAGTTGCAGCGGGTCGGAGAGAATCTTTGCGCAAACGTTGCCTCCCAAATGGGCTGTTTTGTCAACAACACCTACCAAAAATTTGGCTAAGTGTCGGACCGTTTTTTCGCAGTTTTGGCCACAACTCTCTCGTTTCTCGTCCGTTTTCGACCCGTAAAGTACGGAATCGAAGCTCTTGATATTCTCTATACCTTGGTCAAGGGGTGGTCAGTTCGATCCAGTTTTTGGTCTGGTCAATGGTCCGGTCAAACCTTGGTCAAACTTGGTCAACCTTGGTCAAACTTGGTCGAATTTGGTCAAAGCTCTCCAAACTCTTGGAAATGTATCCCGGACTTCATTTCAAGGGTTTCTGGGCAAGGCGGACCCTAGTCGGGCTGGAAACGGCTCGGTCAAACCTCGGTCAAACTTTGGTCAACCCTAGTCAAACTTGGTCAACCCTAGTCAAACTTGGTCAAACCTTGGGAAATGTGTCTCGGACCTTCTTCTTGGGAGTATTTGATGCGGACCAGGCCCTCGTCGGATCAGACCGGCTTGGTTCCGGGCTCTGTCTCGTTTTGCGTGCCGACACTCGAGAAAATCCCGTGGGGTAAAAATGGGGTTATGACAGTTCCAAATCTTGTTGCGGCACGTGGCGTAGCAAATCTCTAGAATTAGGGTCGAACATGCTTAAACACTCACATGAATAAAATTATGATTTGAAAACCCTAATATGTTGAATCTTATTTCCATGCTCACATGAGTAATTTCTTGTTTATAAAATGTTTTCTATGTTATATGATTGCATGACATGAATTTATGACCATTAATTTCTGGAAGATTGGTTTGGACAGGGCGGAATGGATGCCTAATCTCTTCCCATTTTTAAAACATAGCTTCCAAACTTAGATCATTAGTTTTAGACTAGTGCTTATGCATGTAATTTTATATATATTTTTAGAATGTAACTAGGAATGAAAGCATTGTACTTTTCTCTAGATTGTACCTTTAAAAATAAAACATTGTAATTTGGCTTGTAGACACACTGGCTTAGTGAGATACTTAAAAATCCAGAAAGTCTCGTAGTAAGATCGAGCTATAACTATGAAACCGCGTATTTTTCTCTTTCATGTTCTATCGTAATGTAAAGTTAATATTTTCTTATGAAATAAGTTGATGTATTTCATTTAATTCTGGTTTTTTTTTTTTTTCCTTTTAATAAAAATAAGCGATGACTCCAATGTAAAACTAAAATTAATAATAAAATAAAAAAAAATAAAAAATAAAAAAAGATCAGTTGAGCAATCATTTTTAGAAACAATTATAATACAAGCCCCCATTCACTAGGGCAATCAAGGCCGCGATTTCTTGCAAATGGATATATGCCTTACTTGTGTAACTCCTTTTTTTGTAGTTGTATATGTTATGCTCATGACAATATTCAAATTATTTTGTACACTACAATTTTTAAAGTAATAGTAATATTTGAGCTTGAATGCCCTCGGTCCCCAAGAGTTGCAAACAGTTGATATCAGATTTTAGATCGATTCCCTAGTAAGTGTTTCATGTTGGATGGGTGTGTGGAATCCCCACCAATCATAGGATTTTGTAGGTATGATTGGCCACCTATTATAAATTTGTATATTATTACCAACCTAAGGTTAAAACAATGAGCGGTCTCATATTTAAGTCAAACAATAAAATAACTATGAATCATTAGTAAAACTTTGGAGATTCATTTATATGCTGGAAAAGTGTTAGGCATCCCATTATAACAATTATCCCAATTACTATTACTTCTACTTATTGTAAACACATTAAATTTTCAAAATAGATCAGTTGTTTGGGAAACATCATTCTACTAAAATATTTGGTGTATTTCGATTTGGCAAAGGTGACCTTGCCAAAGGCCAAGGTATCTAAGGGTTTAAAGCTTCACCCTTGTGTAATGTTCTTTTTAAAGGGGTTATTAGAACCATACATGAGATGAGTGGTCTATTATAGGGCTTATTCCAATTTCTTGAAGGTGGGCACTTCTACTCTGGGTTATGTGTCTTTTAAATGCTTTGGAGGAGCCTTTGGATTTAGGTTGCTAGGCTGAGCTCTAGAGAGCTAGCTTTGTATGGCTTCTAGGAAATTAAAGAACTTAATTGCTACCTTTTGAGAGATATTTTTTTAGCGGGCCTAATCCGAAAAAGGTAAAAAAAAAAAAAAGCCCAATTCACTGGGTCTAGCGACTGAAAAGCCCACTTCATATTACTTGGAACCCCACAAGACCAATGGGCTTTGCCAAACACACAACAACCCAACTCAATGGGTCTAGTGGCTATTGAAACCCCACTTCACGCTAGCAAAAGGGTTAATGAGGTAAACGTGTTCCGACAGCCTAATTCGCTGGGTTTAGTGACAACAAATGGCCCACTTCACGATAGCCCAACTCACTTAATATGGGTAGCAGGTTTTAAACTTTAACATATGAAAGGAACATGACATTAACAATGACATCAGACAAAGAAGAAAGAGACTTATCAATGGAGTCCTCTAAATCTCTTTCTTATTCCGCCAGATCTTCTTATCGCCTTGCTGAACCAACCTATTCAGCCAAGCTCTGCCTAAGCACAACCACCATTGATGCTAATTTTACTTGAAGGAGCTAAGGTTTGGATGGTTGGGGGGTGTGAAGGATTTCTTTGCTGATGCACTCTTCCCTTCTTGATAGAGGCCAGCTTAGGGATTCTCTATACCAAGAAGGAAGTGTGTCAGTGATGTATGTAGTGATTCTAGTTGAACCACCTTTGTTCCTCTCCATTTTTTCCTTTTTAGCTGAAAGAGGAACTTTCATTACATGCCCAAGCTACTACATAAGTTGACTTAAAAAACCTTCATGGAAAAACACACAAACTAGGTAGTAACCATTTTCCTCTTTGGGACAAAACCAAACCAAGTGCTCAAATGGCCTTTCCATATTCATGAAACGGAGCTGCTGCCCCTAGGAAATACCATTATGGTGCTGCCCAAAGTACTGAGATAATGTTGACTAACAATGGCAAAGGGGATATGGGGTTTTCTATGAGCTAAAGGATTTTGGGCTATAAATAGAAGAGTGGATGATCAACCAAAATCAAGAAAACCCCACATCATAACATCACATAAGACCCACAGAGGTTCATCACAATATACTCAAAACCACAAAAAGCGATAGCCTTCAAGCTCTTAAAAACTTCAAATCTTGAAGCTTCATTTTGAAACTCAAACTCTCATCTTTTAGACCATGAGCTTCTAGAAATCTCTAAATCCATTACATGCATCGGTTCCTTGCTCTCTCTCCCATCCAAATCTTCTTTCTTTGAGTTTTGTTTTTATTTCTGTTAGAATTATGAATAATTCTCTGTATTGTATATTGAAGTATATCATATAGTACAGTAGAGTGCCTTTATATAGGAGGCAGATGAGTGATATACAAGGAAAATGAGTGGTGCACAAGTAATGTGCTATATAAGGAAAGAGAGTGATGCACAAGTAAATATACACGGGCTAGAGCCCAAAACCCAATGGACTAATTATAACATTAACAGCCCCCCTCAAACTCAAGGTGGAGGATGAGAAACCAACTGGAGTTTGGAAACCAGATCACGGAAACGTCCAGTGGAATGTGACTTGGTAAAGATGTCGGCTAGCTGATTGTGAAAGGAAACAGAGAACAACTTGAGGGAACCCTGGAGAAGGTGATGCCGGACAAGATGACAATCGATCTCGATGTGTTTGGTCCATTCGTGGAAGACATCATTGCAAGCAATCTGAATAGCACTCCTATTGTCACAATAGATAGGAGTAGCAAAAGAAGTGGACACACCTAAATCCTATAGTAACCATCGCAACCAGAGGAGTTCAGATGTGGTATCAGCAAGGGCACGATATTCAGCCTCTGTACTAGAGTGAGCCACAACAGACTGTTTCTTGTTTCGCTAAGAGATCAAACAGAAGCCAAGGAGAAAGCAATAACCAGTAGTAGATTGCGATCAGTAGGATCCCCTGCCCAATCGGCATCAGAGTAGGCTCTCAAAATAAGTGGAGACTAAGCAGAAAAGTGGAGACCGTGGAAAAGAGTGCCCTTAAGGTATCGAAGGATGCGCAGGACAGCAGCATAGTGAGTCGATCGTGGAGCAGACATAAATTGACTCACCTGATGAACTGCATATGAGATGTTTGGTCGAGTGACTGTGAGATAGACTAGGCTACCAACCAATTGCCGATAAAGAGTGGGATCAGGCAATAGTTCTCCAGAGGAAGGAATCAAGCGTGCATTAAGTTCGATCGGTGTATCAACAATCTTATGATCGGTAAGTTCAGCTTGAGACAGAAGATCGGTGGTGTACTTGGCTTGAGTGAGGTAGAAACGATCATTAGAGGAAGTAATCTCAAGACCCAAAAAATAACTGAGGTGGCCAAGGTCTTTCATCTCAAAATTCTGACTTAGGAAATCCTTAAGTTCTTGAATCCCACTGAGGTCATCACCGGTAATGATCATATCATCAACATAAAGAAGAAGCTAAATGGTACCTTTGCCGGTGCGACGGAGGAAGAAGGCAGAATCATAAGAACTTATTGAAAAACCCAGTCGAGAAACTATAGAGCTGAACTTAGCAAACCAAGCTCGAGGTGCTTGTTTCAAGCCATAAAGGGCATGACGAAGTCGACACACCTTGTCAGGTGGATGAGAAAGACCAGATGGAGGTTGCATATAGACTTCTTCACTCAAATCCCCATTAAGGAATGCATTTTTAACATCCATCTGAAATAGCTTCTACTAACGAGAGGCTGCAACAGCCAATAAGGTACGGACAGATGAAAGGCAAGCAACTGGGGCAAAGGTTTCCTCATAATCAATGTCATACTCCTGTGTGAAACCTTTGGCAACAAGACGAGCTTTGTATCACTCAATGGATCCATCAGACCGAGTTTTGATTTTGAACACCCACTTACAACCAACCACAGATTTGTTAAGAGGCAGATTAATCAGGTCCCAAGTACGGTTTCTAAATAATGCATCAAATTCCTCAGTCATTGCAGCCTGCCATAAAGGGTTAGTGGAGGCCTCAAGATAGGAGTGAGGCTCGTGCAGTGTAGCAAGGGCAGTTTAACAATGGAAATCACGCAAATGAGAGGGAAGAGATGTTACCCGAGAGGAACGACGAAGTGTGGTTGCAGGTGCCGGATCCTCTGATGGTGCCGGAGTTGGGGATTCAGGCGAAGAATGAGGCGTCTCGTCAGAGGATGATCCAAAAGAGTGGTCAGATGACTCAGTCTGCGGAATGAAGGTAGACACTTCCGAAGAGGGAGGAAACAATTCTGGAGAAGGAGTAGACACCTCTGGAAAAAGATCTGAGAGAGAGGAGAGAGAGAAAGAGGGACGAAATTGAGATACCTCAGTGAATAGACGATGCTCCCAAAAGACAACATAACGGGAGATGCGAAGGCGATGAGCAATAGGATCATAAAATCGATATCCTTTTTAAGTTTCACCATAACCAAGGAAGCAACAAAGGCGAGAACGAGGCTCGAGTTTGTTGTGTTCATGAGTCTGAAGAAGGACGAAACAGGCAGAGCCAAATGATCGGAGATGTTGATAGTGAGATGGAGATCCAAAAAGGCGCTCATAAGGAGTCTGATTAGAAATGGTTGGACTTGGAATACGATTGATGGCATGGGTAGCAGTGAGAACAGCTTCTCCCCAAAAGGGTACAGGAACTTTGGAAGATAGGAGGAGAGCACAAACTGTGTCAAGGATGTGTCGAAGTTTTCTTTCGGCTCTTCCGTTTTGTTGAGAGGTGCCTGGGTATGAGAATTGATGAACAGTTCCATGGGAATATAGAATGTGTTCAAATGCATGTTGGGTAAGTTCACGTGCATTGTCAGAACGAAAAACTTTAATTGTTTTGGAGATTTGAGTTTTAACCGTGTTTGCAAAGTTACGATAAATGTTTAGTAATTCATCACGAAAACGCATAAGAAAAACCCAACTATAACGAGAATAATCATCAACAAACACAACAAAATAACGAGATCCACCAATACTATTAATAGGGGAAGGTCCCCAAACATCAGAATGAATTAAGTAAAAAATGCCAGTAGACATGGACTCATTATTATGAAAAGGCAAAGCGGGTTGTTTTCCTAATTGACATGAAACACAATCAAAATTGTCCTTAGACACTGGACCTAATAAAACCCTAGAGACTAGCTGTTGTACCTGGGAAGATGATGCATGCCTGAGCCAAGAATGCCAAAGTGATAAGGAAGGTGAAGATGAGGTAGCAGCAGAGACACTAGTAGCAGGAAGACGAAGACTGGAAATCTCAAATAGACGCCCAATTCTACGGCAAGTCCCAAGTTCCTGCCCCGTCCTGGGATCCTGCACAATACAACCAAAGTAATCAAGGATAATGCGATAGCCAAGTTCAGCTAATTGACCCACAGATAGTAGATTATAAAAAGTTTAGGCACATGAAAGATATCGGAAATGGAGAGTTTGGAAGTAGAAACGGTGCCTATACTATGAACAAGCATAGTGGAGCCATTAGCTGTGTGAATAGTAGGTGCATGATGGGCAGAGCTAGTGTGGGAGAAAAAGGATGGGTAAAGTGTCATGTGATTGCAGCAGGCAGAGTCAAGAAGCCATGAGGAGAACTTACCAGGCAGGATAGAAAAAGTAGAGGAAGAGGATGCATTACCAGCTCGAACGAGAGCCTAAGCGATGATGTTTTCCAATTGATCTGTGGTGAGTGTGATGGTGGATCCAGAGTGTGCAGGAGCAACAGCAGCAGTGGGTGTCTGATCGGTATCACCATGAGTAACAACAGTAGTGCTTCGATTGTGGCGATAACAAGTCTCAATAGTGTGGCCATGCTTCTTGCAATATCACAAAATTTGTTGGATTTCTGATCTGAACGACGAGTATTCGAACTAGACTGATCAGAGTCGGACTGCTGAAGGGGTGCAAGAGGTGACGTAGTAGCCAATACATTGAGCTTGTTCTGAGCTTGTAAGGTCTGGAGACGAGTCTCCTCACGAACAAGGTCATTAAGTGCTACGTCTAAAGATGGAGTGGGTATCTGGTGAAGCAACTGACCACGGACAGGCTCATAATCATCATGCAAGGCCATAAAAAATTGGTAGAGACGCATTTGATCACAATGGGTAGCATACTTCATTGCATCATTAGGAGTACCCCATGGTGGATCAACGAGATCAAGTTGGTCCCATATGAACTGGAAACGAGCAAAGAAGTCAGTGATAGATTGGCCAGGGTCTTGCCGAATCCGATACTATTCAATCGAAAGCTGATATTCCCGAGTGCCATGTGAGGAGGAATATTGTTTGGCAAGCATATCCCAGGCAGTACGAGCATCATCAAAATTTCCCAACAGATTAGAAATGGATGGGATAGAGGTATTACGTAGCCAAGAAAGAATCTGATGATTGTTACTATCCCATTCAACCAAACGGATCCTGAAAGCATCTTCATCCTCAGAGGAGCCCTTGACTGGCTTCTTCATCTCACTAATGACATAAAACCATAGTTTTCATCCCTTAATGAAGCTGCGCATAGATTGAGACCAAACAAAATAATTTCGACCATCCAAAGTAACATGAATGGGGTGAGAGATCTCAGTTTGAGCCATTTAAACACAAAATATGCAAAAACAAACAGCAAAAATGAATCAAGACAAAAAAACTGAGTAAGAAACACTTGGGTTGCAAAAAAGTCAACTCGGTCAATAAGTCAACGGTCAACAATCGGGTAATGGCGGCGCCTAGAAAAGTCAACAGTCAAAGTCAACTCTCGGTCAAAAAGTCAACAGTCAATCAACGGCTAACGTGGCTAAAGTCAATAGTGGTCAACGTGTTGACGTGTCGCTGACGTGGCGTTATGAGAGGGCGACATGTGTCAAAGAATATGCTAGGCGCGTGGAGGCGCGTGACGTGGGGTGACGGTGTGCCGGTTCTTCAGGCGGCGCGTCCAGCGACGGATGGAGGTGATTTTTGCGCGTCTAAGTCTAGAAACGTGAGATCTTTCGAATGGTGGTGGAGGTGTTCCGATCGGAGGCTTGTGCCGATGATTCTGATGAAGGCAGTGAGTCTTTTGGCGATGTATTCAACCTTTGACGACAGCGGGCACACTGGAATTCTGATGGTGGCGGCAGAGCAATACCGGAGATGGTTGAGGCAGCGGAAAAATGCCAGAAAAGACGAAGACTACACGAAACACTTAGAGCAATGGCTTTGATACCATGTTAGAATTATGAATAATTCTCTATATATTGAAGTATATCATACAATACAGTAGAGTGCCTTTATATAGGAGGCAGATGAGTGATGTACAAGGAAAATGAGTGGTGCACAAGTAATGTGCTATACAAGGAAAGAGAGTGATGCACAAGTAAATATATACAGGCTAAAGCCCAAAGTCCAATGGACTAATTATAACATTAACAATTTCCAAAGCTACCTATTATAAACTATTAAAAGCTCACACTCTCTTTGTGGCCAAACACTCTACCATCATATTTTCAGTGCACTATAATATATTACCCTTATAACGTCGAGTATTGCATTCGCTATGAACAAAGTCAATTAATTTATGCATAATTCATGTGATGATCGTTGGAGTACTGACAAACATATTTTACACTCCTTCAAGCACACCATTCACTTTTTAATTTTTATATCAAAAGCATTCTCATATGCGTCTTTAGGTTTTTTCAAATGCTAGTTGGGTTAAGTGTTGATGATCGCCAAATTTACTGGTGAGTTTGTTATTTTTCTTGGCCACAACCTCATATCATGGTCCTTTGGGAAGCAAAGGATAGTTGCTTGTTAATTCCTCCACTGAATCCGAATACAAAACCCTTGTCAATGATGCTGTCGATCTCTCTTGGATTCAATATTCTCAATTATTTGAACTTGGTGTCTCACTGCCCACTACTCCTACACTCTAGTGCGACAATATTAGTGCAACTTATCTGTAAAGGCTTATTTTTTCTGCCAACAGCAGACCAAGCCTAAAGCCTCAAAAATTTGCTTTAAAGACCCAAGGTGAACTAGGCCTAGTGGTCTACGGTAACAGGAAGACAAAAGTTAATGGAATTGGGCCACCAATTAAACCCAAGACCCAAGACCAGCCCACTCAATCCCAAACTTGTATCTACTGCAATGGCATCAAACCATTCAAAATAATTCAAAAAAAGAGGGGGAAACTCTCCAGAAAATTCCAGCAAAGGGGAAAAGAAGAAAGACCCACGTGATGCTCTCTTTTCCCCCTCTTTTCAACACGGAGCTCAAGGCAAATAAAGAAAGCTTATTTCCAAGATAAGCAACAGACCTCAAAGCCTCATTATTGCAGAAGAAGGCTAGTCCTCCTCATTGCCCACTGGTCTACGGCGGACTCCATCACAAGACCATCTGCGGCAGCACCAGCTTAGACAAGAAATGATGAGAAAGATAAAAGAAGAGCTCTTTCCTAAAGTGAGCAACGGATCTCCAGGCCCCATAATTGCAGAAGGAAGCTAGTCCTTCTCATTGACCAGCGGTCGCGGTAGACACATTCACAAAAACGTCTACCGCAACAGCGTCTACCACAACAAGAGTTGAGATGAGTGAAGTGATGGAGAAGACAAAAGCAAACAACGTATCAATCAAAAGCAACAACCAATAAAGTGCACTGTTCATTATCTTCCCCAAGAGACCAGCATAGTCCTCCATGGCTGAAGCTCCTTAATGCCCAGCCAGCCAAAGTTTTACACAGCAAATGCACAGTAGACCACACAGCAGATGCAGCAAACCACCCAGCAAACTTTCATGGTTGCCAAAGCTGCCACCACTCAAGGGCAACGACCACCGTAGCCCAGCACTCCGGTGGTCCTTGTTCATCCTCAACATGGAACTTAGGAAGAACGGTTTGGAGGTAGGGGGATTAATTTACTGAATTTCTTTAATCTGCCATGAGAGCATTCGATCTACTGGGGACGGAATGCAACGGTAAGATCAAATTAAATTATGCAAAACGTGTATGAGTCAACTCAATTACCTCAACTCCCCTTGTCAAGCATTTAATGCTCACCACCCCCAACACCGGAAAATAAGGGATTAGCTGTCTGCCGCAGCCCAAATCAGGTCTGCAACAGATAAGTCAAATCCCACCCCTTTTACCTCTCAGATAAACAGTAACCATCATGATTAAGAGGGTAATGGGTGAAACCATGAGATACTAACACCACTATAAATAGGGATGAGAAATAAGAAATGGGGGTTGGTTGATCTGAGTCTAAAACTAATTCCTCCATAGGAGCTGATTCACAAAGCTTCAAGAGAGAAAACCAAAATTCTGCAGAACACTTTCTGCAGATCCGCGATAGATTGAAATACTTTCTATCTACCGCAGCCAAAAATCCCACATTCAACCACCAAACACCCATACCAATTAATGATGTTGATTCATACACTTTTGCACAGTAAATAATCCTCTTCCTACTCTCCAAATCTCCTGAGTTCCATGGTTTGTTATATATCTTCTTACATGTTACTTTTCATTGCAAATCCTTGTGAAAGCCAAGTTTATTGTGTTTAAATTTGATCTGCGGGATTGATGTTGTCCATCTACTGGTAAATCTATTGTGTATTTCTTAAATGCTATTATCATTGCAAATCCCTGATGAATCCAAGGTATATTGTGATTATTTTTTATCTGTGGTGCTGGTTCTGTCAGTCTACCATGACCTTCTCTATGGGTATTGTGGCCCGGTAGATCATTGACTCATGAGTTTTGTTGTTTATTACACATTTCTTATGTGTTGTTGTCACTGAATGCCCTGGTGAAAGCAAAGTTATGTGTGATTAGTTTTGATCCGCGGTACTGGCCTTGTCAATCTACCGTGACCATTCTCTATGTATATTGCGGCCCAACAGATCAGAAATTCTAGAAGGAAGCACCATCAGCCATTGGGCAGCCCAACAAGCCTAATGTCAAGTTTTGGGTTCAACGTCCCCATCAAATAGATCCACCCCACGTTCGACCACTCATGAGGTGACACGTGTGTTGTGTTCCACTTGGATTTTGGTCCAGCAGACTGGTTCTCATGCTTTGGCAGACACCAAATCTCGAGCTCCTTATTCCACCGTAGACCTAGACTTGGTAGACTCCAAATGTGACAAATTTAAACTCAAGGGAATTGCACCATCAGCCGTTAGGCAAACCACTAGCCTAATGTCGAGTTTTGGACTCAACACCCCATCAAATAATAAAAGTCACGTTCCACCATTCACAAGGCGACCCGTGGCAAATGTGGAAAAAAAGAGCATCCACATTATCTTACTACCAATCTAGTTTTTCATGCACACATTAAACATGTGCGGCTGATTTTCGTTTTGTTTGTGACAATGTTGCCCATAATGATCTTCAAGTGCGCTTTATTTCAACACCAGCTAAATGTGGCTTCACTTTGGAGAAAATCATCCAGCAGTGGGGGTTTTGGTGCGGTAATCAAAAACTCTTTGGGCTTAGTGGTGGCGGCTATATGTGAAGTTTGCCATGGTCAGAGAGATGCAATTCAACTCAATGCCTTGGCGCTTCAAAAATCCTTCTGGCTTGCTAAGGTCTTGGGCCTTTCCAGTGTCACTGTGGAAGGTGAATGTAGAGATTTGCTAGCATTCCTAAATTCCAACGGCCCCTGCTTGGCTCCTGCTGGCACCTTGGTTGATGATATTAGGCAGATTTCTTCTTTCTTTTCGGTTATCAGTTTTAATATCATTCCTCACTCTAGTTATCTGGTTGGATCTGCCTTAACTAGAGGAGCTTTTACTTTTACTGGTTGTAAGTTTTGGATAGTTGAATGTCCCGATTTCCTTCTTTCTGCTGCACACACTGATTTACTCAAAATCTAATAAAACTCTATCGCTTTATCTCAAAAAAAAAACCTCTCCTCTCTTGACCCTTCAACTTGAAGGGATATCTCATCATGTATTTACATCTATAAATCATAAGAATACATATTTACGTTAATTACTAGCTAGAGAAACCACCCTAGAAAATTGTGATTCCTTGACCAATTTTAAAGAGAAAGACTCTAGCTTTATTTATGCTTAAATATCCAAAAGACTATTCCCAAGTCATTTTTCTTTTTAATGGGAGCAAATTAGGAGAGCATGTAACGATCGATGAGAGACTATGCAAACAGTAAACCCATACAAACATGTCTATTTTCCTATCCTTACCGACATTTTATGTATGCATGTGTTGGCGCATTTGAATCTCCTTCCACTGGCTTCAAAATTGTTGCTATAATATTAGAAATCAATAGTATTATTTCTGGAAACATTATTTTCTAAATATTGTACACAAGTTGACATGGCGCACAACCCTAATTTACTTGTGTGTATTAATTCGCATGCAAAGTGCGCAATTAATTATTATTATTATTTTACGTTGGTGGAAAAGCATATAGATATAACCATGTCTACTAATATGGAACAAAGTTGATGCTTGTACCGGCCTTAATAGGCTCTCAAACCACATAAATAACAACCAAAAGCAACCCTGTGCAACCCATGATTCCATATATGTACATTAGATGACTAAATTTTATGTTAGATTAAGAATGAAAAAAAAACAATTTGCCTAAGTCTAACTTAATCTAATTTTGAATACGCCAATAATTAATTTAAAGAAAGAATGGCTAAGACTAGGAAATAATTTGAGCATAAATGTGTCATGTCATTGGTGGTCATGGCTGGCCGAAATGAGTGACTGAATTGCACCTGAAAGGTTGGTCATGGCCGCTACAAGATTGGCCATTCCTTGGTGGTTCACTTCGTTTTGCTTTTCTTCAATCTGAAGCCTCCGTTGTTCAATTTCCATTGCTTCTTGGTGCCGCTTCTCTTTCTTCTCCTCGCAGTCTCTAAAGGTTCTGGCCAAAACCGAAGCGCTACGCTTTATGCTCGAACCAATGCTTCTTCTAACTTTCCTGCGTTTTGAACTGGAGCCATGCATCTCACTCGAGTCTGTCTCGGACGAGTCTGACTTATCTAGAATCAAACAATGTATTGAAAATGGTGACAAACATAAAACTATGTGTTTTTTTTTTTTTACATAAAATTATATATTAAAAAACATACAAAATAGAATGTACAGAAAATAAAAATATGTGATTAAACACCTAGTAGGCTTCAGGACGAGTTAAAATTAGAAGAAGCATTGGTTCTTCTTTTAGTAATTTATTATTTATTCCACATATTGCCATGTACTTTTTTTTTTTTTTTTTAGCTACTTCTGAAATTTTTTATGTAATTTATTCCAATTTTCTTTTAGTAATACTTTGAGTTACATTCCAAATAGATATCTATGGTAACAAATTATTTATTTAATAAAAAAGGTCTAACAATTACGTGAGGGGATATAAACGATAGTATAATAAGTTAATTAAAGTTTTCAATAGCATATAACGTAATATATGAAGTTGCAATGCAACTGGAGTTGTGGTACAAGTGAGAGACACTAAATTCCTAGCTACCTTTCGAGTACCTCTGTAAAAAAATCAGTATTGGATATCATGTGATCATATGCTGTTGCCATGCCAGTGGGTCAGTATATGTAATAAATTATTTATCAAATAAAGAAAGAAAAGTATATGTAATGAATTATGACTCATTACTTCCTTAGTACTCCTTACATCATACAATTTTTCTTTTTTCTTTTTTTACTTTTTTGGGTAATTTCTTACTCACATTAAGTAACATATCTTAACTTAATTAATATAATAGGTTAGATAAGATGAGTCTCTTTCTAAGTAAAGTAGTTGGATGAATTATTGAACCCATAAGCAGTGGCGGAACCACGTGGAGATTGGGGAAAGGGTGGGAGGGGGTCCTGACCTCGTAAAATCTCCAAATATTTTTAATAGCCCTTAGAAAGTCAATAATATATTAATATTGATGGGTCCTCTAAAACTAAAATGAACTCACTCTGACTCAAGTAATATATATAGTTATATACTAAACAGAAATGAAACAATTGAGTTAATAAATTTAGGACATGCATTTAAATTTTCTTTTCAATTCTACTAAATTGTTTTCTTTCTTTTTTTTTTTTTTCTTTTTTTTAATTTATTAATCAATTTTAAACCTTTATCCATTAACAGATGATCGAAATCCATATATTATTGGATGGAGATAATATTTAAATATTAATTTTAGAAATATTTTCTTCAACGAAATATAATTTAAAAAAAAAAATCAAAATATAGATTGTCCAAATGTATCATAATATTATCTTTCAAGCTTCCACGGTACCCCATGACCTATTAGAAGCGTGACACCCAGAAAAGCATAAGCAAGTAAACGACAAACTAAACAAGAAAATATTTAAAAAATGATATTGTCAACAAAATGAATGGGTCAAAGACAAAAAAATTCAGAATGAATTGGATAACATATTATGATTAATGCTAATAAAATGAGTATCAATAAAACCCTTACAAAAATAATATACATAATTATGATAAATAAATAAATTTGTGTCCTAACTCCTAACATTAGGATTGTGAGAGATCTGTTTTCTTGGAGTGCCCAAAAAATAACCAAGAATTGCGAGCTAGTGTTTACCACACTGGTCTGCATGATTGTGTAGCTCTTTTCTGATTCTAATAAATAGTACTAAAATTATGAGATTCCATTACTTCTCGAATCTCCGTGCACTAAAGTATCATATTCAAAATCTAAATCCATAAAAGACAGAGAAAACTTTTTCGTCGTATTGTTGAAAAACCTACACCGTAGACTCCATAAAGATTCCCCGAACTGAAAATGGTACCAACATCAGACGGTATACTATTTAAAAATATGGTAATCAACTGTCCAAATATCAAGATGCATTGTATATGACAAAGTATTGCCCGTACTATAGCATAAGACAATGGGTCCTAAGTGATAAATGTGACAGAGCTTTCAAAGTTCAAACCCTGCAAGTTTGACCCAAACGATTAAATAAATAAATAAATAAGTAATATTTTTGCAACCAAATTAAAAAGCTCTTTCACCAGTAGAATTGCTGCAGTACCTGAAATCTCTGGAGGACGCATCGGAGCTGGTCGCGGTGGCAGATTAGGTGGCACTACGGTCACCGGAGTCGGAGAAGGAGCAAAAGAAAGTACTGGTTTTGCAGGTGGAGAAGCACTTGTTTGTGAATATCTCCTTTGTAGCACTTGGTTGAGGGCTTGAAAGACTTCGAAGGCCATATTAGAGGGCAAGTTCCGATCTTTACGATCTTGCTTCTCTATGTTCCAATAAGATGGGAATTCCTTAGAGGCGTTGGATTTGGACTCGTACTCACGGACTTTTTTATAGTCTCTGAGCAGGTTGTCCCATTTGTCGTTGCATTGGTTCTGGCTCCTTAAACACCCATGGTTCCAGCAGTAATTCTCGACCCACTTCCACCTGAGCTCTCCGCCGGGTTTGCATGGTGGTTTCGTGGTGGGAGTAGTTGGATCAGGTGGTGGGGTTGAGCTTGCCGCCTTGACTCGGCGCTCTTCATCGAGCTTCTTTGCAGTGATTAGGATGAGTGTTTCTTGGATGGTCCAGTTTCCCTTGCGGTAGTCTCTGATTAGAGGTGATGAAGTGGCGGCAGCGGTAGTGATGGTGGTGGTGGTGGCGATGTGGGGTTTGAGTGGTATTAATGTAGTGGGAGGATCAGACATGGCTTTAGGGCATAACAAACAAACAGAGAGCGACGTTTTCTTGCAATTTATGATCTTGTTGATGAATGTGGGGGAACTGGGTCAGGGTGTGATGGAGTAAAGTAAAACTGTTAAAATATGATTTACAGTGTAGGGTCTAAAAAAAATACAAATATATGTTAATGAGAGCATACAAAACTCCTTTTTGATACTTAGAAGAATTCACATATATAAATACAATCATTTAATGCTCTTAACCATTGCCCTAAGGACACTGTAACAAAATCCTATATATATATATATATATGTGTAGAGCTCACGTGAACATAATCAGAGTGTCATGTTGTTAGTGAGGGAGCCCATGATGTTTTTGGATACTTGGGCTTTCGCCACGTTGTAAGGATCTGTAAATGGTGATGTGCTATAAAGTGTGTACAGTGAGATCTACTATTTAGACTGTAGACCGGCTTCTTTCTTTTTTCTTTTCTTTTTTTTAATTACAAGTACAGTCAAAGGATAAAACATGATTCAATTTTGTGTGTTCAACTTACTAGACTGGGGATTTGCCTCTCTGAAGTCTCAACCTTAGAGCATTCACACCCCGTCATAAATCACATTCTATTAGCTATAGTAGATGATACTATTTGCAAAATTCATCAAATTTACACTCCCATTCCGTCTTTTAAAATTGTTCAAAATTTTACACAAGTGAACATACTCGGTATTGATACCGAGTACTGTAGAAGAGCAAAACATTAAACGCCCATATTTTATTCATCAGAAAGCTCTCTCTCTCCTGCCTCGCACTCTCTCTCTCTCGGCAGAAAGCTCTCTCTCTCCCCTGCCTCGCACTCTCACTTTCTCAGAAACTCTCTTTCTCTCCCTTGCACTCTCTCTCTCGCACTCACTAGTTCAACGCCGGCGTGGTGGCTCTGTGGATTTTTGTGGGTTTGGGCGTGGGTTTTGGTGATGGTTTGTGGGTTTGTTCTATGGGTTTGTGGTTTGTGGCCGTGGGTGATGGGTGGTTTGGGTCGGCTTGGTTTTGAAGGTGGTCATGGGTTTGGGTTTTGTGGCGGCTGGGGCGGCGAAGGACTTGGTTGCTGCCGTGGGTGTGGGTGGGTGTTGGGGACTTGGTTGCTGCCATGGGTGCGGTGGGTGTTGGGGGAATTGGTTACTGTGGGTGGATGTTAGGGGGAGTTTGGGAAAAAAAAAATAGTTTTTTTAATAATATTTTAATAGAATATAGTGTAAAATAAAGAGTGGAATGTGAGATGGATTGTAAAAGTAATTAGCAAAAATAAAAAAATAGTATTTTGAAGAGGTAAAATAGATATTTTTTAGATAATGGGATGTTAATGCTCTTAATAAACTAGCCAACTTGGTACTATGCAGTGTTGGTGGGTCCAACATCATAGTATAATATATACTAACAGTCAAACCAGTAGGACCTCACTTTCTCACTTTAGAGAAGAAGAAAAAAGTTAAACAGAAAGAGAATCAATAAGTTTAAAGATACCATATTTTTTAAAGAATAAGGAAGAAACACGAGTATACACACGGCTATTTAGCAAAAAACGAGTATACACAAGCTAAATTTACTACCCACAGGAATAATCCACCCAATTCATACAAAGTAAAGGATATACTCACTACTATACGGAATATACCCAAGAAAGAACTCACCACTTATCAGAATACACAGAAAGATAAGAGTTCAACAAGAACTCATTCTCAAATCCCGAGATTGAAAATAATGTTCAATATTCTCACTTATTTCCATGTATGAGTTAGGACTTATGTAATGACTCGTATATATATATATATATATATATATAACCAACTTTCTTTTTTTTTTTAATGAATAAAACATAACTTGATTGAAAATAAAAAAATGGATACCTTCCACTCAAACGAGTAAGAAGAAAAGCAAAGTGATTATACAATAAAACCCAAAACCCTTTAACAAGGGCGGCAATAATGACATACATCATGATCCAAGGCCCTACAACAAGGGTGGCAGAAAATAAATACAGGAAAAAAAAACCAACAACAACATAGCCACAACAATATAATAAACAAGCAACAACAACACATAAACAACAAAGCTTGACAACAATCAGGTAGTTGGGAAGAGCAGCAGCAACTATATATGTCTGGTGCGACAGAAAGCTTGGAGTCATGGTCCCATTCAAGCAACCAACAGATTGGTCGAATCGGATTGTCCATGGTATTAAATGCCATGCGATTCGGGTATTGGGGCCCACCAAAGGGAGGAGTTTTGCCAAATCTAAGCTCAAGGTAGGGTAGATGAGAAAAGCTCGGAATGGGAGGACTCCCCAAACCCGTTGCCGACAAAACATAATATAGGCACGCGTTAACACGAGGATCTTTTCATTGAAGATCTGTGTACTCATTAGGGAGAGTAAATAATCTGAAGGATATGTGCTGATTGTACTCTTTTTCCTTCGTTAAGGTTTTTTCCCATTGGGTTTTCCGTTACAAAGTTTTAATGAGGCAATCCAAAAGCATTTGAAAGTTCATAAGAATATTGTATTCTTTTTCCTTAGCCATTGGTTTTTATCCCATTGGGTTTTTCCTTAGCAAGATTTTAACAGGCATATTCTTTATGAGTGGTCATCTAAGGGGGAGTGTTGTGAATTATTCCAAAAGTCACCGTCCAAATATAGTTAGTCGGTGCTGCCTATTTAGTCACACTATCTTTGAAATTTCAAAACACAAGTATGACAATTGATGTTGCCTATGGCTAAAGTGTGAATCATGCATGGCTAAAGTGAGAATCATGGCTAAAATGTGAATCATGGCTAAAGTAAGAATCATTATATCTCTTGCAAACCATGCTTCCGAGTGTATATATATATATATAAGTGTAATGCTTCAGTTTTGATATAAAAAATGAGGCAGAGAGATCAGTAAGATAGGGAATTCTAGAAATTTCTCTCTGGTGTGGATGATCACCTAATAAGAAAGTTCTCATAAGAGTTTTTTTTATTCATTTTCTCTTACTATTTCTCTTTTATTTTACAAGTAAAGTGTTTTCCACAAAAACATTGATAAGACCTTCCTCTAAAATCTCTCAAAAAGAAAATCCCATGTGGTGTCCTCCCCAGCCCACCGAAAGAATCCATAGAATATTCTTCACTTTAAAAAGAAAGACTACGGAAAACCCATTTTCATAAGAAACTTACTTTTCCAAAATCCCATGCAAAACCCATTTCATCATAAACTTTATTTACTTTCCAAAAATCCATCGTCTCTCCTTCAAGAAGTGTTTTCCAAGAATACATGGACTCAATTAGTCACGAACCGGCTAAACGTGTGATAAAAATTGAATACAAGTCTTGTTATAAAAGTATTAGGTACAAACAACAAATTGTAAATAACTAAAAAAAGAAAAATCTATAGAAAGGAAGCAAAATGTTAAATAACCAAAACAAAATTCACACAATGCATGAAGGAATTTGTCAAACAAAAGTTTGAGAGAGATTACCTTGATCTGAACCCAAAAAAAAAATCACGTAACAAATCCAAAAACTTTATTAAATGGAGATATGTCAAACCATCACAGAATATAGTTATTAAGTCATATGAGATTTATGATTTTTTTTATCTAATAGATAAATAAAACATAATAGATTAACAATAAAATTTATAAGACAAATCATGAATTGGGATCTTTCAAACAAAATAATAAATAATAAAATCATGTAAACTTTTAATTTAGTTCCAAAAGCTATCTTTTAGCCCTAAACATATGAATAAATAATAAAATCATGTAAACTTTTAATTTAGTTCCAAAAGCTATCTTTTAGCCCTAAACATATGAATAAATAATAAAATCATGTAAACTTTTAATTTAGTTCCAAAAGCTATCTTTTAGCCCTAAACATATGGCCAACAAATAACTTTTATACATTACACATCCTAATCCTCGTAGAACCGACCTAACTTCCCAATCCTATTCCCTGTAGAGTACTCAAAATTTTCCTACTCCTAATCGTTCTAGAACACTTAAACCTAATTTCCAACCCGTAATCAATTAAAAAATTAAAAAAAAAATAAGCGATGATGTGTAAAATTGTGAAGAGTCAATAAAAAATCAAACATCATGAGTTTATATATATTACTAGTCGGTAACCCGTACAATGCGAAAGAAAGTTTAACATAATATAACTTTTTCTCTTTCTTTTTTTTTTTTTGTCTAAATATGAAAATTGATAATTATAATAATTATTAAATACATTTATTATTATTGTTGTGTTTGTATATATAAAACTATATATTTTAACATTAGGTATTTATTATGATTTTTTTTGTATATGGTACTATATATTTTAATATTAGAGACTTTATTATGACTATGTTTGTATATAAAACTATATAATTTACATTTTAAAGAAAAAATGACATGTCAAGATTCTAATGAAAAGTTTAAATATATAATAGAATTTAAATTCAATTAAAAATATATACACTAAAATAATGACGTGTAAAATTATGAGATCTCAAAAATTTATGTGGCACAATATCATAAAGTAAAAAAAAAAAAAAAAAAAAAAAAAAAAACCCTAGTTTTACGTATAGTATAGATTTTCCTTTGAAGAGGAATCCTACTAACCACCACTCTACTATTGGATTTTATTTCTTCTAAGGTAACTCTCTTATTTCATGGCACAGTAAGAAATAAAATTGTGTGTCTCGTTCCAGCATTGAGGTAGAATATTGCACTATTGCTTATACTACCTTTGAACTTCTCTCTCTCTCCACTAGCTATAGGAAGATATGGGTCTTACATATTCGTCGCCTACTGTTATTCGCTCTGACAATCGCAGTGTTATTTAGATTGCGCATAATGATGTTTTTTATGAATGCACAAAGCATATTGAGATATCATCATGTGTGTTATCATCTGGATGCAAGGACTTAAAAAAAAAAAAAAAAGATTTTCCTTGAAATTTCCCTTTTCAAATTTTTTGTTTTTTCATAACCATTTTTTCTAGAAAGTAATTTCCAAGCTTTTAAGTGCTTTTGTCCATGCCTTGATTTAATTAAGTTCATGGGCTCCAAAATCAAGCCAATCATGTCCTAAAAGTTTAACCATTGTGTTTCTTGTTGTCTTTTCATGGAAATTGGAACTTGAATAAGAAAAAACATTTTTGGAAAAATATTGCACACTACGGTCACTTTGCTTTTCTAAAAGAGCCAAGTTAATCGTATTTATTTCATTTTATTTTATGTTTCCTACAAATATAAATATCTAAAATATCATCTCTATTGCAATCGTGGAGCAAAACACTAAATATGCGTAGGAAGAAAGAGATACATATTCAGGATAGAGAGATCCCTAAGAATATGTATGTCTGGACTTCAAGATTTGTGTATATGCTCAAGGTGAAAACCGCAAGCATATGATATGCCTCAAAAGCATATTTGATGGATTGAATCACTTATGTTATGTGACTGCCCCTACCCGTGTTAAAAAGACAGTAAAAAATCTTGCAAGCTAGCAAAGTACGTGCAGACTCTAAATTAATTTTCTAAAATCCACAAAACACTTTTTACTAAAATTAATGTCAATCCAAGTTATCTGTCAAATAGTAAACCTTATGAATGAGTCAAAATGGGATGCTATCACAAAATGGAGGGCATGGGTTGCTAACACATTCCTCATGCATAACTGAACGTTCAGACTCCTGTCTTTTAATTCGAAATATGATTTTTTATCCTATTTTATCTTAGGAACCCTTAATTTTTCTTAAACCTAAATTTAAAATAAAATCAATTAAACATAAATTCCAATTCACACCTTAGAAATTCTTAGAAATTCAATCACACCTTAGAAATTCTTAGAAATTCAATGATTCGTGACAACTCCCATAAAACACGAATTATCATAATCCACTCACCAAAACGCCATTTTCGTTATAAAAAATAAAAAATAAAAAAAATACACATATTGAGGAATAAAAAGAATAGAATTGATCAAAATGGGATAACAACACACTAACCGACATCACCAAAACCAAGGCCAGTCCAATCATTTTGGGAGCTTAAAACGAAATCTCAAATTGGGAATCTTTAACCATTCAATACTAAATTAAATTAATATTTATGAAAAATTTTATTGGAATTTCATTCTTCTTACTCTTCTAGATGCAATATAATTGATCACAATTTTATAATCAATTTTCTCCAACACATTCTTTTCAATTGATGAAATCGTTAATCCACTTATTCTTTCTCTTGACATAGTCGATCTTAGGTAGGATTTTATCAAATTTAATTTTGATAAACTTCTTTCTGCATAAACAATTGTTAATAAAATTCTATTTGCAATGTATGTATTTTAAGAGTATTTCTAAGTTATGTAATCGTGTTGCTCTGGCTTTGGCCAGTTTTTCCAAAGAGAAAGATGAGCAGTCAGTTTGGTTAGAAGACTGCCCACCTTTTCTCTTTCCCATTGTATCTGCTGATTTTCCTTGAGTTTTTATAAAATGCTATCGTTTAAACTCAAAAAAATAAAAATAAAGATTCTAGTTTTTTTTTTTTTATTTATGACCAAGCAATCCACTAGGGGTGGGCAAAAAACCGTGGAACCCGACCCGCCCGACCAATCCGGCCGACCCGCTCGCCCCCGCCCGCCCGCCCGCTCGCATATATACGGACGGATACGGATACGGATATTTTAAATATCCGGATAACGGTTTTTGGAATTTTGGTCGGGTGGATACCCGCCCGCCCGACAATATTTAATTAAATAATATATATATATATATATATAATATATATATACCTATAACTACCCATAATCCCATAATATGAAATTGATTTTTTGTTTTTGTATTTGTATTTGTATGTGCTTAGGAATTGTTGCATACTTGCATTTATGTTTGGTTTTTTATATATAAGAATGGTTTAAAAAGTTAGCAAATAAGGAATAGTAAAAAAATGGCTAAAAAAACTAAATTAGTAAGCCCAATTAGTTGCTAATTTGGCTTTAAAATGGCCCAAAAAAGTCCAAAACAATGATATGGACTGAATTTTTAAAGTCCACTTGCAAGCCCATTAAACCCAACCACCCACCCGCCAAACCCGCTCAACCGACCCGCCCGCCCGAACCTATCAACGGACGGTTAGCAGACGGATTATCCGTGAATTTATTTTCTATGGACGGACAACGGATTTGCCCAATACCCGACCCGCCCGACCCGAACCCACCCCTACCACTAGCTAGCTTCTTAAGCCCGCTTTCTGCTTTTCTAGTTTTTCGTTTCCGCATGTTTGTTAATATTCCGATTCTGGAGATAGGGCGTCTCTTTGCATATTTATCTTTATACAATAAACAGAAATGGATCCATGATGAAAGGACTGGATTTTCCTAGAAAGGTCAATTCGTATATAGTGGAAAAGAAAATTAAAAAGAGCACAATTAGGCTGGCAAGATAGGCAGTCTGCAATTCAGAATAAAGCATTAAGGTTCAATTAATAAGCACAATGACAAGAGTACTAGCTTTAATTAAGTAAGAGAAACAGAGTAACATGCATTTACACAGAGCAGAGAGAACATTGGCATAGCATAAACATCAAGAGATTCATGTCCCGTTCATAGAGTATATACATAATTTATAGGCTTGAAGGGAGTTGCAATTTACCATCATATTAAAATAGGGATCCTGACTAGGGAGTAAGAAAGGAGGAAAACACGCAGACAAATAACAACAAAACAAAATTCTTCAATGCACAACTCTACCAGTTGAAGAAACTCGAAAAACAGTCCCCAACATAATGTTCTTCAGTCCCAAGTAACCGAGATCATAGAGTTGGCCAGCCCCGACTCCTCAAAAGTTGACTGGCTATCATAATCCAGAGACCTTGACGCTCCTGGGATTGCATGTGTCAAGCGAAAGGGCCTTGTCTCAGCTTCTTCTAGTTGAGAAGAGCAGAACGACCACAACAACTGCAAAACGAAAACAAAATACCAAATATGAAAAACATTATGAGTTGGGATAGAAAACCAATATTTTTAAACAATCCCTAGTTAATGATAGGAAGTTCCCCTGACAGGTCAACACATCTCAATGTTTTTTTTTTTTTTTAATGGGACTGTTGAATAGGCAATAACAAAAAACACATCCAAGACTCATATCCAATGCCAAATGTTATTGGATAAAAATTGCCACACTCTTACTATTAAGAAGTGGGCCATGCAGGAGATTGCAAACTGAACATGTGGGTAAAGAATAAATAATGCAAGATAACATGAGCTTCAAAAAGTTCTCACCTGTATTGAATCAGTACGGAAGAAATTTCGCTGAACTCTTCGTCCATCTGGAAGACGGAATCCAACCCTGCAAAGGAGGTTCCTATCACCCTTGGGTTCTTCAGGCAGAGGTGGATATGACAGCTTCTTAATGGAGCATGTTTTTTCCTCGACAGTAACAGTTACATCTTTGTCTTTAGCAGTCATCCCAGTTGAGTCTTCCATGCGTTCCGTAGAAGCTGCCAATGCCCGGAGCATTTCCTCATCTTCTTCATTTGTTTCATCTGCAACCACAAGGGCATTATAGATTTGGACCAGCAAGAAACCTAATGCATTTTGACAACAAGAAATGCTAAACCTCATATAAGCAAAATGAAAGCTAAAACTTATAACCAACAACATAATGTAATTGACATCTGCCTGAGAATGTGTCATCAATAAATAAAACTTCATAGTCTTGAAACTCTCCTTTTTGCAAAATAGTAATCAATGACTCACATACCATGCTTTTCACCAGGTGAAACTGACAGACAAATTGGATGTGTGAAGTTTAGGCCACAATAAGATTGCCATAGCAATTAAGCATCACCTTACCAATTGTCAGTTATGATTTTGTGTATCAGTTAATGTATCAGAAAATGGCAAGAAGCTCTATCAAATCAGAATTGAAACCCTTACATACCTTTACTTCTTTGAGGAGGAGTCGAAGAACTTTCTCTTGGACGTTTATTAGACAGAGTTATGTGATGATGTTTTGGGCCACTATCCATGAATGGTAACAGATCCTACAATTGACAGGAAACTTTCTATGATTAGCAATGCAATACAAATCAAACTAGGGTGCAAGTTTTGATATACAACAATCCTTAGCCCCTTTTCCAAATGTGATGTTTCTATCAAGTCATGCCACTGAAATACAAGAATATGCATCCCCATGACGCATACCTCCAGCAATCTTTCGGGCTGAACCATTCCACTCCAGGAACGCATTTTCTGACCAGTTATGGGGTCAATGACAAGCACTACAGGAATAGAATCCAACTTGTAATACGTGCAAACCTTCCTGCCTTCAGTTGTATCATCATACACCTATATTCACAAAACAAGATCTTGAGTGATTTAACTAGACAATGTTACCAGAAAGAATAAGATATATATCCGAAATTTCAAAGTCTACTATAGACAGCATCCAAATCAGCAGCAAAGATTCGCACAACCATCAAATCAATTAAAAACTTATCATAGAGGTCATTGAATATTTGAGCCATAAAGTATGCTAGAATCAACTAAATGTGCCTCCAATGGCACAGGCAACTGACAACCAAATATATTATTACAGTTCTATATGTCAGTTAATATTAGGCTAAACTTTGCTTTTTGGTCCTCAGAAAATAAACGAAGTTTCAATATGGTCCTTGAAAAAAATTTCGTCATTTTGGTCCTTATCTTTCACAAAATATGCCAATGTGATCCTTCTATCATAACATCATTAACCATAAAAGATGCCTATTAAGGACCACCCCTCTTAATTGCCACTCTAGAGTCATACATAAATGGGCCACAGGAGAGCATCAGTTGTTTATATATACATAAAAGTAAACAAAAACTCTTTCTAAGACATCACTCAAAACCTCAAAGAAAACATTTGTCATGATCTTACTTTGGAAACCTAATCATACACAGAAAAAAGTTTGCTATGATCTTGAATTGGAAACCTATTATACAGACAGGACGAGTAATTGTGTGGCACAGAGCCATGTGTTATTTTTTAATATAACAAGAAGGTGAAGTTAATTCCTATAGAAACCAAAGAAATTGAATTATGTGATGATAACTAACTCCACTTTTATGCTAATCAATAGCCTGAACAAGGAAAAAGTTAAGCCACCCACCCAAACCAGCATTCCCTTTGTTCTTTATAATTGCAGGCATTGAATTTATCTTCCTAAAAGATCTCTCAAGCCATCTAGTTTGAAGAGCAACTAACAAGATCCTCTGACCTTTTTTTTTTTTTTCGATAGGTAACAAGATCCTCTTACCTGAATCTTGAACAAGTCAGCTAAGTAATTTATAAAGGCGTGAATAAACTAAAAGTTGGGACCAATAGTACATTATTAGCTGTTTTAAGGTTCTTGGTATTCGCCTCTCACAGTTTAATAATTTCCTTCCCAATAATGCCCTTCAGCTCTAACCCTTCTCCCCCAAACACTCCATCATCACGCTCAATAATCTAAACTCACAAAGTTCCAAAACATTCTTTTATCTTTCTTTTTAATTGGGAAGATTTGAACCTAAGAAGTACCCATCCAACACCAAGGTCCAAGTACTCGTCCAACACCTCCAAGGACTGCAGGCCTTTCCTTAATCCTTTTGCTTAACATTTGAAGCTTTTTAATGGCTTCACAGCTCATAGGAACAGTAACCAATTATTTCATTCACTTAATGTAAAATAAATTTAAATTTTTTTTTTTTTTTTTTTAATAAAAAAATCGGTTCAATGAAACTAAAAACTGGCCTTCATCCAAAAAAGTCAATTCCAAGCAGTCCTAGATAGGGCTTCTTGGAAAAACTTACCCAAACAATATCACATTAGAAACCATGTCAAAAAGAAGATCCTCCAACAATTTATCAAAAATAAGAAGAGAAGCACATACAAGAACACAGAAATCTATGAAGACATCACACAGACCTGCCAAAAGATAAAATTGGTACTAATAGTTTGAGAAACAGCTTCATTTGCCCATGTATCCCGATTAAGCTGCACAAAGCAATATAATAATACCAAGTGAGTAAGTGTTGACACATAACAATAAAGATAAACAATGACAAACTAACTATTTATAAACTACCATATGTGAGGTGAACTCCTTGGTAGATTGCAAGTTCACAAGGAGCCATTTGTCCTGGACAGAAGCAGCCTCTTTTGCCTGCATTTGCAGATAAGTATTTTTTTTTAAGTCAAAGATCAAGGTCTATATCCCCACAAATTCATTAAAATTTCAATTAACTAAAATACTGTTAATTTAAAATTTATCTTAAAAATAGTAATGTCCTATTTCATGTCCTGATAGGGCGCTAAAAAAATCAGAAACATTTCCTCACAGATAAGATAATAAAAAATTAAAAGCAATTTGCTTCAGAATCAAAAGAAATAAAAAGGAATGAATGCCTCCAAAAGATCACAATAGAAGACAATATTTTTACAGATAACGTACTACTTAAATGCCAATACAACTAGTAATGGTCACCCATCTCTTATAAGATTAACTTTTATAGCGTCAAAGCATGAACACGTACCTTTTCAAAGGGCCCATTCAACATCAGATGAAAAGGAGGACGATATAAAGAAGCAAGATTATCTCGATGGCTATCTGATGTAGATGAAGCACCTTGGTCTGATTCCCAGACCCCAGGGCGTTTAATTTCCTCATCAAAATTACGGAATGCAATTAATGAACTTGGTTCACGCGACTGATATCCTGACCTAGGTGCTCTGTATTGAAAAAAAATAAAAATAAAAATTGCATCTTCATGAATGGATAAAAGTAAATGCCAGTCTAAGATGCAATAAGTAAAACAAGAAGATGACACTGCATGTCAAGTTGCAACTAAATGATAGGAGGAGCACAAACATAGTATAGAAAAAAATAACACACAGAAGTATAACAGTCGGAACACATCACATACTAAAAGATTGGCATAAATAAAATATCATTGTGCAACATTGTCCACCATTGACATTACCAGACAAATACAAGCAGGACTATGAAAATAAAATATTGTCCTGAACATCGATGGCATAAAAAAATCATTGAAAACAGAGGTGATAAATAAAAATAGTAAATTTTAGGTGTTAAAACATAAAATAGAAGAGCCTAAGAGGTTCTATGAAACTTTAAAAAAAGGATAGGGTTTGTTACAACCCATTACGTGACAGCTTATAAGACCATCCACATGTATTATTTAAAGAAGTCACATGACTCATTAAATAGGTCATGTGACTAAAGTATACGTGGAGGATCTTATTAGTTGCCACGTAGTGGATTGTAGCAAGCTGGCTACAAACTGGTTTATAGCCAAACTCTGTCCTTAAAAAAATACCACACTTGAAACATGTTTTTCTTTTAAACATTTCTAGGAATGCAACCAAACACTAGAATACAAATGCAAATGCAAAGTCAATTTAAATTTCAGGAAATTTCGTAAAGCATGGCCCAAATAGAAACTACTCTACAGCATTGTTAAACAAAAAGGAAAAATTTTGATTCGCAATTAATTTACACACAAAAGTTAACTGAGGCAGGCCCTGATTATAACACGAAAAGATAATCACGCAGGACACAAATTCCAAAATAAAAAATCATTGCCGCAATTGAAATTGTATGGAAAGATTTCAGTTAAAACAATCAAGGAAGGCTGGAGAGAGAAAACATACCCATACAACATTGCATCATCATAAAGAGCTTCCCTTATAACAGGTAAAGGAGGGCGTACTTCATCTCCATCATTTTGTCCAACATTTTCATTTCCCGTGTCCCTTTCCAAATTACTGAATCAATAAACAAAAGCTAATGTCATAAACTAAACCAATCACGGAAAAATTTAATCAACTAACAATCAAACTATTAAAAGGAAGTAAATAAATTTCTTAACTTACCCGGTATTAAGGCCAATGAGCTCTAGCTCAACTGGCACCTCCTTCCCTTTCAAGTGCTAGGTAGAGGGTGAGGTCATGGGTTTCAAGACCCAATGGGTGCATGTGTAACTTACCAAAAATAAAAATAAAAACCTTACCTTGTATTCTGATCAGCTGAAAAGTTCACATTTTCTGCTGCCGGCGGTTGTGATGACGTTACTACCGGCCCACCATCATTACCCACAAAGAACAACTGAATAGCTTCCTCGAGTTTCCAACTTGTAGCCTGTTCCCACAAGGCTCCACCAGTCAGTTCCATACAATGACATGCCTAAATGCTTCTTATTTTTTATAATTCAATAGTTATGACAAGTGGGGATGGGAGATTTGAATCTTGGTTCTCCTCATAAAGGAGACCAACCAATTCCATTGAGCTACAAGGCTCTTGGCGACATGCCAAATGTTTCTTCAATTAAAATACTTTGGTAGCAAACAAAACCATTCCTATAGTACAAGAAACTAGATACTGAACACGTAAAGGATACCAAGCAATGCCATTGAGCTATATACGACTCTTGGGGACATGCAAAATGCTTCTTCAATTCAAAGACATTGGTAGCAAACAAAATCATTCCTATAGTTCAAGAAACTAGATGCCAAACACATGGTAAAATTTTAAAATAATTTCTATCAATTAAAAGAGTTAAAGAAAGCATAAATATATAACCTCGACTAAGCTAACAGGCTTGTAGCCCAAATGGCACCCTCCCCCCGTTTAGATTTCAATCCCGATGTCGCAGGTTAAAAACTGCCTCCCACCTCCCACTTCCCCAAAAAAAAAAAAAAAAAACCTCAACTAAGTGGATTCCCATATACTGACATATATTTACTGAACTCATCAGCTAAACAAAGCCCTAATTAGTCTCAGCTGCAAATAGCTTTTTTGCCATCCTATCTAAAGTGAAGGTGATATCCTCTGTCACCTCTCAATTTTTCATGCCCTTATTTATTTTATGAATCAATATCATAATTAAAGTACAGAAAATAGATCAACTAAAACAATGCCTAAATACTGGTGTATATTTTTCAATATGGTGCTCCAACTACACTACAACATAACACATTAACACAAAGTTCGAGTTTTTCCATTCAAATCAGCATGTCAGATAACACAACCATAGGTATTATTCAGTGCCCACAATAACAAAGCTATACTTTAATATCTCAAACATAAAATAAAAAAATAACTTTATGAATACACAAAGCACCAAAATCGAAGAAACCCACATTGCAATCTCTTTATTAGGCATCCAAAGTTTAAAATACACACAAATTCCACACAGCAAAACCGAAACCACAAAAAACCCAGAAGCAGATTCAGTCCCTCAGTGCCAAAGATGCAATCTTTAGTATCAAAAAAAATAATAATTAATTAAGACCTGCAAAAACTGTGTGGCAGTATCGGCGGTCTGACCAACGGCGATCTCTAGAAACGACGAGACCATGCTCTGCTTATCAGTTGCAGAGAGCACCCCCTCCATAGCTTTCTCTCTCAAGTTTTTGGAAATTTTCACACACAGAATGCCATCTTTGTACAATTCATATATCTCAGATCACAGAGAGAGAACAACTCCGAGATGGGTTGGAAATACCAAACTGAATTGAATGCGGCTTAGTTTCTCTTGCAAATCACAATTTCTTTTGGCTGTGAAATTTGTTAAGGTTTTGTTGTAATTACGGATTTAGCCTTTGGAGTTGGGAACACGAAAGTGTGTTGCGTGTGTTTTTTTTGGTGAAAGTTGAGGGGTTATTTTTGGAGATGTAGTTTAGGTGGAAGATGTGTGTTGTGCAAGTACAACAAATTGAACCCAATTTTCTTATTTCTATCGGAACCCAATTCTCTTGGACTGGGCTGTCTAGTGAACTCGAGAAACAAAACAACCCAATTTTGAGCACATATCTTTCTTCAATTTCCCCATCTATCCAGGCTCTTTGAGTTACCTTGACATCTTACCCATTTGCTTGTATTTCTAAAAGAGGGACTTGAATTCAAAACTTGCTTATTGTCTTCGCATAAGATTCTTGGGTTCAAAGTCTACTTCAAAACCCAATTGATGTATTAGCCTAATGATAAAGAACAATTATCATAGAACGAGCATCATTAGTTCAAATTATATCCTATCTAAAAAAATAAATAAATAAAAGCATGGTAACATTTGCTAGAATACATTTGTTGAGAAATAACATTTAGTAATATGCTGAAATCATTATCAAAAATAATAATTAACTAAATTAAATTGTGTTTGGTTAATTCACTAGAGAATAAAAGTTTGCTATAAAATAATAATTTATTTTTCAATTATTTCTCTCAAGAAAGGAAAATCATATACTATATAATAAAAATTGGGTCCTAAAAACTTTGATTACACCAAGTCACTCAACATATGTGTTACACATCATATAATGGGCTTTGCCACGTCAATCATTATTTATTAAGATAGTTTTTTTTTTAGATGAAACTCTATAACCAAATATAAAGTGGCTTATCAATTTTTAAGATAATATATTTTAGGCAAAACTTTATTACCTAAGTTTCATGAAATTTAAAATACTACTCTAACTAAAATTCTATTAACAAAAGGCTAAGATATTTAAAATAAATTTTTGTATTATTATTTTGATCATTTATCATAATTTTATATCTTAATATAATAAAAATATGTTCTACATATATATATGCTTGCACTAAATGGTTCAACATGTAACACATGTTGTCAAATTAATATGCTTTGACCATATGACTCATTAATAATCAAGATTGTTAATTTATTCATCAAACTCTATTAAAGTTTCAAGGGGCTCAATAATCATTAACATAATTTCCTTAATATTAGTAAAATATTTTCTTTTTAACTTATAATTTTTTCCAAATAATTCATGCATCCCTCGTACATACTGCTAGTAAAACAAAAAAACCTACAAATTCCCTCCCAATTTTCTACAAGGCTTCACAAATACTGTTCAGCTTGTTGTTGGCAATAGGGTTGTTGTAGCGGTCATGGGTTGTGGACTTGTGGTCATCGTGGGTGGTTATTGATTTAGGATTGTTATTGGCAATGGAGTTATGTGGCGTCTGTGGGTGATTGTGATTGGATTTATAGGTTATTAATTGGGATTAATTTGGGATTTACAATGAACAATGAGGGGTGGTGGAATTTGTGATCGGGTTTTGGGCTTGGTGTAGGGGTGGGATGGCAATACTAAGAATGGGGGTGGGTGGCATGAGAGCCAGAGGTGAGGCTTTTGGGCCATGACAATTTTAATTTAAAGAATGAGAAATTGAGAATGAATTATGAGAATCCACTTTTTAAGGAAATAGTTTATCTTTAACCCGGTTTGGAGGAGGGAGCAATCCTTCTCCAACCCACTATGTGGCAAGTAAATAGATCATCTATGTGTATTTTTAGTCACATGACATTTTTAATGAGTCATGTGACTTTTTAAAATACACGTGTGAATGGTCTATTTATTTATCAAGTAGTGAATTGAAAAAGGACTCCTCCAAACTAGATTGGAGGTAAACTTTGTTCACTTTTTAATAGGGTTACCAAACAAACCCAAAAAATGAAAAATACCTTCTTCTTCTTCTTTTTTTTTTTCCTACCTAAAAAGTTGTGAAACAGCTTTTATATCGAGATGCCAAACATTGCCTTAATAAGGAGCTAAGCTCAAAATACATTTTTGCATTTAAAGATTGTTGGAAAATAAAAAATCTAAGGCTCCGTTTGTTTCGACGTAAAATATTCTCCACCGTAAAATATTTACAAATGCAAATGATTTACAGAAAAATGTTTGTTTTTCCAGTGTTTGTTTGCATTCTGGAAAATGCTCCGGAAAATATTTTACGATGTTTGGCGCGACGTAAAATGAAAAAATGTTTTTTTTTTTAATTTTTTTTATTCTTTAACTTTTTTTTTTATTAAAAGCCTAAAATAAAAATGTATTCATTTTAGAAGTGTAAACACCCATCCATCACAACATTATAAAACTAATACAAGTTTTTTCATATTATAAATAAATATAATAAATGAAAATAACAAACAATAGTCAACATCTAAAATTATAATTCATAACCATTCCCATAACATATATAATCATAACACTACTCATCCAATTTTTAATACATAATCAAAATACTAAATACAATTCCTAAATACATAACCATTAACCATAGCAGTATAACATTACTCCTAAATACATAACATTGTTCCATAATATTACACATCAAAGAATTATCCAAAATAATTAACATTGTTTTATAATATAACTGTGATCTTAGTATTTGGAAACCACCCAAAATAACCCACAAAATATTTTAACCAGGAATTAAAAAAAAAGGAAATCAAACAAAAACAAAAGAAAAAGACAAGGAGATGCAGATCAGGGGCAGATCGGCGGCTAGAAGACCAATGGATCGGAGATTGAGAACGAGCAGATCGGCGGCAGATCAGTGGGCACCGTGGAGATCGGCGATCGGCGAGTGCGAGAGAGAGACCAAGAGGGGCTGAGGGTGGCTCGGGTTGGGGTGACTCGGGTACGAGCAGATCGGCGGCAGATCGATGGGCACCGTGGAGATCGGCTGGCTCGGCTGGCTGGGCACGGGTTGGGAGAGAGAGAAACCGAGCAGAGAGAGAGAACTAGAGCTACGATCAGTTGAAAGCACGGGGGTGGCTCGGGGTGGCTGGCGGGGTGGCTGGGGGTGGCTGGTGATGGTGAGAAAGTGCAGAGAGTGAGAAAGTGCAGAGAGTGAGAGCAGAGAGGCGTATCGAGCTCGCGTGTTTTGGTTTTGGAAAATGGTTTACGGAAATATTTTCCGTAAACCGTTTTCCGTTTTTTCCTTTGCCATTTTACGGTCAAAAACAAACATTTTACGTTTGACTTTTGTTTTACGTTGCAACAAACGCCTGCAAATGCTGAAAACGTTTTACGGAAAACGTTTTCAGCCGAAACAAACGGAGCCTAAAGAAGCACCGAGTTAGATTACTTTATGCTGTCAAATTAAATATAAGTTTATCGAGGCATAAAATATTTCGTATTCAAATATACTCGTTGAAGTGTTCAAACTTCAAAATGAAGAAGTCTTGGAACAAGATTATTCAAACAGTAAAGATTTGAAAACTATTATTCTACAAAAGAATTTTGCAGTAAATTCCACTCGTATTATAAATTAAACATGTTGTCAAACCCTTAAACCTCAATACGGGTTAAATACAAGACTAGTTAAAGTATAGTCAAGATCAACTTAACTAAAACTCAACCTAGAAAGAGAAAAAAACATTTATAACTTTAGAAAACAATAGGGGTAAATTAGACTAACACCCCTTCCTTTTGGGGAAACTAAACTCGTTATACCTTAGTTTGAGGAAATGACACTCCGCTCCCAAATTTGCAAAATAATTAACACTCAGCCCCATTTTCTCCAATTTTTAAAGGAATATTCCTCACTTAAACCTAAAATAATTTGAATATAATTTTTCTTTTTAACTTTGGTTAGTTAGGCATTGGTTAAAAAAAATTAATAAAAAATAAACAAAAAAAAAATTAAAAAGGGGACGAAGTGTTAATTATTTTGCAAATTTGGGAGCAGAGTTTCATTTTCCCAAATTAGGGTATAACGAGTCTAGTTTCCTTAAAATATGAAGGCATCAATGTAATTTACCCAAACAATAGAAAACTAACTAGCACCTAGAAACTATAGTAAACTCCTTACGGTACTTCCAAGGAAATCTAAATGTATAGTCAACAAATAATTCAACTCCGTTACATTCCTAAAACACTACCAGAAAATTAATTCTTGGGTTTGTTGGTGTTGTATTTTTCTAGCCCCAAATTTTGTTAAGTATTACTTTCATTAGGGGTGGGCAAAAAACCGCCAAACCCGACCCGCCTGATCAATCTGTCTGAACTGTTCTTCCGTGAGCATATATACGGACAGATACGGATACGGATTTTTTAAATATTCGGATAACGGATTTATAGTTTTTGATCGGGTGGATACCCGACCCACCTTACCATTTACTTAAATAATAAATAAATCCCCTACCCACTACCCATACTCGGTCACTCAGCCACACCCGAATTCACCATTTCAGTAATTTCACCCTTTTAGATTAAAAATCCTTAAACCCGGTCTCTCTCTTTTCTCACTCACTTTTGTCAGAATCTCACTTCTTTCTCTCTCTCTCTCACCGCAGTGGCGCTCCTCACGGCTCACGCCCTCAGTTCTCAGCTGCGTGGCCTCCCCTCTCGCCTCCCCTCCCGGTTCTCACTTCTCACTCTCAACCTCTCACTTCTCAAAATCTCACCTCCCTCTCTCTCTCGATTGTTCCTCCCTTGTTGTCACTCTCTCCCTTGCTCACACCGCCGCCTCAAAGCACTCAATCTCACACCACCGGAGCTCCAAACCGTTGATCTCTCCCTCACCAAGTCAGACTCTCAGATCTGAGCACCCTGCAGGGTTTTTGCCGAGGAAGTTGTCGAGGTTGAGAGATGAACGGATGAAGCTAAAGCGTGCAGCGAAGGTGGAGAAGATGGTGTGGAGGTCGGCGTTCGTGAGGCGAGCATACGTTGAGTTTGGTTGCCAGATTTGATGAGAACTCACTAGATTTGGTGAGATTTTGCCAAATCTAGCGAGATCTGACCGGATCTGGTGAGATCTCGCCAGATCTAGAGAGATCTCGCTAGATCTAGAGAGATCTTGCTCGATCTGGTGAGATCTCGTCGGGTTTTGGCCAAATCTCCATCATCTCCTCCATGGTGCCACCATCTCCTCCAACCGACCGTACTTTTGTCTCTGTAATTTTCATTTTTGTTGTGGATTTCTCTAGATTTTGCATTATGATTGAGTTGTTTGTTATTTTTTGTTTTATTGATTGGTTAACCCGATAAACCAGATCGTACCCGCCCACCAAAACCAATCAACCGACCCGCCCGATCCAACCACCTTAACGGATGGTCAACGGGTTGAAGCTTTGCAAACCCGACTCTGTCGGGTAGGATAGAAAATTACCCTTAAACCTGACCCGTCCGACCCGTGTCCACTCCTAACTTTCATTAAGAACAAAAAAAAAATCCTAAAATCTCATTTTTAACCCGGAAGCCTTAAGAATCAGATAAATAATTCGGTTTTTGTCCTAATTGCATTGTAGATTAACCAATTTCCTTAAAGCCAAAGCTAAATTTGTGAGAAAAAGACTCTTTGACCAGGTTTTCCCATGTTCAAATGAACCTAAAGTGACACCGAAACACTAAATTTTAACTTATCACACTTAAATTCACATTAGAGAACATTTTGCCCAACATTGATTGGGTTTGGTTGACCAAAAATCTAACCATTTGATAGGAAAAAAAAAAATCAAATATCATACGAAAAATAATCAAATTCTCTTTTAAAACAACTGCTCACAAGCCCAGATCGCATTTAAAACGATCAAGATATTGCAAAATAATTTACAAATTTGCTAAACAATTAGACATTTTTATGAAAAGTGTGATAATGTTAGACCACGATTTGACCATTGTCAAACAGTGGTCAAGTGAAATCGGATAGACGCAAATGAGATGTCATCATAATGCTCTTGAGACAAGTTTTGATTTGGCGGGCTTTGAGTACGAAAATTCCACACGAACATGGAGAACTCAAAAAAAAAAAAAAAAGTTGGTTGAATTTGATAAATAAAAGTATTAGCCTTGAGATATTCTCGAAGATTAATTCTCTTGCATAAGGTATCTTGTGCCCTTGAATCATTGCTCTAAGCAACTCATAACCCAAACACTCATAAACATACACATATACACCAAGCTTTAGCCCACATCATTTGATATTAGAGCTTGGGATCCAAGGTGATCAAAGTTCATGTATCCCGCTTTTCAATTCTATCTCCCATAATAGGAAAGTATGTAACTGCAAGTCAAGTAAATCTATACTTGCAGGACAAGTTTCCTAGTCCTACTAGAAATAGAATAGGATTAGGCTAAGTCTCTTATAAATACTCTCTTGTATATAATAGGCTAAAAGCATTAATGGTTCCTAACGTTTGCATGTTTTAATTTGTATGTCTAGTTCCTAATGTTTGAAATGCACGTAATTGGTCCCTAAAGCTTAAAAAATGTGCATTATTGGTTACTTGGAGCACTATTAGTTCTTAAAATTTCAAAAAATAAGATCTATTGGTCCTTAAGTCGCAACATTTTGGAACCATTAGCGCTCACTTTTTGAAATTTTAGGGGCTGAAAGTTTTCAAAAATGTTAAAGTTTAATGGATCTAACTTAATCTCAAAAAACGCCTTATGAGATGAAAATTGCACATGGCTTATATACTCATTACTCGCTCCAACTCTTTTCAATGTGGGACTAATGATATCTAACACCCCCGTTGTACTACAACATTGTGTGGAGGAGTTGTATGATTGAGAGTTGGAGTGGGTAATCTTACTCTGATATTATGTTAAAGTCCAATAGGCCTAACTCAATCTAAAAAAACGTCTTATGAAATGAAGATTGCCCATAACTTATATACTCATATTACTCAATCTAATTTTTTCCAATTAATGATATCTAACAAAAAAGACCAATAATGCATATTTTTTAAACATTAGAGACCAATTGCGTGTATGGGCATTTCAAACATTAGAAATCAAATTAACGTGACATTTATGTAAACATTAGTGACAAATAGTGTAATTCATTTTCAGCCTATATAATATTACATTGTGAATAATAATTCAGTCATGCTCTCTCTCTCCAAAATCTTACAACAAATCTGCCACAACTTACGAGCTAGTTAACAGACTCAATCCAGAAAACAAATAGTTGACAATTTGTAAGGTTTCAATCAAGGGGACCACAAGCTCTAGTGGAGTTGGACTGAAAGTCTGATAGGAAATTGTTAGGAAATTGCACACCAAGTAAAAATTAGTTAAGAAAGCCGTGTGTGATTACTCTTTTAACAGAAATAGGTCAACAGGTATTGCTTTATATTTTGTCAAGTTGCTAGTTATTATATATAAACAAGCAAACCACCACTAAAACGCATACTTTATTGTTTTAATCATTCTTTTCCCTGAATTCCTTAAAAAATTCATTCTACTTTTTCTAATTTCTTAAAAGCGTCGCGTGCAATTGCACGATCCAAGCTTGTCGTATCCAATATATATACATTTGTACAAAAAGTAGGAAACTTGTGCACTCCTTTGACAAGTGTCTTACAACCCTGGCCATTAATGGTGCTTTCTCAAGGAAAGTAAAGGCATGTCAAGGATAGGACAATGGCTGCCACTATGGTTAATGGGGTGATATCTTATTCGTTTAGGCACTGATTTGTGTCTTATACACCTAACTTTGAAGGGTTTTATATTTATATATATATATGTACAAACTCTCTTTTATGGTCTAGAAAAGTGTAGCCTAGGTGCTTCTTTAATTTGGTTACAATTAGAATTCGAATAAATAAGTAAGATTCGAATCTAATTAGATTCGATTTCAAATATTAATCGTTATATTCGAGAATCTATTCATTCAAATATGAAATATTTATTTGAAATTCTATTCTATATTCATATTAATTAGGTTATGAAAACTAAGAATGAACAATTAATAGCTAAGATCCCAGTAGTTTACTAAATTCCTATGTATGTACATATATGTACAAACTCTCTTTTATGGTCTAGAAAAGTGTAGCCTAGGTGCTTCTTTAATTTGGTTACAATTTCGATGTTTGGATTAATCTTTTCGTAAAGAGCGAAACCCTCCAATGTTGGCGGAATCGTACGGCTAGATAGCTTGGATAGAAAATGATAGAGAGCCATGACATTACTTTTAACTTAATAAAATTATAAAATACTTCGGGAGTATATTAAATGCGTATTCCTTTCTCTCATATAAGTGATAGGTCCCATTATTAATTAGCGAGACCTACTACTTATATGAGAGGAGGGAGTATACATTTAATATACTCCTAGGAATATTTTATAATTATCCTTTAACTTAATATATAATCCACGCACTTTATAGATAAAATGCAAAAGTTCAAACCAATTACATCGTGAATATTAAATGACCTACATACCATTTGATTAAATTTCTTATTTAAATAAACTTTCCTTACTGCCTTGGTGGCTTTTTTCCTCTGGTTGGTCCAATTAGACTAATGTAAAGAAAGTTAGCCAACCTTACGTATCACTTCATAAAGCAAGGCCTGCGTGTATGTATATTTTATGGTGAATTCCCAGGGTCACTAGGGGGCGAAGCTTCATGAGGAACTATGGTTGGCTAAAAACCTATTAAGGTTCTACCTAGCTTTTGAGGTAAAATTATAAATAAAAGTAATCTTTAGACACCGAATTTTAAAAATATATCGAAAAAATTCATAATTTCCTTTGCCATGCATGCACAGTGAAAATATTGGTGACCTAGCAAGGTTCTATGCCTGCTTGTTTCAACAACTATATGAAGGCCCATGGAAAAAATAAACAGTGGCTTTATCGATGTTGATAATTGATGGATTTTGAAGTTTAAAAAGCATTCATTAATGGAAAAGTTAATATTTTAGTCTAGGAGAAACAAGATTAAAAGATAATACTGAAAATAAAAGTAATTCAGAAAATTTTAGTTGATATAATTAACAAGATAAATAAGAAATTAAGCAAAAAAGTTTTTTTTTTTTTTTTAATATAACGTAAGTTTAAATTATAATTGAGATGGTAATGTGATCTTAGGCAAGGATTTATTCGGAGATTTGTTATTATGATAGGGCTCAATAAAATTATTATTATGCTTAAATTTCTCAATAATTTTATATAACTACAGGAGGGTGGTCAACTTATAGCTTTTCTTATTTTTAACATGTTCCTAGTTTAAATATACATACCCTTTAAGTTAAGGGTGTTCATTGATATGTGTTCCATCCGGTTTTTGAAGGTGTTTTTGCACTGCATCGATGACATTAATTTCTCCAAAATAGAACTTTGTTTTTTTTTTTTTTTTTTTTTTGAGAAATCAGTACTTTTATTAAAACCAAAGACCAAAGAATACAAAACAAAGATCACCAATTAGGTGAACACCACACAGCTAGCCTATCAAAGCTAGACCAAAGCAAAACACAAACTAGAATGTACAAAATAGAACCGTTGTTTCACTATACAGGATGGAAAATCGAAGTTTTTTGTTGGCATGGTTGGACAGTTACCACCGATGGGGAAAAAAAAAAAAAAAAAACCACCACTGTCAACACCATCGAAGCCTACCAAAAGCAATCGGACTGGTGGAGTCACGGATAGTGTGATCGATGGTTTGGTGATAACAGCCTTACTTTCAATCTCTAATCTGTTAGTGGTCTCAATTTGGTCATGTATATTAATTAATGATTTATTAAGAAAGAATCATTTAATTTTTTTAATCATTATAATGCGGTTCTATTCTTGATAGAGGTCCAATTAAGGTATTTAAGGTTATAGAATTTGTTTTGAGTGACACATTTTTTTATAACATGGCACACTAATATGTGGATATACATTATACAATATAATCTGTGACCTCACAATCATGTAGAACTCATATGTAATGAAATACGACATTAAAAAGAGGCTAACATGTCACCAATTTGCAACATATTGCTCTTTTTCTTTTTCTTTTTTCCATTTTCCCAAATGACCTACACATGGGTTGTAGCTGACTTGCACATATAGTGTCATGTTAGCATCTTATTAATGTCACATTGACAAAAGATTATAACACATCATTAAAAAAAAAAAAAAAACCACTTAGAAAATTTTTCATAAGCTCAGGTTGGTCTTCCATTAGAAGTTGGACTAGTGGGATCAAATTTAAGCCACTAATAAATTTGAGGGATCAAATGTTAACACAATGTTTCTTTATAATTAAAAGATTAGACTAGTGGCCCATTGCCCATTTGGTCCAATGGTACATTCCCCATTCCCTACCGAATTGGGCGTGTGGTTGATTTCCTTCACTCTTCATATATACTTTGTCTTCATATATATTTTGTGTGTGTTTAAAGTGTGATTTCTATCTTAAATCAAACGAAGAAAAAAAAAAGTAGACTAGTGTGTGCTTTAATTGCTATGGTTGCTCAAATTTTTCTTGTGAAAAAATAGTTCTCTTCACTTAAAAAAAAAAAATTTACTAATTACTAGAAGTTTATCTTACAATATAATATATAACACAACCCACAATCATAAATTTTATCAAGAGGCAGGCGTACTTTTGATGGATTGCCTTAAAGAAACAATTACAGTCAGATTAAAGATAACAAATTGTTTTTGGCAAATAGAATATAATGCATTAAACATAAACTATTCTAGCACAAAAAAGCTTAACCTTATCAAAGGCTAGCAAAACAGGCGTTGGGTTATCATGCAAAACAAAACAAGAAGTTTGTGAGGTTCCAAGCTTAGCTAACGCATTAGCACATTGGTTGAACTCCGGAAAAAATATTCAAGAGTCTTGTTTAGGATCATCTTCAGCTGGTTCTTGCAATCAGTAAGGTGTTCCATAAGAGATTAGTAGCTTAGTTATTCCTAAGCATGTTAACAACACATTTAGCACCAAGTCCAATGTGTAATTTAGTTAACCCTAGGTTCAATGCAAGCATAAGACCATCCTTCAAAGCCCTCAATTCAGCTAACACACTCATTTTATAACTTGAGAATCTCAAGAAACCCTTCATCCGATTTCCTTCACTATCGCAAAGACACCCTCCCCTCAGGCAAGGCTCAAATTTCTAAAGGGCGAGAGTCAGTATTAAGCTTAAACCACCCTAGTGTGGATTAAAGATAACAATTATTTATGCATGATGTTTTTTTTTTCCTCTCCCTATATATGAGCCAAAAATTTATTTGGATAGTCCTAAGAAAGAGGATATGGAAAGAAATTTGACATTTAGAGACCATACCCATTTCTATTTTGATGGTCCTATATGTATACCCATTTCCATTAAAAGAGGCTATAGGCGAATGATTTTCTTATTTTTAAGAGTAAATCATTTTTGCCAACACTCTGTTTGTAGTTAAGTAGCATTACATACTCCTTTATGAGGATAATCAGAGTTCAAATACCAATTTCCTATTATTATAACTAATCATAAAAAGTAAAATAAAATAAAAAAGCGAATGAATTTTTTATTTTTTATTTTTTGGGTTAGGAGAACGAATGGGTTTTAAAGGCTCAAAAGTTAGTCATTTTTTGGTTAATAATATTTTTAAAAATTATTTGATTAAATAGAACTGAAACATATTTGGAAATATATATATATAATATATATATCCTTTTTTTGGAACTCATCTCTTCATGAAACTTGTCTCATAAAGAGATGAGATGCATCATCTGAATATGTGATGTGGTGAAGTTAATGTGTCAACCTCTTCAATATTTTTCTTGAAGAATCGAGTTTCAAGAAGAAGTTATTAAGAGATGATTTAAAAAAAGAAGAAGTTATTTTTCAAATATTTTTTAAACAATATATATATATATATATATATTTTTCCGAAAATCCCTTAAATCTGCATAACATTTAATTAATATTATAATAGGTTGGTTACTGTGACACTACCATATTAGATATTGGTCACTAGCTTTTTAAAATATAGTATTAATTTTTTTTTTTTTGGTTGAAAAAATATATAGTATTAAAATTGGATCTTTTAAATGGTCTTGCGTTCATCTGAGTTGATCCCAGCTACACAAGATTGTGGAATAAATAATATTATTTGTACATGATATGTGCATACAGTTTCTGCAGATAACTTATCTCTAAACTTTTTATTTCATTAAGATTTGACGATAAGAATGAGGATGAGTTATGGTCATAAATTATATGCACCGACTTGTGTAAATAACTATTGTGATTCATTCATCTAAAAAAAAAAACCTAATGTGATTAGAAGCTTAAGGTCAAGGTTTGTTTCCGCCTACCTGAAGTGGCTAAGCTAATAATATACTTCTCTTGTTCAATTCACCATGCATTTGTGTAAGAATATAAATGTCGTTACCCAGACTTTGATGGCCAGAATTTGTTTAACCATGTGTTTGCTCCAAAGCCAAACACATAACAACTTAACACTAAAAAATTTACACTTTACAATGTCATGATTGTTTAATGTGTTATTAAAGGGGAGGTTAATGTTTTTAAAGCCGCCAAACCTATCAAATGTTTCTGCTTCGCGACCACCTTTCCATCCTAAAACGAGTTTAAGTAAATATTATATCATATTATTACTATATAATAAAAGTTTGGTTGCATCAAATGGTCATCTTTTTCTTTACATTAAGTGTCTTGCGTCAATTGAATATCTTTTATTAAAATTATATAATTCTCTTAAAGTTTGAAATAATTTCAAATTAACCATAAATTTAAAAAATTCAATTAAAACCATAAAATTTTTAAATGGTTTCAATTTGCGCCTTTCAATCATAATTCATAAAAAATAAGTGAAACTCTAATACCATTTTTTTTTTTTTTATTTTTAATACCACTTCAATTAAAACTCAATTATCAATCATTTCAACCACAATTCATAAAGACACAAAATTATTTAGTAATGCCCATCTGAGTTATGGCTTCATCAAGAATTATATATGAACCAGAGAAAACGTTTCAATAAAATAATTAAAATTGAATAGTAAAACATATAATAAAAAGAAAAGAATAAAAATTGCATTAAGTTACATGATAAATACACATTTTGCAAGACCAAGTTATTATTAAAATAAAATATTATAATTGATTAGATTATAAAAAATTAGGTACAACATGTTTTCATCATATAACATAAATCCATTAAAATTAATGATTTAGTTTGCTTAAAGTGAAATTTTTTTGCCAAAGAAGTTCAAAAAAACTACTGTGATTAATCAAAAGTCTTTAGAATTTTAAGAGAATTTTCATTGTTATATTATTAAAATATCTTCTTAGTTTACACATGGTTTTTTTATTATTACTTACATCACAGGGGTACAGTATTCATTAATATTAAAGCTAGAGTTTGATTTGTTTAATTAAATTTGCACATGTAAATATTGATCATACGGCTTGGAATACCACTATTTGACATTTAACGAAGAAACCAAAAGGGTATTTCCCAGAGCAGCCGATTACACTGAGAGAGGGTAGGCAAAGGATGGGAAAAGAGGAGAGAAAATAATTCCTAAGTGGATCTTGATGTAGAGTGATGTAGAGTGCCACCTTATAATAACACCCACCCACAAGACCACAAGACCATGGTTCACCGTCTTATTTAATTTGCAAAAGGCCCAAAAAAAAAAAAAATTCATGAATAAGGATTACATTAAATAAGAAGCTAAGTTAAAGTGAAAGATATGAAATATATCAGAGAAAGGGACTCTTAGATGTGTGTATAGTGCTGGGGTGGTCCTAAACATATATAAGGTGTGCGACCATTCTAGGTCTTGCCGCAAATTTTTTTATAAGCCCTTCTACTTTTGTAAGGTCTAAAAATAAATGATAACATAACCATATAGAAAAATTTGAAAAGACCTAAGTAATTAAAAAAAAAAAACCTTAAACATTAAAATTAATTCTTTAAAAAAAGCCAACAATAATTTATTTCTCTAATCTAAGTTCCAACAATAATAAAGTAGCCCTAATATATATTTTTTTTTTAAAACAAACTACGTATAAAGTAATTTATCAATGATACTTTATCTTAGTTTTATATATATATATATAATGTTTATTAGATAAAAGATTTCATTTTTGGTATCACTACAGGCCCCATAATTCTTAAATTGTGATAGATTCCGATAGAGAAATGTTATAGTTTGAATATCGTGTTCTATGAGCTGGTGTTTAGGGTATAAACGTTTGGGTAACTAATGACTCGAGGGGAGTACTAATCACATCCGCGCTTATATTCCAAAAGGACTAATCAAGTTAAAATTTCCTCATAATAACTTTTATATCCATTAGCTACCTAGTAAATTAACACCTAATGTGGGATTCAACTCACACAACATACACTTATGCAATCCAATCTAATCAAATCCACACAATCTAGGGGATATCACAGTCTCACTCACTTAAATACCTCATGAGGCCCTCATAAAATTCCATGTTTTGTTGCAATGCCCCCGAGCCACAAAGTCTGATATAATTTGTAATCATATGAAAAAAGCGTTAGTCACATTTGCACTTATACCCTAAAATCCAAGTCAAGTTACAACGGGAGTTTCATAATCACTTTATACCCAAGATCTATCTAATAAACACTTGAGATATAGCATATGCCCGAGCAACACACACACCCATACACTCCGATCTAATCAAATCCATACAAACTATCACATTATTCCTTTTGGGACGGTTTCTTTTGTATATTCTGTCGAAATACTTGTGAAATCATTCTCATGAAGAACCAATACTTTAAATCTTTTTAAGAAGAAAAATAGATGAGACCCATTATTATTAGGTTTGAATATTCATAGAATGACCAATTCATGCTTAAGTTAAGCATGACAAATCTAAAGACGTAATCAATGCAATGTTATTTAAAATTCTATGCTAAAATATTGTTTTCGTCTTTAAAGTTTACATAAAGTTTATTTTTCGTCCTTAAGCTTTAAGAAGTTCATTTTTTGTCTCTAAATTTTTAAAGATATTTTTTTCACTTGTTTAGAGCGCAAAAATAAGGACGAAAAACGAATTTTTTTTAATAGTCTAAGGATGAAAAATATATTTATTAAAGTTTAAGAACAAAAAGTGTAATATTTTCAATAATTAAGTACAAAAAGCAAACATTTTAAAGTTTAGGAATGAAAAATGAACTTCCTGTAAACTTTAGGGATGAAAACAATATTTTAGCTAAAAATTCTAGATGAGATGATACTTTATAGAATGTTAGATCCAACAAAATAAATTTTATTTTTAAAATGAATTATATATTTAAAGTAACATAAAGAAGATCATATTCCATTGATATTTAAAGCATATAAGATTTTGGGTTGAAAACAAACCACCATTACTTGAAGATCAATCCTCCATTACATTTTTTAGACCCTTGCCCTCGGTGGTGGCTGCCAACAAAAGAGAGTGTGTGTGAAGAGGAAAAACTACTATCTAACCTTAATTTTCAATAGTGAATAATAGCCTAATGGGTCAATTGCCATGTATTTAGGATAGGAGTAGGGGCTAGTCTTGTGTCTAAAAATTGATCCATCCCATTATGCCCAAATATAAAATAACCATATAGAAACAAATTTACATAAGTACATATAATTAATGACCATGTTATTCCACATAACATAATTAGAAGGCAAATACAACACCACCTAATTAAACATTAAGCCACCAGTCAATCATTCACCAACAACCGCGCTTAAGATTATGTCATCCGTCAACACAAGAATCATCCCAGCCATAAGTGGAAAGAATCATCTCAGTAGAGCCTCAGATATAATGGAAAGAAAAAACAGCTTTTTAACACGAAGTCCGTAAAATTTAATTCTTAGAAGAATACTGTATAGTTATAGACTTATAGTTCTAACTTCTAACTTAATATGGATGTTCTTTATTTTGGCTTTCATCCGATCCCCCAGCGGTGAGGATTTAAAATATTGCAAGCATAGCATCAAGACAAGCTCGGCATGTATATATATCTTGATTAGCATGAGCTGGAATTTAGGTGTGAGATATTTAAATTGGTTAATTTTGTTTAAAAATTTAGGCTGGAAGAACAGTTATATCTAAAAATAGCGAGGTTTTAAAACATTGTGCATAAACTTATTTAAAAAAATAAACCAACCTATTAACTATCCCAAACATGTCCTAAATCTTGTGCAGGACATTCACAAAAAAAAAATCCTTCTTAATATTAAATAAACAAAAACTCTCCCTGAGTGTGTTTGTAATTTATTTACATAAAAAATAAAATTACAAAAACTCTCCCACTTATTAAAACATTCCTAGTTCAACATAATTTTTTACCATTTCCAATAATTTTTTTAAATATTTTTCATAAGATTTAACATTAAAATGCAATAAAATGTATTTAACCAATTCATTGGTTACCATATCTTGATTTATTATTCTTATTATTTTTTTCAGCTCCAACTTAATTTGGAGTTTCACGTTGCGCCTGGTTCAAAATGTATTTATCTATTTATTTGATAAAAATTCTCTTGGAAGAGCACCTTATGGGTTCAAAATTATGGAAACAGACAAGTCAACTAGTTTTAACCCAATGAATATGAATATCATATGGTAGAAGCCTTTTTGTAGAGTGTACTTTAATGTTAATAAATAAATATATGGAAATAGATAAGTCAACTAGTTTTAACTCAGTGAATAAGAATATCATGTGGTAGAACTTTGATGTTAATAAATATATATATATATATATTAATTAATATAATAGGCAAACAGGTTACAGGTGAAGTGAGACGCACTTCAATGAGGGCTAGAGATAAATTATGATTATTATAATACATCTGAAAGAAAATAAAAAAGGATAAGGACAAACTTTCAAACAAAAATGAAAAGGGGTTTTCTTGAAGTTACCAGTTCAATAATGGCACTCATATTGTATTGAATTTAGTCGGAGTATTAGTGACAATAGTGGTATCTACTATAAGATTTCCCAGTCAATATATTTAGTAATTTACTTAGTTAAACCAGTACCGATAGTTTATGTTGTAGATTGCCTCAATCTTAGTATGGACCAAAATACGAAAACAAACAAGCACATGTTAACAAAGAAATGCACGACCAAGCACAGAGACAAACACATATTGGCAAAATGTCCAAAAGTGCATCTATATTTCTATTGTTGTAAATTAATGTTTGAACAATCTCGCCAAACAATGTGCCTTTGCTTAATCTTGCAAAAGGACAAAGGTGCGCATCCTATCCGTTTAAGTGCCTCTCGGATTAATCTACCAACCAAATCCGTGGGCATGGGAACGATAATACCGCAATACAATTTCATCTTTTCTCTTTTTGTGATACTGTTCTCCATCGAAATACTGTTGTACATTTATACTTTAATCTCTTCCTACCAAACCACGCCACGGGGCTAAAAGCCTAAATCTCACTCAGAAAAATGAGAAAAAAACAAAACAAAAAAAAGGAAAAGGAAGAAAAAACAGAACGTGACATTTGCACTACCGTGGAAAGTTGTGATATACTACTGAGAGATACAACAAGGTATTCCACTTGTTATGTCGGGAAATGTTTTTTAAAAATCGTTTCTCATATTTTTTTAATGTTTGGTTTAATAAAGAATACAAGTCAATGGAAGTGTTCCTTGTGGTTAAATAATGGAAAACAAATTCAAAAAAGTAGAAAATATTCAAGTGAGAGTAATGAGTACATCATAATATACTCAAGTGATTAATCAATAGTTCAGGACTACAAATAAATGCGTAGTTCCTCTCTCACATGAATTGTGAGTCTCACCACATAAATGGTAAGTTCCACTAATTAAATTTATGGTAGAACCCACTATTATATGAAAGGGGGACTACGCATTTATTTATAGTCCTGAACTACTGAATAATTTTCTAATACGGTCTCGGAATATTTTATAATTTTCCTTCAAAACCTACCTCACATCACAAAAAACTCTCTTGTAACCTTTTTTAAGAGATTGTCCATCGACAATCATTTGAATTTCTTTGAAATGATTTTTTTTTTTTTTGGCTTAAATGATTTCCCTCTTAATTTTTCATGTAGATTCTAAATTTATTGTTTTTTTGTTTTTTTTTTAAGGACCCCAAATGATCCCCAAGAAAATAGAAAATATTTTCCTATTTGGGATTTGTTTTTAAAAATGAAATTTTTTGTTTATATAATTATTAGGAATTATAAGAAATATAACGATTTTTCTGTGAGTTAAAAATAAAAAATGTTTTTTAATTATTTCTTGGATCGCATCAAACAAAGAAAAAGAAAATAAGTTTTCTAGAAAATTTTCCTGAAAAATAAATCATTTTCCAAAAAAAAAAACAAAACAAAATTTCTGTCAAACAAATATAGTATATTAGAAGTCATTTTTCTCCTAAATTTTATTACTAAGTCAGTTTATTTATTTATTTATTTTTATTTTATAGGTAATCTTCCTTACTAATAAACTTTCATGATGCCTAATCCCTAGCTAGTTGAATGTGTAAATTAAAATGTTTATAACACGGTACTTTATTAGGGATGTGACAATAAATGTTATTGGCGCCAACAAATAGTAAATAAATATTTAATTACGTCAACACATAAATTACAGAATTTATTACATCTTACCCATCTGCCCTAAAAAGAAAATAATAATAATAATAAAATAAAATTAACAATAAAACTACAGACACAACATTTTCACAATAAATTCACAACAATACTGAGGTGTTAAGTTATGGATGGTAAATAATAAAATACAGTATGTGGTAGGTTTAGAAAAGAACTAATAAAAACTTGTCAACTCAATATTATTGTATCCGTAGCATTACTCATAATAAAAACAGCAAAAAAAGCATGCAAGTAGGTATATCCATTGGCTTACGAACCAATAGTGTTATGCACCCTATCCACATGAAAAATTGTGGAGTTATGCACGCTAAGAGAGAGAGTGTGAAGGTGGTAAGTTGTCCAACCAAATTGGCAAATGGCAACCCTAAACCAAACTTGTCCAAAAACATATATATTGGGCAATTCTGAGCCAAACTTTTGCTGGCCCAGCCTCGTATATAATAATTGCGCACGAAAGTAGTGGAAAAATTCAGGTCGCATATTTAATTGTCTCCCCTATTATTTGCTAAAACCTACAAACTCGTACGTCACCACCAACGGATATATTTCTCCTTAAATTTCAACCCCCGCACCACCAGAAAAAGAAAAAAGAGAACCCCAACTCAACAATAGCTATCATTTCCACCATTAGTTTGAGAGAGAGAAAGAAAATATGGCTGAAGAATGCATAGAGAGCTCTGTTGCTACTTCTTCCTCTACACCCGCAAACTGGTGGGATCTCACTGCTGCTTCCTCTCTTCCTGCATGGAATAATTCCAACGCATGGCACCATCAAAACCCTAATTCCAACTCCTCTTGTGAGGAAGATGTTTCAATCTCTACATCTTTTACTAATGCTTCCAACCACTCTGGCTTGACTGTTGAATCGTCTCGCCGACTTGTTGAGCCTACTAATTCGTCCAACGAGTTGATTGGTGAACATGCCTCTGATAATAATCTTTGGAACCATGTTCTTTTGTAAGTTCATTACGTTAATTATTGCACAGTTTAAATATATGAAATATATAGTTAAAATAACACAAGAATATATTTCCATGACTACCTAGTAGTTTCTATTATAGCTTGATGTTTGTTTGATTGGGTTGAGTGGAAAGAAGAATCTTTTAACAAAAGAAAAAGAGAAGGATGCTCTAATGGGTAGGTGTATATTCATTATTCAGGTTGACAGGTTAGGTTTTCCACTTTGTTTCCCACTTCCTCTTATTCTTTTTTCTTTTTCTTTTTTTGAAAACACTACTTTCCCTAATGACCTAAGTCCTAATTTGCATAAAAAAAAAGTAGTGCAGTTATGTTTAGATAGAATTATGCTTATTCGGAAGCTTGTCCTTCAATGAAATCTCTATTTCACATAAAATGAAAAGAGTTTTATTTCACGATTAAGATTTTATTTCTTAGATTTAATAGTGTACATACTATCACGTCAAATAAAAATACGAATCTAAATACACCTTTAAATTTGTAATATCAATTTTGAAGTATGAAATGGATCGATTTCAAATTGAGATGATCTTTTTCTAGTGTTATAGTAGAAAATGATGTTTAGTTGCTTTTCATGTGAAAGATCACTAACGTTTAGGAATATTGAACCTTGCAGAACTGTTGGAAGCAATGGAGAATTGCAAAACAATCAAGATGTAGAAGAGAACTTTGTTGATGCATTATCATCCAAGACTAGTATGTCAACTGGGATGTTTGAACCCGCCTGTGACTACTTGAAGAAATTGGACAACAGTTGGGAATTCACAAACTCTACATCTTTCAACAATTTTGATAAGAATATAAATGGGTTTAGTGAGAGCCTACTTGAAAATGAAAGGTTATCCAAGTTGTCCAATCTAGTTAGCACTTGGTCTATTGCCCCTCCACACCCAGAAGTCAATCGCCAATTTGACCCACAAACATGTAACATATCTTTGAGTTCTTCCATGGATCATTACTCACATCCTGATATTCATCATGATATGAAGCACACCTTTGCTGATTCCACATCGTGTGGCTTAGGAACAACGAGGAATTCCGGTCTATTTTCAAGTTATGGTCATGATTTAAAAGTTGAGGATGATCAACAACGTGAGACTGAAGCCCAATTAGGTTTATTACGAAGGTCATTCAACAATAATAGCATTGGATCATATCAAATTGGCCTTAACAGTTCATTGATGGGATCGGATAATCCCAGGTCATACTTCTATGGGATGCCTAATTCTTCTTCGTGCACACGTTTAAAAAGCTTTGCAGATGTTATATCTTTCAGTAATCGATTAGGCAAGCCCTTGGTTGACATTCATGGACCAAATCACTGTTTTAAATCTTTGAACACCTCTGATTATAAGAAGCAAGGGCTCCAAACTTCTGTGGTAACTATTTTTACCTTTTCCGCTTCAATCTTTTACGTATATATTACATAACTAAGAATCAAGAATACTTCAAATTAATAATCATATGTGGTTAATAATCTTATAATTCAATTGATATTGATTAATCTCCTTTATTAAAAAAGTTCAAATTCTCTCATTTCTAACTATCAAATTATAAAAATAAATAAATAGACATAATTATAACTGTACATATCTATCACCTTTTATATAGGTACTATTGGATACAATGAATATTTCTTTAACTTTTTATTTTTTATTTTATTTTATTTTTCTCTTTTTCACTCATTTTCTCTATGAAACTAATAGCTTCTTAATTAGTTATTTAGATGTATTATTTGCTATTAATTTTTTTAAGCTTAGCATAATATTAATTTATATATTAAACAAGAATAATTATCCTTATTGTATTCTACCCGATTATTTAAAAAAAATATTATGCTTCATAGGTTACTTTTTTAAAATTTCAAATTTTTGTTGATTGCCTCTATAATCTGTTCTTTGTCACAAATGTTTCAGTTGAGGAATTCAACTTGCTCCATGCAGACCAGAATTAATGGAAAAGGACAGGGAACTGCAAATGAAGGAAAAAGGAAGAGATCTGAAGATAGTTCAGAGTCAGTCCTGAAAAAACCAAAGCATGAGAGTCCTACAGCTTCATCACTAAAGGTATAAAATAAAAAGCATTATTTTCAAGTGGAGAAAAAAAAAAAATCATGTGGGATTATTTGTAAAACCTTTTCTATACTTAATAGGTGCAGGCACCAAAAGTCAAGCTTGCAGACAGAATCACAGCCCTTCAGCAAATTGTGTCACCTTTTGGAAAGGTTAGCACCATGAGCACTATGACTTCTTTTTTTTCTTATCCTTTTGTGTCCTTCCATTTTTAAAACATTACGTTTCCATCAACGTAAGTTTCAATTGATTTTCAGACTGATACAGCATCGGTGCTCTTTGAAGCAATTCAATATATAAAGTTTCTGCAAGAACAAGTACAGGTGATCGATATAATCATTTGAATTCTTCCTTTTTATTTTATCAGAAGCAAATTTATTGACAACAGCAGAACACAAGCAGTAGTAGCAGCAACAATTATAATTTTTATCATCATCACCATATAAGAAAATATTAATGACACAAGAGGAAAAAGATAATGACGATAAGGATAATATTGACTGCAAGAATAGTGACTTATATATTTGTTCCCTATTGGAATGAAGTGGAAATCAGATGACAGGTAGCTGTAAAAGTCTTAGCACCAAAACAAAACCAACAAAAGAAATGATACTGTTCCTGAAGTCGAGCAGCACGATCTCACAATAGTACTATTTGCATTATTCGTGATAAAACAAATGGAAAAATATATATTCACACCATCTACACCTTAAACTATCCAAATGTGAACAATATTGTACACAAATTATGAACAATATTATGCTTAAGTCAATCAATGGTGGTGTGAGCCAATCAATGCTCATTCTAACAACTTCTCTATAAACATATGAAATAAATCAATACTGATCCTCTTTAGCTGTGTTTTTAAACACTACCTTTTGATGCCTTTTGCAGCTATTGAGTAACCCTTACTTGAAGACAAATTCGCACAAGGTAAGCAATTAGTTGTGTTAATTAATCACCTTCCAGGAAATCAAATAGAACTCAGAAATGATTATATATTCTCTTGGTGGTCATTTCAGGATCCATGGGGAAGCTTGGAAAGGAAAGATAAGGGAGACACAAAGCTTGATCTCAGGAGCAGAGGTCTTTGTCTAGTTCCTACCTCATGTACCCCTCAAATTTACCGTGAGAACACTGGATCAGACTACTGGAGTACACCAACATATAGAGGGTGTTTGTATAGATGAACTTAATAAGTCCATACCTTCTTTTATATATCTTACAATCCATTGTACCTTTGTTAAGAGAGGTGCTCTTAATGATAAGCAACTCAATAGAGTAGAAATAAAATGTAATGGTAAATCAAGAGAAGGATTAAGTTACTTTGGTTGCCATAGGAGTCACGTCATGTTTAGATATTGGTTGTGTTGAGAAACAACCATTGATAAACAATATCACGATGACATAAAACAAGTTTAAATATAGCTTGTCTCTCAGAGTTATTCTTGATGAATATATATGCAGAAAAATCACCATTAATGTGGGAAGTATATTAATTGAACACCATCGAATGGGAAAGAGAAATGATATTTGTAAGAGATTATTAAATCTCACGTTGGAAAGAATTGGAGTATGTAATACGTAATTGAGCTTGTTGAGCCTCCTTACCTAAAAGCTTTTAGGTTGGATATTTTAACGTGGTATCAGAGCTCGGATCACTCACTCCAATTGCAACTCCAATCATGTAACTCCCCCACACGAGTCGCACTTGTAATGCCTTCCATAACCAGGGTCGGCCCTAGACCATTTGGGGCCTAAAGTGAAAACTCTGTGTAGGGCTTTTTTTTTAGAAAAAAAAATTGGGTCTTTTCTACTATAAATTTTTTTAATAATATTGTGTATACAAATGTCCTATTTATACATAAAGGAATGAGACAAAGCTCAACTCCAAAATAGAGGATGGCAATTTGCATCCGACCCGTAGGGTACCTGCTCTGTCCTGCCCCTAATGGGGTGGGTTTTACCCGATCTGTTATTATAATGGGGCAGGGTCGGGGGAGGCATCCCCCGCCCCGTACCCGACCCGTTTATAATAGATTAATAAAAACATGGTTTAGTCTTTTAACTGTACTTAATTTACCCACATATAAATACTTACAATAATTAAATTTTCATGTAAACTGATGCAGGTAAATAGATTATGAGATTATTGATATTATTTTGGAATATTAGTAGTGGTATTTTGGAATATTTAATCATAATATTATTAAGAGATTATTATCTTTTTAAATATTCAGGTATGGATTGTTGTTTCATGTAAATTGATACTAGTAAATAGATTAGTGGCAAATTGATTAGCTAGTAAATCGATTGTTGTCATACAAATGAAATTTTTTTGTTTCATGTAATTTAACCAAAAAGAGTAAAACAAAACAAAAAATTGAAAATTCATATTGGGGCGGGGCGGGTATCCTGTGGGGCGGGGATGGGGGGAAGAAAGTTCCCCCGAGAACGGGCGGGGCGGGGATGGGGGATGGGGCAGGGATAACGGGGCGGGGGCGGGGGATAGGATCCCCACCCCAAACCCGCCCCATTGCCATTCCTGCTCCAAAACAATATAGGACCTGGACTTTAACATAATATGGACTTTCTAAATTTCTTTTTCTTTATTTGAAATCTGGTGCCTATTTTCTTTTTATAAGTTGGAGCCTTTTTTATGGGGTTTTAATTTATTTTATTTTTTTTGCTAAGGCCTAGCGCATCCACTTGGTTGGCTTAAGGCACCAGCTGACCATGTCCATAACAAGTCATCATCTATAAAATAGTTCAAGTCTATTATATATATTATATATATATATATATTAAAGGAGATGTATATTAATTATAAAATGTTATCAAAAAATTTATAAAAAAAATTATGGAGTTATTAATTTTGAACAATGAACGTGTAAGAAAATATAGAATACAAATTTAGAGTTCTATTCCTTTATTGTCACCAAACAGATGAATAGTAATAACTATTCCATTATAGTTTTCTTTTATTCCTTATAATATTGATTCTTATTACACTATAATAATTATTACAGTGTATCAAATGTGTCCTGAGATTATAAAGGAAATCCTAATCTAATAACACCTACACACACTTTTGTATAGAAGGATCGAACTCACACTCTTATAAATGGATGAGATCAATGCGGGGTATACCACTAGGTTGAATGCTGATTCTACAAATTTTAATATATTTACAATCTTTCCAAATTGGTATCAACTTTTAAACCCAAAACAAAAAAAGTAATTGATAGTAATATTCATATTCATTATCACGTCAGTTATAATTATTTTGTAGTAAAATTGATAATAATTTTAGTATTTACTCTTCTTAAAATTAGTTATGTATATCAATTATTATGACAGAATAATGTTAGAGACATAACATTTTGTATAACTTTATTTACAATTATTTATCACCTAAGTCCACTCCTAATTCTACTTTTATTATGCATATATATATATATATATATAAACAGTGGTGAAAAATATAATAAATAAACATAGATATGTGATTTGATGGTTTTAAATATTGGATTTACAAATGTGGGATTTTGTGTCATTCGTGGCGAACCTCAAGATTATGGTTCCGTTCACATTGTCCAAAAAAAGTTCAATTCACGTTCACAGCATAATAGGCTTATCCTGACTTTCTGGGCCTTTGAAGATTTTCCAATGTTGCATTTAAGGTCAACCGGTGCAATCATTTTCGTGAATCTAGTAATTTAACATCTTTGACATCCCAAAGTGACACCGTAACCGTCTATGATTCATTTAACCTCCTTTATGATCTCAATAATAGATGGACGATGAAGTATAATACGATAAAAATAATAAAATTTGGAGAGGCTGGCAGCTCTTTGCCATTTCTACCGGTATTATTTTTCAGAATAGAATCCTCTCTATTTGAAAGTCTTTTCATTTATTTATTTTATGGTCTAAATTTTATTTCATGGATCTAATCGTTTATAATTTGTTACAGCATTTAAAATTTTAAATGACGTGACAGTTTGTATACTATTAGATGTGTAATAATTAATCTAGACCATGCAATAGACTCTCTCAATTTCATTGCAAATGGTTTAGTTACTCAAAAAGATTTAGTATGTCCATCCTCTAATTAAAAAGCTAGGTCCTCCAACTTTAATTTGGAAGCTTAGGATCATCTGAATTTTCGCCCCTTAATATGTTGCTCCTCTGCAACTACTCTTTTATTAATAATCACTTGGTAAGTCATGAAGTATTCTTATCATATCATTCTATAGAATGATCACCAAACTGTTGAATGAAAAATGGTGGAGCAGATTTAAATGCTTTTCAAGGTGGCCGCCCTCATTGTTTTGTCTCAATGTATGAACGAATTGTAACTTTTCTAAAGCCACAAAAATAATTTCTAGAAGCAAGCTTACGGAGGGAAAAAAGTGAATGAAAAGAAGCAATGTTCAAAGGGGAGATGAGAAAAAGTACAAAAACCAGATGTGGTGGTGCACTTCAGATGTTTATAATGAGAACAGAAGAGACTCTTGAGCACTACTTTTAGAGGAAAATGACGTACTTTCCCAGTGGTTGAGAGCATACCCAGGTCCCAGGTGGTCGTTTGGTAGAACATCAATCATGTGGAGTTGGGGACTTGAGATCTACTCATTTAAAATCAGAATATTTGCAATTTCGAATCAACTTGTCCACAATTGGAGTTAATGCTCGCAAGTGTTGTACTAGGCTAGTTAAAAACTTGGCTAGTTAAAAACCATGGAAAGGGAAATTAGCTTAACTAATATTAAAACTCAATCCTTTTTTTTTTTTTGGCATAAATTTGTATTCTTATTTGAGAAGTGATAGACTCTCATAGGGAGAGACGTTAGAATATTGCAACAAAATTTTATAGGGTAAATTACACTGACACTCCCTTCTTTTGGGAAAACTAAACTCACTACACCCTTATTTTGGAGAAATGACACTCTGCTCCCAAATTTTCAAAATAATTAACACTCAGCCCCATTTTTCCTCAATTTTTAAAGGAATATTCCTCACTTAAATTTTAAATAGTTGGAATATAATTTTTCTTTTTAACTCTGATTAGTTAGTCATTGGTTAAAAAAATAAAAATAAAAATAAAAAGGGGCGTAGTGTTCATTATTTTGCAAACACTTTTTATTCATAAAGAATTGAAAATAATACCATGCTCCAGTTATTTGTCACATTTAGAAGGAAAGGAGTAACAGATGCAAAAAGTGATCATTTTGAAAATAAATAAATACTCCTTTTTCAACTTTCTTATCACTGAGGAATTTTGTCAAACATAACTATAGTACTAGAATTCAAGTAATCCCATTTACAAGTCATTTTGCAGTGCTTAAAAAAACATTAATAAGTTATAGGATCTAACCAATAAACAAAATACAGATCAAAATCCCAAGACACAAAACCTATACAATTCCACTAAAATGAATTGTGAAGCTGGAAATCTTGAAGCGCAGATACAAATGGATGTTGCCTTTCCTCTCTGGTCTTTATTTTCGGAGTCCCCATTGCAAAAGAGAAATAAAATGTTTATGCTTTGAAGATATCATAGATTCGGTTGCTTCCAAAGCTTGAACTCAATGCAAGATTTGAAACCCAACTTTAGATCTAGTTGCTTGCTTCCGTTTCTATGTAAAAGAGAGAGAGAGAGAGAGAGAGAGAGAGTACATACCGAATCTGGGTGAGGATTTTGGGTTGAGAAATTCAGGCGCGAAACAAAGTTTGAGCGGAAAAGAAATTGAGAAATTCTTTTAGATGGGAGAGTTTAACAGAAGGCACCTCCGTTAGCAACATGGAAGAAATGTATCTGAGATGGAATTGATGTGTTATTTTAATTGATGTGGCAATATTTAATTGGGTCGAGTAGTTTACATTGCAATAATTGTTACCTAATTAGATTGTAGTTGATATGCTCCCTCATTCTAGAGAGTCATCCTCAATCTCCAGCAACTCTAATTTTCTAAAAATTTCATAAAAACTACACAAACTTTGATCACTTATATCTCTCTCGATTCTGATCGAAATTAAGCAAACCACATATGGATGGAAAAACTTATGAGATATAAAATCCAGCCATGTCCTTGGTTTTTTGAAATAACAAAATTATTACACAAAAATCAAGGCACAAAGTTTTAGCTCACAAAACTAGGGTTTTCAATTTTCTCTCAAACCGCACATCCAGTGGCTATGGAAATTTAAGGACACATTATTGACATATATATGTACAATTAATATACTAAAATTTCGTGATCTAATTCAACCAAATGAGGCGTCTTCCATATGAAACCCATATCCAAGCATATATAAAGCAAATTCACAACATACACATATAATATATATGTTAAATATATATTATTGCTTAAAAAATAATATTACATATAACATTACAATTACTTTAACATTAAGCCTTCGCTATTTAAACAATGAACATGTTTCAGTAAATAGAAACAATTATAATTTATAACAACGAAATAGTACGAGATTAGATCTAATAGATACAAACTAAAAATATATATATATCTTTGCGCAAACTCTAACAAAATCACAATAAACAAATGTTAACACAAAGTCGCAAACAATGAAAATATATATAATCAAAATCCAGGTTGTTTACACCATAAAGTTTTGTTATATATATATTACATATATAATTTGGCCACCATGATGTGTTAATTTGGCAGCTATAATTATGTGTTTTATATACAAAGTGACATGTAAAAAACATATGTCATTATATTGAAGCACTAAAGCCATTTACCACACTTCCACTTTTGAAGGGACAGTAGGGTAGTTATTGGCTTGAATTATGGAAGCACTATAGCCACTTACCACACTTCCATGTTACATGGGTTAGTGAGATAGTTAGTGGCTCTCTATTTTTATGGGATTTGAAGAGAAGATCAAGGCTTAGTCAAGGCTTGGAATGTAACCGTTGGAGTTGGCTTATAAATATTAAATCCAAGTACATTTCAAACACACACACACACCCCCAAGCAAACCCAAATAGCACTTGTTAGATTAGTTAAGAGAGCTTTCGATTGTAGCTTCTAGTATTTTCTTTACATGCTTGTAAGTACTCTTTCAATTAATTAAGAATGTTTCGTTTATGGTCATGTTACTTTATTTGATACTCTAGTTACCTTAATTGCAGAATGTTTTACTTTAACTTAGGCGTAATTACCTCAATTAGCATTAATCCTTCTAGGAGTAGCTTAACTAGTTTAGTTTAATTAATTCACTAGCTACCTTAGCCTACTTAGATTAGCTTCATTAGTTTAGTTTAATTAGTCAGTGACCTTAATTAGCTTAATTAGTTTAGTTTAATTAATTAGTAACTTTAGCCTACTTCGATTAGCTTAATTAGTTAGTTTAATTAATCAATTAGTTACTTTAGCCTACTTAGAGTTAATTTAATTAATTAGATAATCCCTTAGCTTAGTTAATTAATTGTTACTTTCCTGTTTACTTGCATTAGCTTAATTACTTTCATTCTCTTTCCTTACTTGCATTTTATTTTAAGTCTTTTGGGCAAAGGTAATCAACGAGCCTGTCAGCCTTTTAGATCGAAGTCAGATTGCAGTTCTAAGTTTGCTTTAAGGCACTAAACCCACGTCGAGCATAGTTATTTGTTTCCTTCAAACAAATTGGCGACCATTCATTGGAAATTCTAGTTTGGCAACAAACAAATTGGCGACCACAGTGGGAGTTATATATGCCAGTAAGAACAAGAAGGATGGAAAACTCTGGAAAGGGTGTTAGGTTACCTGAAAGAAGTTCTAGTTCAGAAGAAGACATTGAAATGTCCCCATCAGCCAAAAGCATGGTTGACGAACTCAGATCCTATTTGGATACAAGAATCCAAGAAAGGTTGGAGGCACTCAATGAGAATGCCCGAACTAAACCACCAATGGTTCAAAAAGATGATACTACACAGTTATTACTCCAAATTCTAAATGACCGGAATGGGAGGATGAAGAAATTGGAACAAGTTGTGAGTAATACTAATCAAAATATTGCTGCACTGGTTCAAGGAATGTCTCAGAAAATTACCACGATAGGAATTGAAATAGGCCAAGGATCTGGCTAACAACCTCAAATAGAAGTGGTAACAAGAAATGTTGACATACCCATAGGGTATCCTGTCAATTCGACAGTAGGCTCTGAAGAATTAAAACACGGGGGGCATAAAATGCGTTATAATTTTAATCTTGAGAAAACAGATTTTTCTTTGAAGGATAATGATCAATTCACAGAAGATGATGAAGAGAGTGAGACAAAATCCATGAAATGGAGTGATATAAATCCGTTAAATAATCTAACTCAAGAATGTAAAATGCCTTATGATTTGCATTTTGAGAAAAATGATTTTTCTATGGAAAATGATCAATCTGCCAAAGATAAGGAGTTGAGTGATGAAAAATTCACCAATGATTTAACTCAAGAAATAAAACTCGGGGGCAAGAATTGTCTTATGATTTTATTCTTGGAGATGATGATTTGAAATGGCAAGGAAATGCCAATGAATCAATGGGTTTGTTATTCAAAGACAAAGCATATGAGAAACTATGGATGTCCAACCAAGTTTCTAGTCATTTTTATGTCTTTGAAACTAAGCATTTACATTGGCTTCTTGGTTCCCATGATTTGAAAGTTTTTTCTAAGTGGCTAGTCCAAAAGCCACTAAATTCGATGTTCTTATTTGAAGATAAATCTTATGAGAAATTGTGGATGACAAACCAAATTTCTTCTAATGCTCATATCTTTGAAAATGTGCACCCACATTGGTTACTTGGATCTCATGATCTAAAGCCTTTTCAAAGTGGTTAGTTCAATTACGATTTTATAATTATGCAAAAAATAAAATTCAACCAGTTAAATGGTTAAACCAACCACTTAGAAAAAAAAAATTCTGCTATATCACAAGGTTGGATCTCAAATGGAGGCCAAGATCACTGTGTTTCCATTGATTAAAGACACAGTTCATGTGGGCCTATCATATGGCCATTAATGTGGTTGCCAAAGAATATGGCAACAGAAGTAGGGATTAACAAAGGTGCAAGGCGCAACGACTTAGCATTTAATTCTCATGAGTTTACTCCATTGAACCAAGGGAACAATGCTTCAAGTCTCGCAGTCCTCGATCTAAAGCATTGGAGAACCAATCAATGGTTGTACAAACTATTCGAAGCTCCTAGACCAGCAAAATTGAAGCCTCAAAATTTGAAGGCTCTAACAAATAGATCGAAGCCCCAACAAGTTCAATTCGATAAAATGGCTTACAACATAGAGCCAGTAGTCCAAGCAGAAAACCAATTAATATTGGATATGGGCCATAGCAAATAAGCAATAATGGCTAAAATGTGTTTGGTGGCCATTTTGGTCATTGGCCAGAGGCAAAGCACGCAAGACCCATCAACGCTTCAACAAGTTTCTCACTACTTAACCTGCACTAGTGAGAATATTCTTTGACGCTATCACTGGTAAGTAACATACTCATTGAAGCATCAAACAACATAGATCGAAGCCCCTAGAGCTTCCATTAAGTAGATCGAAGCCTTCCAGCAGGTAGATCGAGGTCTCGAAGCCAGTCAAATCGAGCCTCTAGATAGCCCCGATCGAAGCCCCAAATCGAAGCATCAAGCCAAAATCGAGGTCTCGAAACCAGTCAAATCAAACCTCTAGATAGCCCAGATCGAAGCCCCAAATCGAAGCATCAAGCCAAAAATCCCATCGAACCCATTCCTCAAAAATCGTCAAACCCATTCTCATCGAACCTAGTCTTAACAAACCATCCCAACCAGAACCCCAAACCATAGCACTTCAAAGACCCCATCAATGTTTTCTCAAACCCATCGAAGTTAACCCAGATCCACAACTAGCACGTGACTTCAACAAACCCATCGATGCACCAACATAGTAAAACTCACCGCTGCACTGCTGTTACTACTACTGAAATAGCATGAGGCGAACTCTGTTACAGAGTTTTTGCCAAATGACTGATTAAAATATGGTCCACTTTACAACCTATGTTCAACTAGTACCCATTTAGTCACTTAGCAAAAAAAAAGTACCCATTTAGTCAACTTGGTTTGTGAGGCGTGGGACATGTTTGTTGTCCTATCTAATAATGTTAGCCATTGATTAAATATTTGACTAAGTGCTCATTCAATGACCTTGGTCTGTGTGACACAAAATACACCATATTGGTTCCCTTTTAAGTGAGAAAAGAGGAATTCGATTTGACCAGCTAATGGTCGGAATTGGTCTTTAACGTGGGATCAGAAAATTTAATAAAATGCAGAAAGATAACAGCCACTTGAATGGTTGAATTTACAAATTATTCTTGGCTAAAAACTCAAACATTAGGATAAAATATTCCTAATATTTTTGCCAAGGTAGTGTTGTAAATTAAATTGTCTACCGTCCAATTAGATTCTTAACGTCATCTAAATGGACGCAGATTTGTTTACACCATAAAATATTTTTATATATATTACATATATAATTTGGCCACCATGATGTGTTAATTTAGCAGCCATAATTATGTGTGTTTTATATACAAAGTGACATGTAAAAAACATGTGTCATTATATTAAAGCACTAAAACCATTTATCACACTTCCACTTTTGAAGGGACAGTGGGGTAGTTATTGGCTTGAATTATGGAAGCACTATAGCCACTTACCACACTTCCATGTTATATGGGTTAGTGGAATAGTTATTGGCTTGCTATTTTTATGGGATTTGAAGAAAAGATTAAGGTTTAGTCAATGCTTAGAATGTAACCGTTGGAGTTGACTTATAAATAGTGAATCCAAGTGCATTTCAAACACACACACACCCCCAAGCAAACCCAAATAACACTTGTTAGATTAGTTAAGAGAGTTTTCGATTGTAGCTTCTAGTATTTTCATTTACATGCTTGTAAGTACTCTTTCAATTAATTAAGAATGTTTCGTTTATGGTAATATTACTTTATTTGATACTCTAGTTACCCTGGTTGCAGTATGTTTTACTTTAACTTAGGCGTAGGTACCTCGATTAGCATTAATTACTTCTAGGATAGCTTAATAGTTTAGTTTAATTAATTCACTAGTTACCTTAGCTACTTAGATTGGCTTAAGGTGTTGTGGGGTAAATTAGGTACTAAGCTCTTATTTAGTTCACTACTTAGTTATCCACAGACTGATGGTCAGCTGAAGTAGTTAGTTTAGGACTTTAATCAGCTTTTACGTTACTGTTAGCCTACATAGAGTTAATTTAATTAATTAGATAATCCCTTAGCTTAGTTTAATTAATTGTTACTTTCCTAGTTTACTTGCATACTTACTTACTTCTTATTCTCTTTCCTTACTTGAAATTGTTTATGGTTTTAAGTCCATTTACTGGGCTTTAGATTTGATGCCTTTACCTGTTAGATGGCAGGAGTAGCTTGGATGGACTAAAAGAAGGCGGAGTTGGTAAGGCACTAGACCCACATCGAGCAGGGTACGGCTTCAAATTGTTTCCTTCAAACAGAATGAAAGGGTTGGCTTCCCATTCCAATAAAGGGTGAAGGCGTTCTAGTTTGAACAAACAGGAGATTTGGGTTTGGGTGAAAATAAATGCACAGATTACAGAAATATTTTCACATAAATCACACAATAGAAGGACTAAGTTGCAAATCCTCGTTTTTAAGGATTGTTGGGTACCTAAATCCATGTGATTCTTGTAGAAATATTAACAACAACAACAAAAAATCTGTCCAATTAGTAAACAATAAAAACTCACTGAAAATATAGAATAATTGATCAAGTCTAGGTGTTTGAGGTCGATATCCTTTTAAGGACAGGGGGATTTCGCCCCTCACAACCAAGTGTTTTTGGACGTCTATCTTCTTGGATAAAATGATTAACAACATTCATAAGAAGGGCACAATTACAATTTTCAAAGTGGCCAACAAATCAAGGAAGCTAATGTCAAGATTTCTGCAATCTCTTGACTTATGCAAATGAGACTAAAATCGTAAGAGCCCAACTAACTCAAAGTGGGTTTGAAAGAAGGAGAATCAATCTTATAGATCCACTTGAGTCACACCTGTTGTGGAAAACATGCAAGATAGGGACAGTTTGGGCAACTATTGTTGATTCAAGACTTTCAACACTTTGTGAACAGTCACATTGTTCTAAAAAGACACAACTGGGCTTTGAGGGAAGGCCTAAATAAATTAGACGAACTAGACCTAACGACATGGACCCGTTTGGAAAGCTACTTTTTAGGAAACAAGGGTTTCACAGAAGTTCACTGTAGCCTAATTATTTTTCCAACAGAATCAGACATGGGTTTTTTGGGAATTTAATTATATATGGAGAAGTTGTTAGGCACCCCACTACATTATTCTCATTCGAATGGAGATAAATCACCTGGCCATGATGGATATACAACTTATTCTTCAAAAAATCATGGCCCATTGTGCAGCAGGATGTGTGTCAGCCAGGGAACGGCTTGGGTCCAGTGCACAGGTAGCACTGGACTTCATTGAGATGCTTCTTCACGTGTCTTGATTTTACATATAATCTAGGTTCTGTGGCAACATCTCAACGGGTCTAGTGCTCCTGTGCACTTGGACCCAAGCCTTTCCCTATCAGCCATACATTCCTTCTTTTCTTCTTATGTACGTTGTAAATGCTACCATCTTAACACTTGTTCCTAAAGTACCTAACTTTTTAAAATGATAGATTATAAACCTATTTCTTGTTGTAACGCCATTTCCTTGTATTACTAACATATTATGGCTTTCAGGCTTTAGGAGTGCCTTGGTATGCTAATTAGTCATATTGAAACAGCCTTCATCTTTAGTCGTGATATTATTGACAATTTACTCTAAGCTCATGAAATAGTTAAGGATTATCATAGAAATGATGGTTAACCTTAATGCATAGTCAAGTGATGAAAGGTTATGACTCTATCAACATGAAATATCTATTGAATACTTTAATTGCTTTCGGCATTCCTGCCAAAATTTGTGAGATGGGTTGAGGTTTGTGTTTCTTCTCCAAGATTAGTAGGGTTATTTAAAAGGGGAAAAGGGATAAGACACTATGTTCCCTTATCACCTTACCTTTTTTGTCATTGCAATGGAAGTATTTTCAAAATTAATGAATCAAGTGGCTAAGGACAAAAACATGTTCAAATTTCACCCTAAATTTGAGAAAGTTAAGCTTTCTCAACTTTGTTTTGTGGATGATCTATTGGTTTTTGCTGTTGCAAAGGAGCCTACTATCCAATCTATCTAACAGGTATTGACTTCCTTCAATTAATTATCTGGTTTAGCAGTGAAACCATCTAAGAGTTCCTTCAATCAATTATCTAGTTTAGTAGTGAAATCATGTAAGAGTGAAGTATTCTGCTCTATTGTTGAAATATATTATTCATTAAAAGAAAGAAAAAAAAAAAATCGTAAGGAAAATCAAGTTTAAAAGTTAAAAACCAAACTAACCAAATGAAATTTTTTCAATAAAAAAAAAACCAAATGAAATTTTCTTATTTACAACTATGGATGACTGGATGAGATAACTAGAGGTTTTTATGCCGTGAATTTCTCTTTAATAGGTCTCCTTCACTGAGTTCTTTATCATATAAATTTTATCCAAAAAACTAGAAGTCTAGAACACAATTATACTTTCATCGTTTTAAAGTATAATTACATTAGAGTATATTTTTATAAATATAATATAATACAAAAAGAATGTTTAAAACCTAATTTTTTTAAAACTTACCATTAAAAAAACATATTACATATATTATAGGGTATAATATTAATTTTTATTTTATTTTTTGCAAACCATTCAAAATAGATGACAATTTCTTGTAAGATGGTAAACTTATTTGGAAAGAAAATTTTAAAAGTTAGAAGCAAACGGTTTCTTTGTAGGCCTTATTGGTATCGGAATTTTTAAATTTTAGATTATGAGAATGTGTAAAATCTATCCAAGAATCTCGAAAAGTTAAAAGTTAAAACTTAAACTCGTTTTATAAAATCCACTCTCTTATGTAAAAAAGAAATTACAATTTCACAAATAAATTGTAAAAAAAGAAAGAAGAAAGAGAAGGCTGGAGAAAAGTCAAAACACACAAAATAGAGAAAAAAAAAGAAAGAAAAAGAAAACGCAGCGTTTAATTTCTCAGGGACCGCGCTGCGTCACTTTCACGTACCGCCCTTTTTTTTCTTTTCCTTTGCGTCTTTCTAGTTTCCCCCAAGAGAGAGAGAAAGAGAGAGACACACACACACAAACACAAATGGCGCTTCCTCTCTTTACTTTCACTTCCAAAGTCTCCTCCTTCTCTCTAAACCCTCCTAAACCGTAAGCTTGAAACGCAACGTTTTAAGGAGAAGAAGAAGAAATGAAGCGCGTGTTCGAGGAAATCTCCGACGACGAGTGGGAGAACCACAACAACTCCTTCAAGCCCTCTCGCGTCCTCAATACGAATCCGAACCCTCCTCAACGACCGCCTCCTCCTGCTATCGAATCCTTCTCTTATGGCTCGTCGAAAAGCGATTCCACGGCGACCAATTTGGACGATTCTCTGAGGCAAAATTCATATTTTGATTTGGAGGATGACGATGCGGAGGTCGAGGCTGCAAGACCAGCGGCGGCGAATCGTGGCCGTCGGTTCGTTGTTGATGATGAGGAGAGCGATGACGATAAGGATGAGGATTGCGCGCAAGTGTATGAGGTGAAATCGAGCGAGGAAGAGGAAGAGCAAGTAGAAGAAGAAGAGGAGGATGATGTGGTTGCAAAGGCCTTGCACAAGTGTGCTAAAATATCGGCCGAGTTGAAGAGAGACCTGTACGGCTCCTCCTCCGTCGCCAACTGCGACCGCTACGCCGAAGTCGAGTCCTCTTCACTGAGGATCGTCACTCAGGTGCTTCAAGCTTTGTTGAATTTTGCTTAGTTGTGTTTCTGTTTGTTTAATAAGAAAAGAAAGTAATGTGAATGTTAATGCGAGTAGAAATGACACCTCACTTTGATAGCTAGCATAAATAATTAGTTTGAAGCTTTTTGTGTTAGTGTTGAATTGTGCTGACATAGTTTAAATTCTTTTAGGATGATGTTAATGCGGCGTGTAGGTCAGAGGATTCGGATTTTCAACCCGTACTCAAGCCATACCAGCTGGTTGGTGTCAACTTTCTTCTTCTGCTATATCAGAAGAGTATTGGGGGAGGTACTACATTTTTTTGTCATCATGTTATGCTTTTGCCTTTGATAGTATATGATGACTTTTAACACTGTGTGCGAAAAATAGAGGTCTTGATGCTGAGGGTTTAAAAGTAAGAAATGCTATATTTTTATTGTGAAGAATTTGTTGCTGTTTGATACAACTAAAGTAATTTTTATTTATTTTTTTCTCATCCCTTGGAACTTCACAGGCACCCTACTGTAGCTATATATTAATGGGTCCACAAATTTGTACTTTACAGATGAAACTAGCTTAGAAAAGATTGAATCTTGATGTCTGATTTGATGCTAAAACAGAGATTGATGTTGCAGGAATTATCTGACAACAAATAGATTGAGGATAGCTGAGGGTTGTGTCTAATTTTTTAGGAGGGCAAAAGAGATGGGAAAGTTGTGTGGTTAACAAGGGTATATATCTCGATTTGAAATAAGTGGTAAAGAAGAGAAGAAAGTTGGCAATGATCTCTAGCTCATATGCATTTCCTCTCTATGTAGAATGGAGTGAAGAGTGAGGTTGTGGGTTCAAGACCCAGTGGGTGTATGTGTAACTTACTTAATCAAAGGGAAAAAGAAAAAAAGCAAAAGAAAAGAAAGTCATAGCTGATTTGGGGTTGTGAACTGGAAACTGATAATTGTAGTAGTTCTAAATTTTTGCATTTTGAAGTCAATTAAAGGGGAGTTTTTAAAAAAGAGAAAAGTTAATCAGAGGTGGGTGGTAGGGTTTCTATCATAAATTTTTCTGATGGAATCTAAAAAAATAGGGCTTTGTTGTAAGTAGAAATCAAATGTAAGAAGAAGAATCCATCACACTTGAACTTTCTTTGGCATCTTGAATAAGGTTTCCTTGGCATCATATCGAAGATTACACAAAGCTCAATGGGTGTAAATTCTTGGCAAAAAGGTTTTGATAGATTGGATTACAAGAGTTACATCTGTGTACATATGCTACTAGTACTTGTGTAGTAAGTTGTAGGACATTGACTCGTATTAAAAAGTGCTAAAAATTAAGTTGCAAACTACTCAATGCCACTCATAACATAATTTGACCCGTACTAAGATCTACGGGCCACAAGTGACGTAGGACAAATAGTAAGGAAGCCAAATCAGACCTGGTAGATTTGGTAGTGCCTAGAATTGAGGATTCAGGGTTAGGTTTTAGTGGGAAAAGGCTGAAAAAATAGTACAGGGAAATAGGGTTTCTAATGGGGAAAATGAATAGTAGGGGATGATACAAAGGAGAATAATCAAGATCTGGGTTCCTGTTTCAGGGCTTTGAACAGTAACCCGTGAACAATATTTGGTTCTTTATGGGGGTATTTTGGGCTATTTGATGGATGGGTGGTTTAGGGTTTTGAAGTTTTGGATTTTAGGGTTTAAAGGTGACAAATCAATGTGTTTGCAAGCTTTTACAATAAACTTCTAGACATGACACCTAGGGTTTCCTTGGCATCACACCTCAGAGAAGGTTATATCATACAAACTTCAAACAAGCATCATAGCCTCTGAAATTTTAGCAAAATTCTTCTTCTTCTGTATTTGAAAGCCTTACATTCATATAAATAGATGACTAAAACCTATTCTAGTAGAACTTGGACTCCTTGAGACTCATAATAAGACTTGGATTGGACTCCTTGGGCTTTACTACTAGCCCAAACTAAATAACTAATCTTAAATAAAACCCAATGAACTATTATTACAGCCCATCCCTAGAAACTATAAAATTATAAATTTTCCACTAACATACTTATCAAAAAAAAAAAAATTTGTGCCCCTAACATTTAAATTGATGGATGCAGTTTGTGGAAAAGAATTCGAGCAAGATGGGATAGGTTCTCTACAAACTTGTCCACATGGGTAGGGAATGGCCAGAGTATCAGGTTTTGGCATGATTTTGTGTGGTGATCGTTCTTTGAAGGATAAGTTCCCAAACTTTATTTGATTGCAGCGGAAAAGGATGCTTCAGTGCAATGCAATCCTTGTCTACAGTTAGGGGGAGAACATAACCTTGTGTTGGAATCTCAAATTTATTAGGGATTTTCATGATTGGGAGTTGGAAGGGGTGAATGAGCCGATGGATTGATCTATTCCATGCAAATTTCGAATGGCCATGAGGATTGTAGTTTGGAAGCCAGATGGAAATGGAGGTTTAGTGTTCGATCCTATTATGACTATCTCAAACACGTTTCTGGACATTTATTTCCTTGGAAAGGTGTGTGGGGGGTGGGGGGTAGCAAGGTGCCTGTACCACGTAAGGGGCGTGCTTTGTCTGTTCTCCAGTTTTGAATTCTACTTTATAATTGGATAATCTTATTAGGAGGAAGGTGGTGATTGTCAACAGATGTACAATGTGTAATTGTAGTTGAGAATTGGTGGAGCATTTGCTTATACATTGGTCAGCTGCCCAGGAGTTGTGGTCCTTTGCACTAACAGTTTTGGTGTGACTTGGTTGATGCCTAGGTAGGTAATAGAGTTGATGTGTTTTTTGTAGGGAAGACTATGGTAGACACTGAAACCATGTCATATGGCAGGTTACATTTCACTGTATTATGTGGACCATTTGGAGATAGAGGAATCGCAAGACTTTTGAAGATCAAAAGAAGTCGATTCAAGATATTAAGAAAATTTTTTTTTTGAGAAGCTTGTTTGAATACTGTACTATGTAGGGGGTATTTCTTGTTGCTCTATAGTTGATTTTTTAGATCTTTTGGATGTTCAGTTGTAATTCTTTAAGGAAGCTCAGTATTTTGAGCTCTCCTTTCTTTGAATAAAATCTCCTATTTATCAGTAAAAAAATGTCTTTATTTTGGATTCAATATATGATTTTGTTCTTAATCCAACATTGGGCAATTTCGTTGAAAGCTTTACTTCCAAGATTTTCTAATATCAAGGCTTAAACTAATTCTCTGGGTTACCTTTTCTTTCATGGGGATACTCTACCACAGCCTTGAGAATCAATAATGACAATAATATAAAATAAGATGTAGACAAGAATATCAATAGACACACATAAAAAAACCAATGCAATTCGTGGATAATTAATACATGTAATATGTATGTGCACCATACATGAAAAATTCAACAAAATCAACTATTATACTTAATAGTACATCTCATCATAGTTGATCAAGAGTTCACTTATTTTTCTCCACACATTAAACATTTCATTTGCCAAATTGGTTGCCCATTCACTCAATTCATGTGAAGTCTCAATTTGTGTTATTGGGTCGCCATTAAGAAAGGGAGGAGCTGCCATTTGAGTTAAATCTCATCTACTTAGTGTGGATAATTTGGAGAGAAAGAAATAAATGTAAATTTAATGATGTTGATCTCTCTATGTTGAGTAGAAATCGTTGATTGTAAGGTAGTTGTTTGAGTAGTCTCAAACTTTTGGTATTATGGATGCATGTTTTGTTATAGAGTTTGTTGATTTTGTTACTTTTAGATTGTAATTATTGAGCATTGTGATTTTTTAGGGATGCTTTATGCATACACCTTGTGTACAAGCCTTCCCTTTTATCAATAAAATTGCATGTTACTTATTAAAGAAATCTCAAGAAAACTTTTAACGTAGGATATTTAGAGCAAAGTATCGGAATATACCGGGAAAAGACTACTAAATATCATATTTGCTCAATGGTCTTTCGACTAAAATGACATCTTGTCACTTCATGAAGAAGGGGTAGAGGGTGAGGTCTTGAATTTATTCTGTTAGAAAATAATTGTTAAGTTTCTCTTTCTTATCCGGTTAAGCTGTTGGGACATGTCGTGGTTTCCATGGTATCAGAGGAGATGGTCTTGAGTGTCTCCACTCTATTTAAAATGAGGGTAAATTACACTAACCTCCCTCAAGTTTAGTGGAATGAAAATAACCTCCGAAAGTGAATCGAAATAACAGTCAATCCCAAAGACCAACTTTCACTTCAACACCATTAACAACCGTTTTGAATTTTTTGTGGACTAACTTGCCCTTGGTTAAGCATCATGTTCGTATTTTATCCTTGGTTTTTTATTTATGAAAATGACTGTTTTACACTTACTTTTCTTTCAACCCACTATGAAATTACCATTTTATCCTTAAAAAAAATAAAGTTCCAATATTACCCTTTTATTATTATTATTTAAATCCTCATTTTATCCGTACCATTTTATCTCTCTCTTTCTTAGCTTTGGCACCCTGGAATTGCGACCCACACTGCAATTCCCATTGGATCTCTCTCTCTCTCTCTTTCTCTCTCTCTTGTCGGCTTTGCTATCGCAATGGCATTTGAAAGCACAAAAATTAGGAACCCAGTCGAGGTATTCAACCCCGAACACAATGGTGAAAATTGCGGTTGAGTCTTGACGAGGACACCAATGACAAGCTGATCTTGGGGGGTTGTTTGGTGTTTATCCTCTGTTTTGTTTCCGAGAAAATGGGAATTTGAGTCTGATTTGTTCGGGGGTCTTTGTTATGGGCTTAGCACGGCTTTGGTGGTAGTGGGTAAATCACAGTGCTGCGAGATCCCCGTGGGCTGTGGGGAGTTAGGCCCACATGTGAGGGGAAATATTAGAATAATGGTTATATGATTAAACATTCACCATTTCTTGTAAGTTTTAAGCTCTTGGGACAATTGGTGGTTTATCATGGTATTAGACTTAACTTGGTAATGTTGTGTTAGGTGCTGCATGAGTGTGGGGGATTGTAATTCCTCAAATCGAGGGCATTGTAGAACAAATTAGGCTTCGACAAGGATGTCTCAGATTAAACTTAGGGTAGGGTGGGGGGGGGGGGGGGGGGGGGGATTGTAATACTTCAAATTGTATGGATTTTTGTGTGGATTTGGATTATGAAGGTGTAGCACGAGTGTGTTTTGAGTTCTATATAGGTAATTATGAGAAGCCCTAATGTGACTTGTCTTTTGGGGTATAATGCAAATGTGGGTAGCGCTATTAAAGCAGGTGATTTTGAGTTCAAATCATGTCTTTACTCTACCTCTCATTTAAAAAATTAAAAAATTCCACGTATTAGGCGTATGAATCCACACGTGAGGGGGAGTGTTAGAAAATAATAGTTAAAGTTTACCCATTTCTATTAACTTAAACTTTTGGGACAAATAGTAGTTTATCAAAATCTATGTGCACGTAAGTGTCTGTTTGCCTTCAAAAAAATAAAAATAAAAATAAAACGTTAAGTATAAGTTTTGCACCATAATATTATCTTGTTGATATAGCAACTTTGCTCGAGGATGTTCCAAATATAGTCTTTATTTATATTATTAATTTGCATGACTCTGAGGGATTTTTTTTATTCTGCTTTATTTCCCCACTTCTTTTTTTACTTTATTGTTGATGGGAGTCGCAAAATACATGTGACTGACCCTGATTAATCTGTTGAGGATTCATAGCCGACCCCAAAATTTTGGGATTAAAGCTTGGTTGTTGTTAATGGGAGTTGCATTGCTCATTTGGAGCCCTTTTGATGTAGGGAGCACAACTAAAATTATTTCAGTTTATATTTTGAGATACTAGATTTTATTTTTGAATTTTGAATTTGGCTTTAATTATGATTAAGGATTTCTTGGGATGTAATTGTGCATTAATGTAATCCCCAAACCAAAGAGTCTTCTGGAATGGTTTGAACATTACAGTATGAATTAAAATTTTCTGATTAGAGAATGTTTCTCTTGCTTGTTGGTAAAGCCTTGGGTTATCATGCATATTCTTGGCGGTGAAGCCTTGGATTTCTTTCGTTTCTCTTCTTTCCCTTGTTCCTATTTCACCACCCATTGTTTGCATCACCTTTGAGTCTTTTAATACAAATAGCATATTGTAAAAGGGTACTATAATATTTAGAGAGGACACTTGAAATCATTGTTTTTCTTTTTTCATAGTAATTAGATTATGTGGTCAGCAGCCATTCAATCAAAAACAGAGAAAAAAGAAAATCAAATAAAAGTACAAAAATCTAAAAACTCCTCAAGAGAGAAAAAAGAGCGACCACTTGAAGCAGCCATCCAATCAAAAACAGTGACCGCAGCAGAATTAACTTGAGCTCCACAGACAAGTGTTCAAGACCCTCAAAAGTGTTGTTTGCGTTCTCGCCAGATAATCCACATAATACATAGAGGTACTGTTCCCCACACAATCAAAATCATATATCTTAATCGCCAGAATCAATTAAGAGAAATGATTTTGATTGTGTAACAAGAATCAGGATGATTGATTTAGTTCAAAAGTATGATGTAAACAAGCTCTGATGAATACTTTACCCTTGGTGGGAATGTTGGCCAAGTTGAGAGGATAGGTACTTTTATTCAGAATTTAATTTATCAGTGTATTATCAAAGTTGGATAGTGGCATGATTTATCCTATATAATGGTTGTTTATTCTGGCTTATCATGTGGCAATTGCAAAAAAATTATGTGCTGTGTCGCTTTGGCTTCAAATTGCTTTTTCTTTAAGTGGATGAACTTAAGGCACATTCATCTCTACATTCATTCATTTGAGGACTAGGAAGCATGGATACTTAAAAGTATCTGCCTTACCTGTATGTATCTGATAAAGATATGTGGAGATACGGTGGGATAGGTATATGATAAGAATTAAACAATAAAAATATTTTTATTATTATTTTATTTTTTATGGATATGGTGGGAGACGATGAGGATAAATTTGGGATAAAAAAGCGAAGGCTCATTTAGGAAATTTGGATGAGAGGATCATATTTTATACGTTTATTACTTGGAATATGGAAATAACGAAGTATATATCTGCTTCGTTTTGCATTTCATAAAATCGCCTCCTACTTATGGCATTTCTGATTATGACCTAATTTCTTGCTATGGTGTTCTTCCTATGAAGTATTTGCAGCTGCTCTGTATGTGCTGGTTTTAGCATTATCATATTATGTAAAAGCTTCCTGCATCCTGATATTTTTCTATGTCTGAAAAGCATACCTTTGTAATTTCTGCAGCCATATTGGCAGATGAGATGGGCCTTGGGAAGACCATTCAGGTATGTTGGGCTCCATTCTTTTGCCTGTCTCAATAGTTCTTTTGAACCCATGAAAAGAAGTTTCTTATTATTTTGGATTGGTAAGTTGCACATGCACCCAGTGGGTTTTGAACCCATGACCTTTCTCTCCACCTATTCTTGTGGGAGGAGGAAAAAGAAAGGGGTGGAACTCGAGGATTTGTTGAACCCAGTAGGTCTTGATCATTTATTTTTTGAAGATTGTAAAATTGTTCTTGTCCAACAGGCTATTACATATTTGACTTTGCTGAAACACTTGCACAATGATCCCGGTCCACATTTAATCGTATGTCCTGCTTCTGTTTTGGAAAACTGGGAAAGAGAACTTAAGAAGTGGTGTCCATCTTTTTCGATTCTCCAGTATCATGGGGCTGCGCGATCAGCATATTCGAAAGAGTTGAGCTCTTTGGCCAAAGCTGGATTGCCGCCTCCTTTTAATGTTCTTCTTGTCTGTTATTCACTTTTTGAAAGACACAGGTTTGTTTGATTGTGCTACATATGCTATTTGATTTCATATTGGTTGAAGACTTATAAACATGGTGAATGCAGTGCGCAGCAGAAAGATGATCGTAAAATTCTGAAACGTTGGCGATGGAGCTGTGTGCTGATGGATGAGGCTCATGCCTTGAAGGATAAAAACAGCTATAGGTGGAAAAACCTAATGTCTGTAGCACAAAATGCAAACCAGCGTCTAATGCTGACAGGAACACCACTCCAAAATGATCTACATGTATTACTTGCAATA
>OU015771.1:8838612-8975224 GCA_907173295.1 Fagus sylvatica | reverse complement strand
TTTGATTGTGATCAAATCAGTTGGTAAAAAAAAATTCGAAATTTTCTTGAGCCTTATCATCAAAGAGGCTACATACATCATTATAGTTACTGTTTCATTCATATAGTTTCCTTGATTCTTGTTATTGTTCTTGATTGAACTTTGAACTTATCAAAGGTAAATCACAATTTTTGTGACGTTCCTCCTTGTAATCTGGGTTCTTGAGACAGGTTCTTCAAAGGATCTTGATTTTAATATAATCTAGGTTCTTGAAACGAGTTCTCAGTGGATCTAGATTCTCCATTCATTGACTTGATTTTGGCTTTCTTGGGAGAGTTTTCAAACTGATTGTGGGTTCAAGGGATTCCATTCCTGCGGGTTCATATCAAGTGGGTTTGAAAGAAGGAAAACCACCTAAGGGAAAAGATGAGAGAACTAGCAACAAACCCAATGTAGAATCTCAACCTTTACGGAATAGAGATATTAAATACTTTAAGTGTTTGGGTTTAGGGCACATCGCTTCTCAATGTCCAAACAGGCGGGTGATGATTATGCGTGACAATGGGGAGTTGATGACTGAGAGTGAGGATGATAGTGATGGGATGTCTGAGTTGGTTGATGCTAGTGATGATGATGGAGTGGTATACCCCGTGACAGGTAAGTCTTTTGTTGCCAAACGTGCTCTCAATACACACATTAAGGTGGATGATGCAGAGCAACAGAGAGAGAACATTTTCCATACTAGATGCCACGTCAACAATAAGATATGTAGTATGATCATTGATGGGGGGAGTTGTACTAATGTGACTAGCACTACTTTGGTTGAGAAATTGAATTTACCAACCTTAAAACACTCTAGACCATACAAATTACAGTGGTTGAATGATTGTAGAGAGGTTAGGGTGGATAGATAAGTGTTAGTTACTTTTTCAATTGGGAAGTATCTGGATGAGGTGCTTTGTAATGTTGTGCCTATGCATGCTGGCCATATTTTGTTGGGGAGGCCGTGGCAGTATGATAGGAGGGCGACACATGATGCGTTCAAGAACATTTACAGCTTTGTAAAGGGGGGCAAAACAATCAAGCTTGCTCCTTTAACTCCAAGCCAAGTCTATGAGGACCAACTGAAACTGAAAAATGAGATTGCGCAAAAAAGAAATAGTGAGAGTGCAAATGAGCAAAAAAGAAGGAGTGAGAGTGAAAATGAGTAAAAAAGAAAGAGTAAGAGTGAAAATGAGCAAAAAAAAAAGAGTGAAAAAGAAAATAGAGAGGTGGCTGAGAGTAAAGAAACAAGAGTGGAGCCACGAGAGAAAAAAGAAAGAGAGTCTGCAAAGAGAAAAGGAAAGGCAAAAGTGAGTTTCTATGCAAGAGAGAGTGAGGTTAAGATGCCTAATGAGTTGCCACCCATTAGAGGCATTGAGCACCAGATTGATTTTGGGTCCAGACCTGCTATTCCAAACCGACCAGCCTATAGGAGTAATCCAGAGGAGATAAAGGAGCTTCAGAGGCAAGTTGAGGATTTGATGAGCAAGGGGTTCGTGAGGGAGAGCATGAGCCCATGTGCAGTACTAGTGCTACTAGTGCCAAAGAAGGATAAGATGTGGAGGATGTGCGTTGATTGCAGGGCGGTCAACAATATCATGGTAAAGTATCACCATCCCATTCCTAGATTAGATGATATGCTTGATGAATTGCATGGCTTATGTATTTTCAGTAAAATTGATCTTAAAAGTGGGTACCATCAAATTAGAATGAAAGAGAGTGATGAATGGAAAATTGTTTTTTAAGACTAAGTATGGGCTTTATGAATAGTTCGTTATGCCATTTGGATTTACAAATGCGCCCAGTACTTTCATAAGATTAATGAACCATGTCCTACGTGCGTTCATAGGCAAGTTTGTGGTTGTGTACTTTGATGACATCCTAGTATACAACAAGGACTTAAATGAACATATTAAACATTTAAGATATGTGTTTGATGTGTTGAGAAGTGAAAAGTTGTATGCTAATTTCAAGAAATATAACTTTTGCATGGAAAAAGTTGTTTTTCTTTGTTATGTTGTTAGTACAACAAGTATTGAGGTGGATGAAGAGAAAGTCAAGGTCATCAAGGAGTGGCCAACGCCAAAAAGCATCACTGAGGTAAGAAGCTTTCATGGCTTAGCTAGCTTTTATCGGCGTTTTGTTAAAGACTTTAGCACCCTGGCTGCACCACTCACTGAGGTAATTAAAAAGAATGTTGGGTTTCATTGGGGAGCTGATCAAGAGAATGCTTTTGCCACTATTAAAGAAAGGTTGTGCTCTGCACCTGTGTTAGCATTACCTAATTTTAACCAAACTTTTGAGATTGAATGTGATACCTCAGGAATAGGGATTGGAGCTGTTTTGATGCAAGTTAGGCGGCCCATAGCCTTCTTCAGTGAGAAACTAAGTGGGACGTCCCTGAAGTACCCTACTTATGACAAAGAGCTTTATGCTCTTGTTCGTGCATTAGAGACTTGGCAGCACTACTTGTGGCCTAGGGAATTTGTGATCCACACCGATCATGAATCATTGAAGCATCTCAAGGGTCAAGGTAAGTTGAATCAAAGGCATGCTAGATGACTAAAATACATTGAGACATTTCCATATGTCATCCGTTACAAGCAAGGTAAGGAGAACATTGTTGCTGATGCTTTATCCCGGAGGTATGTACTTTTTACTTCTATGAGTGCTAAGATGCTTAGGTTTGAATATGTGAAAGACATGTATGCTGATGACGCTGACTTTTCTAATGTGTATAAGGCATGTGATAAGACGGCATTCGGTAAGTTTTACAAGCACGATGGTTATTTGTTTAAAGAAAGCAAACTCTGTGTGCCCAGTTGTTCTATGCGTGAGTTATTGGTGCGTGAGGCACATGGTAGGGGATTAACCGGACACTTTGGTGTCAAGAAAACTTTAAACATGTTGCATGAGCATTTCTTTTGGCCTAAGATGAAAAGAGATGTCAATCGCATTTGTGGCAGGTGCATTACATGTAGAAAGGCCAAATCTAAGGTTTTGCCACACGGGTTGTATACACCCTTACCCGTTCCTAGTGAACCATGGGTAGACATATTTATGGACTTTGTTTTGGGGCTGCCTAGGACCAAAAGGGGTATAGATTCTATTTTTGTGGTTGTGGATAGATTTAGTAAGATGACACATTTCATTCCTTATCATAAAACAGATGATGCCACAAATATAGCTGACTTGTTTTTCAGGGAGATAGTGCGACTTCATGGTGTACCTCGGAGTATTGTTTATGATAGGGATGTTAAATTCCTTAGCTACTTTTGGAAGGTGTTGTGGGGTAAATTAGGTACTAAGCTCTTATTTTTCACTACTTGTTATCCACAGACTGATGGTCAGACTGAAGTAGTTAATAGGACTTTAACTCAGCTTTTACGCACTGTTGTTCATAAGAATTTAAAAACTTGAGAGGATTGTTTGCCATTTATAGAGTTTGCATATAATAAGGTCATGCATACTACTACTTCTTATTCCCCTTTTGAAATTGTTTATGGTTTTAATCCATTTACTCCTTTAGATTTGATGCCTTTACCTGTTGATGGCAGGAGTAGCTTGGATGGACAAAAGAAGGCGGAGTTGGTAAAGTCACTTCATGAGAGGGTACGGCTTCAAATTGCCCAAAAGAATGAAAGGGTTGCTTCCCAAGCCAATAAAGGGTGAAGGCGTGTCATCTTTGAACCAGGAGATTGGGTTTGGGTTCACATGCACAAAGAAAGATTCCCAGCCCATAGAAGGACTAAGTTGCATCCTCGAGGAGATGGACCTTTCCAAATTCTTGAGAAAATTAATGACAATGCTTCTAAAGTGGACCTTCCAGGTGAGTATAAAGTTTTTGCTACTTTCAATGTTTCTGATCTTTCTCCATTTGATGTAGGTGAAGATTCGAGGTCGAATCCTTTTGAGGAGAGGGGGAATGATGGGAACCAAGGTGGGCCTAGCCTTAAAGATCCTTTGCAAATTCTAGATGGGCCAATTACAAGATCAAAAGCCAAGAAGATCAAGGAAGCAATGCAAGATTGGTGCAATTCACTTGGGAAGAAGCTAGTAAGAGCCCAACAATCAAAGTGGGTTTGAAAGAAGGAGAATCAATTTTGATCCACTTGATACAAGTTGTGGAAGACATGATTTAGGGAAGTTTGGGCCTATTGTTATTCAAGGCTTTCAATTTATTAAAAGATTTATTTTATTAGTTTAGAATAAGTGGGCTTGAGGAAGGCCTTGTATTATGGCCAAGGGCTTATTTGGAAAGCTACTTTTTAGGAACTAGGGTTTCAAGAAGTTACTGTAGCCGAATTATTGTAGCACGGCACTGTTCATGCAAGGGTATTTTTGGAAGAAAAGGCTTTATTTTGGTTTGGGTTTTAATTAGGTTTTGGTTTAAATACTCTTTGTAGCCTCATTTGAAGGCAGACAATATATTGAATTTTCATTGTGAGTTGAGTTTTCTCCTCTTGTTCTTGATTGAACTTTGAACTTATCAAAGGTAAATCACAACCTTTGTGATGTTCCTCCTTGTAATCTGAGTTCTTGAGACAGGTTCTTCAACGGGTCTTGATTTTAATATAATCTAGGTTTTTGAAACGAGTTCTCAGCGGGTCTAGATTCTCCATTCATTGACTTGATTTTGGCTTTCTTGGGAGAGTTTTCAAACTGATTGTGGGTTCAAGGAATTCCATTCCTGTGGGTTCATATCATAAAGTACCTAACTTTTTAAAATGATAGATTATAAACCTATTTCTTGTTGTAACGCCATTTCCTTGTATTACTAACATATTATGGCTTTCAGGCTTAAGGAGTGCCTTGGTATGCTAATTAGTCATATTCAAACAGCCTTCATCTTTAGTCGTGATATTATTGACAATTTACTCTAAGCTCATGAAATAGTTAAGGATTATCATAGAAATGATGGTTAACCTTAATGCATAGTCAAGTGATGAAAGGTTATGACTCTCGATCAACATGAAATATCTATTGAATACTTTAATTGCTTTCGGCATTCCTCCAAAATTTGTGAGATGGGTTGAGGTTTGTGTTTCTTCTCCAAGATTAGTAGGGTTATTTAAAAGGGGAAAAGGGATAAGACACTATGTTCCCTTATCACCTTACCTTTTTTGTCATTGCAATGGAAGTATTTTCAAAATTAATGAATCAAGTGGCTAAGGACAAAAACATGTTCAAATTTCACCCTAAATTTGAGAAAGTTAAGCTTTCTCAACTTTGTTTTGTGGATGATCTATTGGTTTTTGCTGTTGCAAAGGAGCCTACTATCCAATCTATCTAACAGGTATTGACTTCCTTCAATTAATTATCTGGTTTAGCAGTGAAACCATCTAAGAGTTCCTTCAATCAATTATCTAGTTTAGTAGTGAAATCATGTAAGAGTGAAGTATTCTGCTCTATTGTTGAAATATATTATTCATTAAAAGAAAGAAAAAAAAAAAAAATCGTAAGGAAAATCAAGTTTAAAAGTTAAAAACCAAACTAACCAAATGAAATTTTTTCAATAAAAAAAAAACCAAATGAAATTTTCTTATTTACAACTATGGATGACTGGATGAGATAACTAGAGGTTTTTATGCCGTGAATTTCTCTTTAATAGGTCTCCTTCACTGAGTTCTTTATCATATAAATTTTATCCAAAAAACTAGAAGTCTAGAACACAATTATACTTTCATCGTTTTAAAGTATAATTACATTAGAGTATATTTTTATAAATATAATATAATACAAAAAGAATGTTTAAAACCTAATTTTTTTAAAACTTACCATTAAAAAAACATATTACATATATTATAGGGTATAATATTAATTTTTATTTTATTTTTCGCAAACCATTCAAAATAGATGACAATTTCTTGTAAGATGGTAAACTTATTTGGAAAGAAAATTTTAAAAGTTAGAAGCAAACGGTTTCTTTGTAGGCCTTATTGGTATCGGAATTTTTAAATTTTAGATTATGAGAATGTGTAAAATCTATCCAAGAATCTCGAAAAGTTAAAAGTTAAAACTTAAACTCGTTTTATAAAATCCACTCTCTTATGTAAAAAAGAAATTACAATTTCACAAATAAATTGTAAAAAAAGAAAGAAGAAAGAGAAGGCTGGAGAAAAGTCAAAACACACAAAATAGAGAAAAAAAAAGAAAGAAAAAGAAAACGCAGCGTTTAATTTCTCAGGGACCGCGCTGCGTCACTTTCACGTACCGCCCTTTTTTTTCTTTTCCTTTGCGTCTTTCTAGTTTCCCCCAAGAGAGAGAGAAAGAGAGAGACACACACACACAAACACAAATGGCGCTTCCTCTCTTTACTTTCACTTCCAAAGTCTCCTCCTTCTCTCTAAACCCTCCTAAACCGTAAGCTTGAAACGCAACGTTTTAAGGAGAAGAAGAAGAAATGAAGCGCGTGTTCGAGGAAATCTCCGACGACGAGTGGGAGAACCACAACAACTCCTTCAAGCCCTCTCGCGTCCTCAATACGAATCCGAACCCTCCTCAACGACCGCCTCCTCCTGCTATCGAATCCTTCTCTTATGGCTCGTCGAAAAGCGATTCCACGGCGACCAATTTGGACGATTCTCTGAGGCAAAATTCATATTTTGATTTGGAGGATGACGATGCGGAGGTCGAGGCTGCAAGACCAGCGGCGGCGAATCGTGGCCGTCGGTTCGTTGTTGATGATGAGGAGAGCGATGACGATAAGGATGAGGATTGCGCGCAAGTGTATGAGGTGAAATCGAGCGAGGAAGAGGAAGAGCAAGTAGAAGAAGAAGAGGAGGATGATGTGGTTGCAAAGGCCTTGCACAAGTGTGCTAAAATATCGGCCGAGTTGAAGAGAGACCTGTACGGCTCCTCCTCCGTCGCCAACTGCGACCGCTACGCCGAAGTCGAGTCCTCTTCACTGAGGATCGTCACTCAGGTGCTTCAAGCTTTGTTGAATTTTGCTTAGTTGTGTTTCTGTTTGTTTAATAAGAAAAGAAAGTAATGTGAATGTTAATGCGAGTAGAAATGACACCTCACTTTGATAGCTAGCATAAATAATTAGTTTGAAGCTTTTTGTGTTAGTGTTGAATTGTGCTGACATAGTTTAAATTCTTTTAGGATGATGTTAATGCGGCGTGTAGGTCAGAGGATTCGGATTTTCAACCCGTACTCAAGCCATACCAGCTGGTTGGTGTCAACTTTCTTCTTCTGCTATATCAGAAGAGTATTGGGGGAGGTACTACATTTTTTTGTCATCATGTTATGCTTTTGCCTTTGATAGTATATGATGACTTTTAACACTGTGTGCGAAAAATAGAGGTCTTGATGCTGAGGGTTTAAAAGTAAGAAATGCTATATTTTTATTGTGAAGAATTTGTTGCTGTTTGATACAACTAAAGTAATTTTTATTTATTTTTTTCTCATCCCTTGGAACTTCACAGGCACCCTACTGTAGCTATATATTAATGGGTCCACAAATTTGTACTTTACAGATGAAACTAGCTTAGAAAAGATTGAATCTTGATGTCTGATTTGATGCTAAAACAGAGATTGATGTTGCAGGAATTATCTGACAACAAATAGATTGAGGATAGCTGAGGGTTGTGTCTAATTTTTTAGGAGGGCAAAAGAGATGGGAAAGTTGTGTGGTTAACAAGGGTATATATCTCGATTTGAAATAAGTGGTAAAGAAGAGAAGAAAGTTGGCAATGATCTCTAGCTCATATGCATTTCCTCTCTATGTAGAATGGAGTGAAGAGTGAGGTTGTGGGTTCAAGACCCAGTGGGTGTATGTGTAACTTACTTAATCAAAGGGAAAAAGAAAAAAAGCAAAAGAAAAGAAAGTCATAGCTGATTTGGGGTTGTGAACTGGAAACTGATAATTGTAGTAGTTCTAAATTTTTGCATTTTGAAGTCAATTAAAGGGGAGTTTTTAAAAAAGAGAAAAGTTAATCAGAGGTGGGTGGTAGGGTTTCTATCATAAATTTTTCTGATGGAATCTAAAAAAATAGGGCTTTGTTGTAAGTAGAAATCAAATGTAAGAAGAAGAATCCATCACACTTGAACTTTCTTTGGCATCTTGAATAAGGTTTCCTTGGCATCATATCGAAGATTACACAAAGCTCAATGGGTGTAAATTCTTGGCAAAAAGGTTTTGATAGATTGGATTACAAGAGTTACATCTGTGTACATATGCTACTAGTACTTGTGTAGTAAGTTGTAGGACATTGACTCGTATTAAAAAGTGCTAAAAATTAAGTTGCAAACTACTCAATGCCACTCATAACATAATTTGACCCGTACTAAGATCTACGGGCCACAAGTGACGTAGGACAAATAGTAAGGAAGCCAAATCAGACCTGGTAGATTTGGTAGTGCCTAGAATTGAGGATTCAGGGTTAGGTTTTAGTGGGAAAAGGCTGAAAAAATAGTACAGGGAAATAGGGTTTCTAATGGGGAAAATGAATAGTAGGGGATGATACAAAGGAGAATAATCAAGATCTGGGTTCCTGTTTCAGGGCTTTGAACAGTAACCCGTGAACAATATTTGGTTCTTTATGGGGGTATTTTGGGCTATTTGATGGATGGGTGGTTTAGGGTTTTGAAGTTTTGGATTTTAGGGTTTAAAGGTGACAAATCAATGTGTTTGCAAGCTTTTACAATAAACTTCTAGACATGACACCTAGGGTTTCCTTGGCATCACACCTCAGAGAAGGTTATATCATACAAACTTCAAACAAGCATCATAGCCTCTGAAATTTTAGCAAAATTCTTCTTCTTCTGTATTTGAAAGCCTTACATTCATATAAATAGATGACTAAAACCTATTCTAGTAGAACTTGGACTCCTTGAGACTCATAATAAGACTTGGATTGGACTCCTTGGGCTTTACTACTAGCCCAAACTAAATAACTAATCTTAAATAAAACCCAATGAACTATTATTACAGCCCATCCCTAGAAACTATAAAATTATAAATTTTCCACTAACATACTTATCAAAAAAAAAAAAATTTGTGCCCCTAACATTTAAATTGATGGATGCAGTTTGTGGAAAAGAATTCGAGCAAGATGGGATAGGTTCTCTACAAACTTGTCCACATGGGTAGGGAATGGCCAGAGTATCAGGTTTTGGCATGATTTTGTGTGGTGATCGTTCTTTGAAGGATAAGTTCCCAAACTTTATTTGATTGCAGCGGAAAAGGATGCTTCAGTGCAATGCAATCCTTGTCTACGGTTAGGGGGAGAACATAGCCTTGTGTTGGAATCTCAGATTTATTAGGGATTTTCATGATTGGGAGTTGGAAGGGGTGAATGAGCCGATGGATTGATCTATTCCATGCAAATTTCGAATGGCCATGAGGATTGTAGTTTGGAAGCCAGATGGAAATGGAGGTTTAGTGTTCAATCCTATTATGACTATCTCAAACACGTTTCTGGACATTTATTTCCTTGGAAAGGTGTGTGGGGGGTGGGGGGTAGCAAGGTGCCTGTACCACGTAAGGGGCGTGCTTTGTCTGTTCTCCAGTTTTGAATTCTACTTTATAATTGGATAATCTTATTAGGAGGAAGGTGGTGATTGTCAACAGATGTACAATGTGTAATTGTAGTTGAGAATTGGTGGAGCATTTGCTTATACATTGGTCAGCTGCCCAGGAGTTGTGGTCCTTTGCACTAACAGTTTTGGTGTGACTTGGTTGATGCCTAGGTAGGTAATAGAGTTGATGTGTTTTTTGTAGGGAAGACTATGGTAGACACTGAAACCATGTCATATGGCAGGTTACATTTCACTGTATTATGTGGACCATTTGGAGATAGAGGAATCGCAAGACTTTTGAAGATCAAAAGAAGTCGATTCAAGATATTAAGAAAATTTTTTTTTTGAGAAGCTTGTTTGAATACTGTACTATGTAGGGGGTATTTCTTGTTGCTCTATAGTTGATTTTTTAGATCTTTTGGATGTTCAGTTGTAATTCTTTAAGGAAGCTCAGTATTTTGAGCTCTCCTTTCTTTGAATAAAATCTCCTATTTATCAGTAAAAAAATGTCTTTATTTTGGATTCAATATATGATTTTGCTCTTAATCCAACATTGGGCAATTTCGTTGAAAGCTTTACTTCCAAGATTTTCTAATATCAAGGCTTAAACTAATTCTCTGGGTTACCTTTTCTTTCATGGGGATACTCTACCACAGCCTTGAGAATCAATAATGACAATAATATAAAATAAGATGTAGACAAGAATATCAATAGACACACATAAAAAAACCAATGCAATTCGTGGATAATTAATACATGTAATATGTATGTGCACCATACATGAAAAATTCAACAAAATCAACTATTATACTTAATAGTACATCTCATCATAGTTGATCAAGAGTTCACTTATTTTTCTCCACACATTAAACATTTCATTTGCCAAATTGGTTGCCCATTCACTCAATTCATGTGAAGTCTCAATTTGTGTTATTGGGTCGCCATTAAGAAAGGGAGGAGCTGCCATTTGAGTTAAATCTCATCTACTTAGTGTGGATAATTTGGAGAGAAAGAAATAAATGTAAATTTAATGATGTTGATCTCTCTATGTTGAGTAGAAATCGTTGATTGTAAGGTAGTTGTTTGAGTAGTCTCAAACTTTTGGTATTATGGATGCATGTTTTGTTATAGAGTTTGTTGATTTTGTTACTTTTAGATTGTAATTATTGAGCATTGTGATTTTTTAGGGATGCTTTATGCATACACCTTGTGTACAAGCCTTCCCTTTTATCAATAAAATTGCATGTTACTTATTAAAGAAATCTCAAGAAAACTTTTAACGTAGGATATTTAGAGCAAAGTATCGGAATATACCGGGAAAAGACTACTAAATATCATATTTGCTCAATGGTCTTTCGACTAAAATGACATCTTGTCACTTCATGAAGAAGGGGTAGAGGGTGAGGTCTTGAATTTATTCTGTTAGAAAATAATTGTTAAGTTTCTCTTTCTTATCCGGTTAAGCTGTTGGGACATGTCGTGGTTTCCATGGTATCAGAGGAGATGGTCTTGAGTGTCTCCACTTTATTTAAAATGAGGGTAAATTACACTAACCTCCCTCAAAGTTTAGTGGAATGAAAATAACCTCCGAAAGTGAATCGAAATAACTGTCAATCCCAAAGACCAACTTTCACTTCAACACCATTAACAACCGTTTTGAATTTTTTGTGGACTAACTTGCCCTTGGTTAAGCATCATGTTCGTATTTTATCCTTGGTTTTTTATTTATGAAAATGACTGTTTTACACTTACTTTTCTTTCAACCCACTATGAAATTACCATTTTATCCTTAAAAAAAATAAAGTTCCAATATTACCCTTTTATTATTATTATTTAAATCCTCATTTTATCCGTACCATTTTATCTCTCTCTTTCTTAGCTTTGGCACCCCAGAATTGCGACCCACATTGCAATTCCCATCGGATCTCTCTCTCTCTCTCTTGTCGGCTTTGCTATCGCAAAGCACAAAAATTAGGAACCCAGTCGAGGTATTCAACCCCGAACACAATGGTTGAAAATTGCGGTTGAGTCTTGACGAGGACACCAATGACAAGCTGATCTTGGGGGGTTGTTTGGTGTTTATCCTCTGTTTTGTTTCCGAGAAAATGGGAATTTGAGTCTGATTTGTTCGGGGGTCTTTGTTATGGGCTTAGCACGGCTTTGGTGGTAGTGGGTAAATCACAGTGCTGCGAGATCCCCGTGGGCTGTGGGGAGTTAGGCCCACATGTGAGGGGAAATATTAGAATAATGGTTATATGATTAAACATTCACCATTTCTTGTAAGTTTTAAGCTCTTGGGACAATTGGTGGTTTATCATGGTATTAGACTTAACTTGGTAATGTTGTGTTAGGTGCTGCATGAGTGTGGGGGATTGTAATTCCTCAAATCGAGGGCATTGTAGAACAAATTAGGCTTCGACAAGGATGTCTCAGATTAAACTTAGGGTAGGGTGGGGGGGGGGGGGGGGGGGGGGATTGTAATACTTCAAATTGTATGGATTTTTGTGTGGATTTGGATTATGAAGGTGTAGCACGAGTGTGTTTTGAGTTCTATATAGGTAATTATGAGAAGCCCTAATGTGACTTGTCTTTTGGGGTATAATGCAAATGTGGGTAGCGCTATTAAAGCAGGTGATTTTGAGTTCAAATCATGTCTTTACTCTACCTCTCATTTAAAAAATTAAAAAATTCCACGTATTAGGCGTATGAATCCACACGTGAGGGGGAGTGTTAGAAAATAATAGTTAAAGTTTACCCATTTCTATTAACTTAAACTTTTGGGACAAATAGTAGTTTATCAAAATCTATGTGCACGTAAGTGTCTGTTTGCCTTCAAAAAAATAAAAATAAAAATAAAACGTTAAGTATAAGTTTTGCACCATAATATTATCTTGTTGATATAGCAACTTTGCTCGAGGATGTTCCAAATATAGTCTTTATTTATATTATTAATTTGCATGACTCTGAGGGATTTTTTTTATTCTGCTTTATTTCCCCACTTCTTTTTTTACTTTATTGTTGATGGGAGTCGCAAAATACATGTGACTGACCCTGATTAATCTGTTGAGGATTCATAGCCGACCCCAAAATTTTGGGATTAAAGCTTGGTTGTTGTTAATGGGAGTTGCATTGCTCATTTGGAGCCCTTTTGATGTAGGGAGCACAACTAAAATTATTTCAGTTTATATTTTGAGATACTAGATTTTATTTTTGAATTTTGAATTTGGCTTTAATTATGATTAAGGATTTCTTGGGATGTAATTGTGCATTAATGTAATCCCCAAACCAAAGAGTCTTCTGGAATGGTTTGAACATTACAAGTATGAATTAAAATTTTCTGATTAGAGAATGTTTCTCTTGCTTGTTGGTAAAGCCTTGGGTTATCATGCATATTCTTGGCGGTGAAGCCTTGGATTTCTTTCGTTTCTCTTCTTTCCCTTGTTCCTATTTCACCACCCATTGTTTGCATCACCTTTGAGTCTTTTAATACAAATAGCATATTGTAAAAGGGTACTATAATATTTAGAGAGGACACTTGAAATCATTGTTTTTCTTTTTTCATAGTAATTAGATTATGTGGTCAGCAGCCATTCAATCAAAAACAGAGAAAAAAGAAAATCAAATAAAAGTACAAAAATCTAAAAACTCCTCAAGAGAGAAAAAAGAGCGACCACTTGAAGCAGCCATCCAATCAAAAACAGTGACCGCAGCAGAATTAACTTGAGCTCCACAGACAAGTGTTCAAGACCCTCAAAAGTGTTGTTTGCGTTCTCGCCAGATAATCCACATAATACATAGAGGTACTGTTCCCCACACAATCAAAATCATATATCTTAATCGCCAGAATCAATTAAGAGAAATGATTTTGATTGTGTAACAAGAATCAGGATGATTGATTTAGTTCAAAAGTATGATGTAAACAAGCTCTGATGAATACTTTACCCTTGGTGGGAATGTTGGCCAAGTTGAGAGGATAGGTACTTTTATTCAGAATTTAATTTATCAGTGTATTATCAAAGTTGGATAGTGGCATGATTTATCCTATATAATGGTTGTTTATTCTGGCTTATCATGTGGCAATTGCAAAAAAATTATGTGCTGTGTCGCTTTGGCTTCAAATTGCTTTTTCTTTAAGTGGATGAACTTAAGGCACATTCATCTCTACATTCATTCATTTGAGGACTAGGAAGCATGGATACTTAAAAGTATCTGCCTTACCTGTATGTATCTGATAAAGATATGTGGAGATACGGTGGGATAGGTATATGATAAGAATTAAACAATAAAAATATTTTTATTATTATTTTATTTTTTATGGATATGGTGGGAGACGATGAGGATAAATTTGGGATAAAAAAGCGAAGGCTCATTTAGGAAATTTGGATGAGAGGATCATATTTTATACGTTTATTACTTGGAATATGGAAATAACGAAGTATATATCTGCTTCGTTTTGCATTTCATAAAATCGCCTCCTACTTATGGCATTTCTGATTATGACCTAATTTCTTGCTATGGTGTTCTTCCTATGAAGTATTTGCAGCTGCTCTGTATGTGCTGGTTTTAGCATTATCATATTATGTAAAAGCTTCCTGCATCCTGATATTTTTCTATGTCTGAAAAGCATACCTTTGTAATTTCTGCAGCCATATTGGCAGATGAGATGGGCCTTGGGAAGACCATTCAGGTATGTTGGGCTCCATTCTTTTGCCTGTCTCAATAGTTCTTTTGAACCCATGAAAAGAAGTTTCTTATTATTTTGGATTGGTAAGTTGCACATGCACCCAGTGGGTTTTGAACCCATGACCTTTCTCTCCACCTATTCTTGTGGGAGGAGGAAAAAGAAAGGGGTGGAACTCGAGGATTTGTTGAACCCAGTAGGTCTTGATCATTTATTTTTTGAAGATTGTAAAATTGTTCTTGTCCAACAGGCTATTACATATTTGACTTTGCTGAAACACTTGCACAATGATCCCGGTCCACATTTAATCGTATGTCCTGCTTCTGTTTTGGAAAACTGGGAAAGAGAACTTAAGAAGTGGTGTCCATCTTTTTCGATTCTCCAGTATCATGGGGCTGCGCGATCAGCATATTCGAAAGAGTTGAGCTCTTTGGCCAAAGCTGGATTGCCGCCTCCTTTTAATGTTCTTCTTGTCTGTTATTCACTTTTTGAAAGACACAGGTTTGTTTGATTGTGCTACATATGCTATTTGATTTCATATTGGTTGAAGACTTATAAACATGGTGAATGCAGTGCGCAGCAGAAAGATGATCGTAAAATTCTGAAACGTTGGCGATGGAGCTGTGTGCTGATGGATGAGGCTCATGCCTTGAAGGATAAAAACAGCTATAGGTGGAAAAACCTAATGTCTGTAGCACAAAATGCAAACCAGCGTCTAATGCTGACAGGAACACCACTCCAAAATGATCTACATGTATTACTTGCAATAACCTTTTTCCTAAATTTACTAACATGTTCCAATTAAGCATAGAAACACTCTGCTGCTGCTGTCTTAAGAAATGAATTTTATCGTTAATATAGTTGAAAGCTCAGTAATATGATGGGTAGTTACTGTGTTGTATGACGAATTTTGAGATATGGTCTTGTGAATTGTTATCACATGTATAAAGGGAATATGTTGGACTCTTGGAGATTATCATGAACTTAGAAAAAAATATGGGTATATGGCTCCTTTTTAGCAATTTGGGTGGGGCCAACTTCTTGGCTTAGAGAGGGGTTGTTGGGAGAGATTTTAGGTAACGATTTTGTTCTTGGTGAGATTCAATGTTTCCTATATATTCTTTTCTTTATTCTGTCAAAATTTTGTAGTACTTCATGAAATACAAAAAGATGCAGAGTTCTAATTTGATGGAGAACGTTTTATGAGAGAATTTTCAGCTATTAAGAATTTCATAAAGGATTGTGCGATGCAAAGTGATGCCTAAGGAGTACTCTTGTGAAGTCTAGACCTATCTTTCCTTCTTCTTTTTTTTTTTTTTCTGAATTTTCTGCAATGTATTAAATCCTTTAAACCCTGCAATCAGACCTTGATTTTTCACCCTAAACTCCCAAGGATAAAAGCCCTGTCACAACCTACCATTGTTAGTTAGCCTTAAACCCCCCAAAACATACCCCTATACAATGGTCCAACTCAAATCCACGTATTTCCCCATCTCTTTCCATCATAAAACCTCTCTAATCCCACTGATACTTTGCTTCCAGAGAAATCCTGTGACCTTGTATTCAATTTCCAGCAACATGAAAATCATCACGAGTCTGCCTAATTTTTTTTTCAAACCTCTAGACCTGATTTGCTCTCATCTCTGCTAACCTTTGGCCACCGAAACCTTTTAAGAAAATAGCCTTTAAGCCCTCTTTGGCCGCTATCCTACATCAGAATTTGTTGCATCTTCCAATAAACACTTTCTGTTGCAACACAATAGTTTCCATTGACTAGTGGCAAGAATGCAATTATATAGCAAACATCATCTTTTTTATTTTTTTTTGTTGGTGGTAGTGGTTGAAGGGGGTGGGGGACTAATCTTTAATAAAGGTTGTTTTCAGTAATTTGCTTTTCTCAATAATGTATTGCATTTAAGTTCAGCAATTACTCGTCTAAGTAACATCAACTGTTGGAGATTATATTGTTAGGCAGTCAAAATTTTCAGTTTCTTGCAATTTTCTTATGAGGTTGATTTGCTGGGCTTTTGTTGCAGGAGCTGTGGTCGTTGTTGGAGTTTATGATGCCTGATCTTTTTGCTACTGAGGATGTCGACTTGAAAAAGCTTTTAAATGCAGATGATATGGATTTGGTTGGTCGTATGAAGTCTATTTTGGGACCGTTTATTTTGAGACGATTGAAATCTGATGTGATGCAGCAACTTGTTCCAAAGATTCAACGGGTATTTTAGATGTTTTATTTAAAATATTGTTTTTCTCTTTCACTTATAATTTACTCCCTATAAATGCTAAGACTATTCTACAGGTTGAGTATGTCATAATGGAAAAGCAACAGGAAGATGCTTATAAGGAAGCTATTGAGGACTATCGTGCAGCTTCACGAGCTCGTATGACAAAAAATTCAGAGATAAACTCTACTAATATTCTAGGGGTTATTCCTCGGCGTCAAATCTCCAACTATTTTGTTCAGTTTCGTAAGGTACTTCAGCCTCTATTTATCACGTTCTCTATATGTTCAATTTATTTACTTCAAACCATATGAATATTGTGTTTATCTCTGACCCGGTTTCTATTGTGTGTTTTTCTTTTTCTTTTTCATTTTCCCTCCTTTTATGTGCTTATTCCAGATTGCAAATCATCCTTTATTGGTTAGGCGCATTTATAGAGATGAGGATGTTGTTCGTTTTGCTAAAAAGTTACGTCCAATGGGTGTGTTTGGTTTTGATTGTACCTTGGACAAAGTAATTAAGGAACTTAAGAGTTACAATGACTTCTCCATTCACCGGGTAATTCTTTTCGATCCTATCGATGTGTCTTATTGTTTTGTTAAATGCTGAAATTGTGATGGACTATCATCTATATGCTTCCACACATCTTTCTTCTCAGATTTCACATTTAGCTCATTCTAGGTCAATGCATTAATTTTCCATAAACTAGGGAAGCTTGTGTATATATGGGGGTTAACAACTAGATTTCAGTGTATGTTGACGAAAGGGACACATTTTCGTTGTTGATTGTTGTAATACTAGAGAGTGTAAATTGTTAAAGTTCAATGTGCCTAACTCAATCTCAAAAGATACTTGAGAAATGAGGGATGTACATGGCTTATAAAGTGCACAACTCAAGGAAATGTGGACAATGTGAGACTCTCAATATGCCCCCTCACATGTGGCATGAAGCCCAAACATGTGGACAACAATAAGGGGGAGAACTGCCCAACACCTAGGGCAGGGTGGCTCTGATACTATGTTAAAGTCTAATGGGCCTAACTTAATCTCAAAAGACGCCTTGAGAGATGAGAGATACCCATGACTTATAAAGTGCACAACCCAAGGAAATTTGGGCAATGTGAGGCTCTCTCAATATAAACTGCTAGTTTTCGTAGTCAAGAGACCGGTTTAGAAATGACCCCAAACTTTAAAGCAACATAATTTTACCTCCTTTGGATAAATAAAGCTTCTTCCAACATTATAATCACTTTTCCAGTTTTTCAAGTATATGCTCCAAGATGGGTTTCTTTCTTCGCTTGGTTTGCGACTTGGGGTAGAATTTTAACTGCAGATAATCTAATGTGGAGAGGTTACTAGTTAGTGGGTTGGTGTTGTATGTGCCTCTGTGATGGGGAAACAATAAGTCATCTATTGTTTCATTGTCCGAAACTGTTACATTGTCCGAAAGCATATGGTTTGTGGTCTTTTGTTTTTCGGAGCTTTGGTATTCCTTGGGTGCTGCCAGGGTGTGTCCATGATTTATTTTTTGGGTGGCGAAACTGGTTGGGGAAGAATCATTCTAAGGTTATTCTAGCTCCACTTCTGATAATACTTTCTTAGATTCTTTACACATTTCTTCTTACATAACTTCATTGTAATTATTCTCCACTTTTATGCTCATAATTTATGCACACAAAGTGGTTTCTCATCAATAAATTGCATTATTACTTATCAAAATAAAAAAAAGGTATAGTATCCCAAATTGCTCCTGATTTGAAACTAGAACCCAAAGGCAAACCCAAATATTTCATGGTTAGCACCTTGCTTCCAAGAATATGTGCTAGTTCTTCCACACCCGGCACATCACCAATAGCTCCTAATTCAGACTTGGCTAAATTGTTTTTCAAATTTGATATGGCTTCAAAACAAACAAGAACACATTTCAAATAGTGTAATTGACCTGGATCAATTGTGCAAGAAAAGTTAAGTATCATCATCAAAGAGAAGATGAGAAATCATGAACAAGTCATTATCAAAGCTTCCCACTTTAAATCCAGATGGATATCCCCATCAACTACTCCAAGCCTTCATTACTATAACAAATAGAAGCGGTGATAAAGGACCCTCGTCTTAAATCCATCAATATGTGTGCATTTGGCACCAGCTTTTTCTTTTACATTTTTAGTTTATTTACTTATGTACAACTTCTTAAAGTCTCGCCTTTACTAAGTACAATTATATTCTTTCAACAAATAAGTAGATAAGCTCCAAACGGACAAAATAAACTTGGAGAACCTTGAAACTGATAATTATCCCACTAGAGTTTCGACTTATCAGCAAAACCTTTAGCTTTTAGCCTTATATTTTCAAATTCAAAAGGACTTTTATCGTTGTTAGGATACTGATACGATATTAGTCGAAGTGGCATGCATCGTGCCAAATTAGGATAGTGAGCTTTCCACTAAGGTGAAATCAAGTCTAGACATGGATGGATGTTCTTGGTTATTAGACCAAGTGAAGGCACTCTTTTAGGGGTGGCAAAACTCACCTAAATCCAATAACCCACCCAAACCCACCTATTTAATAAATGGGTTTAGTGAGTATTGACCGATTTATTACCCATTTAAGTGAGTATTAATTGGGTAATCCTTGGGGTACCAATGGGTTGCCTATTGGGTAAGCCGATGGGTGATCCTTAAACAATTGACTTAGTCAATAACCCTAACCTTCTAAAATGACAAAAATACCCTTAAAAACCTTAGTATATATACATGCATTTTGGTGATGTTCAAAGTTTTAGGGTATTTTGATCATATATATACATAAAATAATTGGGTAAATGGTAGGTTGAGTTTCACCTTAGTTAATTGGGTTGGGTTGGGAATGGGTGATACCTACATTGTTAAATGAGTAATAAATGGGCTTTGAAGCACCCAACCCATTTATTACCCACTTAAACCCACCCATTTGCCACCCTTGGCCCCTTTCCAGTGGGTTGAATGTGGAATTAGGTAGATTGGATAAGAAGATTTTGATGAGTAATAATTTTACTAAAATAAAGGGGATTTCTCTTCAATAACCACCTTTGGCATCATCTCGTGAATTCCAAAGAAAGAAAAACATTAGTAACCTCAATCTCCTCCCATTGAGCACTATTATGGCTCTCTACTTGATTTGCACATGAAACAACAATTCACAATTATAATATTCCTTATGATGAGATTATCTAATGTCAATATTCTACCATGCTACTTTCCATGGTAGAACCTCTCAAACCCTCATTTGAGCTAACATCAAACTTGGAATTATGGTTTAAAATCCATGCTCACTTATTGTTCCCAACCAATGGAGCATTAGCACACAACGATTGAAATGGAGTCCACTAGTCCCAAGTGAATTTAATTATTTAACCATCATTCTAACACTCTCCCTTACGTGTGGGTTCATACTCATCTTTAATGAATGAGGCTCAACACATGGGACTTTTAACTCTTTTTTGTTTTTGTTTTAAATGTGAGGTAGAGTATAGGTAGGATTCAAATTCATGACTACCTGATCTGATACCATGTAGAAATTTGTAAAAATACAAGAGAAAAGAGAAGTGAGAAGACATGAGAGTTTACGTGGTTTGGTTTGGCCTTATGGCCTACATCCACAAGATAAAAGGCCACAAAGCTACATTTTCTCATCACTCTTCTTGATAGTACATTACAATGGAATCCATATTTATAATAGATATTACACACAAAAGTCAATGATAATTTGAATTGCATCTTGATTACCTCAATCCTACAATTTTCTCTAGCAATCAATCCCTTGATTTATTAATTAATCCCGTGATTTTCTCGGGGCAATCAATGTCTTTATTTGGTCTTCAATGACATTAAAAGTGAATTATACTTTACAACACTCCCCCTCAACTTGTGCATTAATCTTTGATGAAATGCACAATTGGCAGAAATTGAATCCAAAGCTTGATCTGTCTTTTAAAGTTCTGTACTTTTTTTCTTTTTTTTTTTGGAGTACAAGAAAATTAGTCAACAAAAGTGAAGCTTGGTATGAACCAATGTATGTGCTTCAATGACACATGAAAATAACAATGCCATTAAAATGGTGACTCTTCCTCGATGAGAAATCCACAAGAATCCTCCTATAAAGATGTCACTAATCACTATAATGTTGATGTGTTGCTATGAAGCAAAGGTAGTAGCAGTAAAAATTACATAGGAAAAATTACCAATATTCATGATGAAGTGGTAATATTTCCTATTAAAATAGGAAAAAAGAAGAAGAAAGGAGATAGATAATTAAAAAAGTGATTATATTAGAAATCACCAATAAGAGAAAAATCATCTAAGTGAAGAGATTTAAGCAAGGCTCAATCGACTCGCTTTGATACCATGATAAATTGTAGATTTTCTCAAAAAGCTTAAGTTGTTAGGAAATGGTGAATTTAGTCATTTAACCATTATTCTAACAATGATAAAAATTTGTGATTGTTCATTTCTTTGGCAATGTCTTATTGTCTTTTGTGGGTTTGTCATCATAAACTTCTCTTAGATGTATAAGGACTAAAGATCCAACCATTGGTTTATGCTTGGTAACATTATGTTCTAGAATTATATATTCCTTTCTGACATCAGTATATTTTCCATCTATCTCTTTGCAGCTTCTACTTTATTATGGTGTCACTGATACAAAGGGAATCCTTCCAGACAAATATGTTATGCTTTCAGCAAAATGTCGGGTATGATCAAGTTAGTTTTACAAGTCCTTTTGGAATAAGTCTGTTTATATTGAGTTGTTTTCTCAATGATATAGGCGTTAGCTGAACTTCTCCCTTCAGTAAAGCAAGGTGGTCATCGTGTTCTTATTTTTAGCCAGTGGACGTCAATGCTTGATATCTTGGAGTGGACTTTGGATGTGATTGGGGTTACGTATAAACGACTTGATGGGAGGTACTGCTCTGCTAATTTGACATTTACAGTTTGTATCCTTTGATTACATGGTCTAGCATGTTGCATATCTACATTTAATGAATGGATTGCATCCTTGTATGATTGATTTATGTCAGATATCTCCTGTTGTATAACAGGAGCTGACTGTCATTATCAATTTCTTGCACTTACTTATGGGCTACTAATGGCATTGGTGTTTTGGATTGTCCAAGGGCAGATTTGAACCCACCTGTTACTTGTAAAATATCCATTATGAACTTTATCAGCCTTTTGTAGTTTTGTATATATCTGTTTAATTAGTTAAATCTATGAACTGCTAGGGCAGAAAGATATGGAGGTCATTTAATCTGGTTAATAAATTTCCCCAAATTGATTAAGTTTATATTTCTGTATTTGGTGTTTTCCTGGAAAATTCCACAAGCAGGCTGCCAGAGCACCTGAACCAACAATGGTTAATGATTTGTTTCATCTTGTTCAGTGATTTCTTGAAGTATTCCAAAAACCAACTTTAAACTCTCTCTCTCTCTCTCTGTCTCTCCTAGCTGTGTATATTGACTACACTCGATGACTTTCTGAAGAATCCTAGATTCTGTTTCGAATGCAATTGAATGACATACAACTATAATTTCTTATTAGCCATCCCTTTTTCCATGTCATTTTAATAATGTTCTTGGCCCCACGAAAAAAATACACCACAACCCCTTCCATATCACTATAAGGATAGGAAATGGATGTACGCTAGTGACTAAAAGAAATTTCTTTTAGTAAGTTAGCAAACATCTCCACAGGGGTAAAACATATATTCTTTAAAAAAATTCCCTTCCATTTTCTTTTTATAAGTGTGTGTGTGTGTTTGAGAGTTAATAAATGCAAGTATGAGAGAGGTTTCTAAGTTTTGGGTTAGGTGGATTAAGGAACTTACTTTGGAAGACATTGATGAGTTCCAGCTAGAAACGGGATGGGATGGGCTGTTGGACTTGGTGTACATCAGGTTGGATTCAATTATGAATCTGTATATATGTGAAGGAATCCAAAATATAATGACAGACAATGTTAATGAAATCAAGGTTAAATATGAAAATCCAGAATGTGTATATTATGAATTTGTTCTGATTGTAGTTGACTTTTAAGATTTGGATTCAAAATTCAAACCATTGGATCTACTGGGTTTGCTGATTACATCTTGATGTGGTTGAACCCCAACCATTGGATTAGCCATAAGAAAAGGAATTCCGACCATTGATGGCCCGAGATGTGGGTGCATATAATTTCAGAAGTGTAAAAATGGGATGTGGGTATAGCAATAGAAAGGTCAGTATTCATTGAGTTCAAGTAGTAACGTCTTTGGGTACCTAAAAATGTTTTGTCTGTTCTCTTAATTAAGCAATTGAACTTGAATAGGGAGGTGAGAACCAAATATGTAATTAATTTGATAAAAAAAAAAAACTTGAATTGGTTGTTCCATAGTGTATAGATCATTAAGTTCTTGGAGCAGGAACCAAATCATCACTTCCGTTGATAATAGTAATATAGTGTAGATTATACAATATCCCCCTAATTTAGGGGAAAAGATGTTTTACCATCTTTATTTCAGGCTCATTTTTTCAGTCTCTGAAGGCGTATGGGTTTTTTTTTTTACTGGCTCAGTATTCATATGCACAAACATCTTGATGTTAACCACTAATCATAGTTCCTTTGAATTGATATCATTTACTCTGATATATTTATTGTGATTAGTGAACCTCTCTTCCAATGACAGTACTCAGGTGACAGAGCGACAAACAATAGTTGACACGTTCAATAATGATACTTCCATATTTGCATGCTTGCTGTCCACAAGAGCTGGAGGGCAGGGTTTGAACTTGACTGGAGCTGATACTGTCATCATTCATGACATGGATTTCAACCCACAGATTGACCGACAAGCTGAAGATCGTTGTCATCGCATTGGCCAAACAAAGCCTGTTACCATATACAGGTGCTTGTGGCTCCAGCCCCTTTCTTCCCAAAAGATAATCCCCCACAGAAAAAAAAAAAAAAAAATTGCCTTCAACCTCTTTTCCAGCAATTTGAATTCTTCTGTGCTGTAAATTTATACTGTAAATGGATTTACTCTTATCTTCTCAAGTTCTTTGCAGGCTGGTTACCAAGGGTACTGTTGATGAGAATGTTTATGAGATCGCAAAACGGAAGCTAGTACTGGATGCTGCTGTCCTTGAGTCTGGCGTGGAGGTGGATAATGATGGTGAAACATCTGAGAAGACTATGGGAGAGATATTATCGGCACTTTTGTTGGGTTAGGACTTAGGACATTGATTATCCTTGAGATACACTGCAACTAGAAATTCTGGTTCTAATTCTTTTGCATATTCTTCATATATAAGGTCCATTGTTGTACTATTAGTCAGGCTAGTTAAAGGAAAATGCCATACATAAGTGATGATGCATATGCCATAGGGATGTAAATTAGCCCAAATGTTCATGTAGCAGTGAAAATCAATGTTAATATAGATATTCTGAGTCGCTTAGGAAGACATGTTAGATTTTTCATATTGGCGCTTTTTTTTTTCTTCCCCTTTTGGTGTTTAGTAGGATGACTCGCCCTGTACAGGGTATGATTAGTGTCAAATTGGGCAAGTTCATTGCTGGAGTTCCTACTCTTGTTTGCTAGGGATTCTGTGGGTGATGGGAATGAGAATCTTTTTATTTTTAACATGTATAGCAAATTTTATATTAATGGGATGTTATTTATTATTCAGTGCGTAAAAAAAAATCAATCAATCGTTCAAAATAGTTAAACATATTAAACACTTTACATAACTAATAAAAAGTAATTCAACAACCCAAAATGAAATATTTTAACTTTGGCGACTTTGCTTTAAAAGACAAAATTTCTCAACCTAAAAAAAGTGGAAAACGTTTTCTGCCCTAAACCCATTGTTTTCCGGTAACTATACTACAAGTTTTTCATTGACCAAAGTATTTTGCAATACCAAACACCAACAAATGGTGATGGGTGGGTAGAAGGTGATGCTAAACTCTGTTTAGATGCAATCAATGGTGATGGCTCCAATGTTACTTAGAAGATTTGCACCTTAGTCTCTAATATCAAGCTACTAGCACTTTCCTTTTAATTACTGTTCATTTTCTTGGGTTTGTAGAGATGCAAATAATGTGGCTCACTCACTTGCTAAATTTGCAGCCTCTCAACCCACTAGTTTGTACTGAAACAACTCAAATCTCTCTCCTTTATTAATGAGGCTTGGCTTAGAGATATGAGTTTGATTTCTCATTAATGATATTTTTCCTACTTAGCCAAAAAAAACAAATGCCTAGAACAATTTTTATCAAAACAAATGGAGAATGTCAGAAGAGTTTAGTTTACATCCTTTTTTGTTTTGAATAAAAAATAAAATAAAATAAAACATGTTAGTTGGTTTAGATTATTACATCCTTTTTGTTTTGGATGAAAGAAATCTGTAGTATGTTTGCTATTAGCATTTTAGCTTATTTGCTTTATGTAAAGTTTTTCAAAGCTTATATTTTTTTTTAGGTGCAGTCATATTTTGATCAATTTTTAGCAAATAAACAATAATAAATCAAAATAAGGCCGGATATGTATGGTGTACACAACGATCGGTGTTATTATTACTATATATATATATATATATATGTTTTTTTTGTTATATAGAAGCCGAATTTGTTGAGGAATGTGTGATTTGTGTAGTTGATAATATCTTGTTTACACAAAACAGAAATAAAAATATAAAACCAGTAGTCACATGGCAAACATAGAGAACTAAAAGTATCATGCTTTTTGAGAAACAAGTAAAGTAACAGCATATAAATAATTCTTGATTCAATGTCATTTGAACTTCTTTTATATATATACATATATATATATATATATAACTAATTTTTAACACTATAAGTTTTTATTAGATACCAGTTTTTCATATAAGATTGTATAAAGTTTAATAGGAAATTCTTATGCAAAATTGAGAATTTTAAAGACTTAAAGTTTTATACTAAAAAAATAATCAAAATTAAACACTCATATTATCTATAATATATTTATATATTTATGAGATAATATAATACATTTATGTCTTTATAAGTTTGAAATTCTTGAATATCAGATTTTAAAGATTTAACACTTTTTCTTTTCTTTTGAGAGGAAGTAGGTTAAAATTTTTGGCAGGGCCAAAGCAAACAAATAATTTTTGATTCTTTTCTTAAGGGATAATTATATTTTTCAAAAGCCCCAACATGTAGTTTTGCCCCTGACAAAGTTAGAACTCTGTACTCTGTTACATAACCTGAGCTATAATGCTTAAATGCATTAACCAACTAGACAACTACCTAAAAAACAACTGAGCTCAAGAACTTAAAAACGAGCTAAACTACATACAAATCACGCTTAAACCAACATCCACCATCATTTCTAAACTAAATCAAAGTCATTTGGATACAGAGTCGTGTAAATTAGAGGTTGAGATCCCCCCAAAACAACACAGAGATCTATTGAGAATGAGTTTTTCTTTTTTAACTTCCCTCAAACTATTACACGGGACTTCATTTCCCATATGATGGATTGAAGCATACTCTCCTCTATTTTGCATTGGCCAACATGGATTAATTTTGTTTCTACTTTTGATCTGCAAACTAAAATCCTGGTTCCGCCACAGTCTTGGAGAGGTTCTTGCTGTCTAGAAGCTTTTGCCCCTCAGCAAGTTGTCCTTAATTCATACCACCCGTAAAGAACCAGCTTTGACAAAGAGATTCAATGAATGTTTCATGATGATAGTTTTGTTCCATTCCTCCAACCTTCTCAACCGGATGTCTCCTTCATTCTTAGGCCAACAGATCCGATCCCATGCCATTTTTGCACCCTTAGCATAGCTGCATAGGTATCATTACCATCCCAAAGAAAGTTGTTTAATTTTTACTCAATAGACCTGATTACTTTCTTTGAAAGCATACACACATTGGTCCAATAAACTTGGAAGCAGAATAAAACAAATAACTTTTTTGTTTTTTTTTGGTAAGTGACTTTTTTGGTTGAACTTGAAGTTTAAGTCTGAGATATGATTTTTATAGAAATCTTATCCACAAGAAGAGGTCCTTATTCATGTTCATGCCTGTTAAATCTTTAGTGGTAATTTATTTTCTTTTTACTTAACTCATGTCTTATTTTTGTTTTTATTTTCTTTATCAGAAATTCGTCCTTCTTTTTTTGACATTTTATATAGAAAGTGTTCGTTCATCATTATTTCAAAACATTCTCTGTTTCTTTTTTCCAGCTTGACTTAATTATGTAAGTTTAGTACATGATATGTACCCTTCATAGAGAATCATTATGTTACGTGTTTAAAAATATATAGGAGGTCATCTATTCCAGTTTTTCTCTATGAAAGAGAACGTGAACTTTGGGTATGTAGTGATGAAAGAAGTTTCATATTAAACGTGTTTGGGACAAAGTGTACGTGCATGTCAACACAAAAAGAAAAGAAAAGAAAAAGGAAAGAGAATGGGGGGAGAAAACAGACAAGTTATCTCAGTTTGGACAATCAACGAAAGAAGGGCGAAAGCAGGAAAAAGTTATTAGTTGGTATGTCTTTTGGGTGAAAATTCCATTTCCAAGATATTTCTTGCGTCAACAACTTGAAAGTTGAAACTTTACCTCATCTAAAGGTTAAGAAAAATTCTATTGGACACACCTAAATTCACGTCAATTTCTATAATTGGCTTAATTCGCAGGTTGTGAGTTGGAAAAATCAGTAAAAACAAACAGTATAGGAGTGAGCCCTATAATAATTAATGATAGTTTATCACTCACAACTTATCACCTCGATTGATTATGGAACCATGTGTGAATTCAATACTCTTGAAACACAATAATTGCGTACTCCCTTTTTTAACATAAAAAATAAATCTCATCATGAATTTAATTAATAAAATCATAGTTTTTTGGATAAATTATACTTACACCCCATTCTTTTATGGAAACTAGACTCACTATACCCTAATTTGGGGAAATGACACTCCACTCCCAAATTTACAAAATAATTAACACTTCGCCTCCTTTTTCATTTTTTTTTTCATTTTTTGTTTATTTTTTATTAATTTTTTTAACCAATGCCTAACTAACCAAAGTAAAAAGGAAAAATTATATTTCAATTATTTTAAGTTTAAGTGAGGAATATTCCTTTAAAAATTGGGAAAAAGAGGATTAAGTGTTAATTATTTTGCAAAATTAAAAGCAAAGTGTCATTTCCTTAAATTAGAGAATAACGAATCTAATTTCCCAAAAAAAAAATGGAGTGTTAAACAGTTAGTGTAATTTATCCTTTTTTTTTGTTCTTTTTTATTTTTTATTTTTTATCATTTTATGTTAGAAAAATAAGTACACATATATTTGTTCTATGAAAATATTGAATAAGTAGTCGAATTTAATGTCCAGAGGGGGATTGAAAGACTAAAAGTATCGAGAAAGAAAAAATGGTTGTTGTGTGTTTGCCCTTTGAAAATTAAACGGCCACACTCAAATTTGGTAACCGTACATTACATAGTTAGCGAGGATTCTCCCGGTACTTTGTCACAGCATGTCTCTACTTTATGCATACCTCCAAAAGAAAACCACGCAGGATAGGGCCCACAAGTGACCCAGCACCCACGTGTCGCACTTTGAATGTCACTTTCAGTAGTCACATGCATGAAGCAGGCAAATCACATGTTTGTGTGAGTTGTCTATCTCGTCCTACTTTCTTGTAACTTTTTCATACCATGCATCATGCATGTACATCTACGGGTTATGTAAGCATGATTTATATATTACACCCCAATAATAATAATGGAGGACTTTCGTTTCACATTCTTGCAACTTGCAACTTGCAACCTTTCCATGTTGTACATGTAAACAGAGGGGGCTACTTTGCTCGGTTTGGTAATATAGGTGTCAAATGTTACCGTGCATCTTACTCATTAACACATCTTACTACAAATAACATTTATATATTATCTCTCACAGAACTATCCCGTAAAGAAACCAAAAAATTTCTAGGGAAGAGACTAATATAAATAGGATAAATATTGTTGCACAGTATGAAGCTTAATATGAATATATATTTTACAAATTGTAACCATCAATGTTTACAAATTGTGGATATCAACGTTCATAAATGTTCACATAATATATATATATATATATATATATATATATATATATTATATATATATATATATATATATATATGTGTGTGTGTGTGTGTGTGTATGTACAGATGATGTGTATTAAGTGATGTGCATATATCACTATATTTATAAATAATAAGATGACAAAATTTAGCAACTATTCTTTAATTACAATCATTTACATTCTTTAATTAATATCAACTATGTAATTACATTGAACAATAAATCATATTGTTCAATTTATTTTTTCTTGAGATAGACAACGTTGTTTATAGTTACTCGTGAATACAACCATATAGTTGAATTTAATTGAAAGATCTATTTTACAATAAATATCTAAGAAACTATACCTAAATTTTACATAAACAATATGCTTATACCAAGGTTGAGTTGGAGGAGAAATTTTTAAAATGAAAGGAAAATGCGAATTAGAAGTTCATTTTAACTCCTTTGATCATTTAGGGAAGTAATCATTAATTCAACTCAAAATTCCGAGTAACTCAAAATAATCATTACTTCACTTTAAGCCCGTTGATGGAGATTTTTATTTTTATTTTTTAAATCAACCATTACAATAATGAGATAGGAAAGATTTAAATCTTGGCTTTCCATATAAAGAAAACTAATGTCATTGAGTTACAAGGCTCTTGACTTTGATGTTGAAATATTGGTATGGCTTAAATTTGTTCATTTTATAGAATACAGAATTTAGGTTTGCATTCTTCACAAAATTAGTTTTAAAATTGATATAAAAAGTGACGGATTATAACAATTGGCTTGAAAGTTGTTTGAACAGTTTAGGATTGGGCTGGACGGGTCATAAAACCTATTGATGGGCTTGCACGTTGACAGTCCAATAGTTCATCAAATGTGCTAAAAACGGAATTTTCTTTTTTTAATTAGGGGAAGAGAGATTTGAATTCTGGATGTCTTTGTTGAAAACACTAGAAAATATCTATTGAGTTACATGCCTCTTGGCACAAAACGGGTATTTAACAATACAATTCTAGTATGATATTTAGATTGGGAAAAGCATTGCTCCTTGATTTGATCAATTGGGCAAATACGTTTTTCTTGGGTTTTAAACTCTGCTGCTTACTACCATGATTGGTGGATTAAGGGGTTTTCTCACTCTCTATTGGAATTGGTACTTATTATTTTTAACTATGATGCCTTACACATGTACGTCATTTACAACATCTTCTTAGGTTTTTGTTTTACCCTAATTAACAAAAAACTTAAAAGTATTTGTGTCTGTGGAAAATGGCACCGATCATGACCATGGTGCTCGTCGATTCTTTTAATGATCATTTGAATTGGCAATAAATCAGTATGGTGATTCTTGAGTAAGCAACGGTGATAGGCATGCACATGCAATTTATATAAACAGTCCCATTATATCTCAACTCTCAAGTCATACAAGAGTTTTGCTTAAAGTCGGCTTACAGACCATGTATAAGGAAAGTAGTGTTACTGGCCTAGCCCACTTACGGACCATGTATGTGGGGACATGTGAGGCCCACGCGTCGGCTTGGTCAGGTCCAAATAGGGTCTGATGGGGCTCAGTTGCTTGAAGTCGCACTATGGACCCTAGTTTTGGGCAAATATTTGGTTGTGTATTTTTCCGAAAGTGTCAAATATTCTGAGGCTATTTGATGTGTGTACTGTCCGAATTTTCATGCAAAATCTTGTGCGCTGTTCAGCAACAACATATTTTTCGTCCTCTTCCCTTTGAGGTGTTTTGATGAAGATCTTTTATGTGCATTAAAAAGCTTGAAAGATGTAGTTTAAATTTACAGTGTGTTCGTTGCACAGAAATTATGAATGAAAGTGATAATTCCTTGCATTCGTCAAAAATTGATTGTTCATTTCATAAAATTCTGAAGAATTATAGGTATCATGAACAATCTTAATTCTTGGAAGACGTGAGATTCTAACTCACACATTTTAGGTAAGATTTATCAATTCTTGCATGTCTCGTTATGAAAGAATTATTAAATTAAACTTTATTTTTTAAATTGTAACTGCATAGACCTAATTTTAGGAAAAAAAGAGAGTTTATATTTCACAAAATAATATGTTTATTATTGTTTAGGAGGATTTTCATTCATTCAATTTTTTTCCATAATGATTAAATTATTAATTTTTTAATAACGTTGTGAATTTTTCTAAAGAAAAGTCATTTGGTTTTGTCTCTAATTACTAAGTTCTATGTGCAACTGATTTGACCCGCCAAGACCAAATGTCAGATAATCCAGGGACATGCACCCTTGACGGGCTAATAAGTTTATACTGATGTCCAAGAGCAGTATAGATTGTTTTAAACAATTAAAGATGGTTTAGAATGCGATCTATATTTAAATGTTAAGCTTATTTGAATGACAATAAAATCAACTCTTAAGAATTTAATCTCCAAGAATCAATAACTTTTGTAGATTTGAAAATTTCAATAAATCAACATTATAATGTCATGACGGGAAAAGCACTAGCCATATTTTCTCTATACTTGAAAAGGATTCATAATAATTGGAGCTCATTGTAATTGCTTATATAATATAGATTGATCTAGTGTAGTTAGCTTAGATTGATCTAATACATACTCCATGTAGGACTCAACATTAAATTATGCACGCAACACACACTTATACAACTCAATCTTATAATTATATTTCATGATGTGGGTTATCATATATAGCTTTGTGGGGGAAATAATTCTTGTTTTGGAATTGTTTCTCATGTGAAAATACAATGAATCTTATGGTGAGTATGAAGAGTGATGGTGGCACACAGTTTCAAATTAATTATTTAGATAATAATAATTAACAACATGGTCTATTTATCGTGAATAATAAGTCTAAGGACACAATTTTTTTCACACAATAGTAAGAACTAGTCAAATTACAATTATGGCTCCTCCTAATGGCTTATAAACCTCCTACGATCCACAAAGTAAACGCTTGATGTAGTACTCAATATACGTCTGCACAACACACATTTAACTAATTTAATATCAAATCACAATCTCTCCTCATTGAAATCCCTAACGTCCAGGTTAGTGCCTACATTGTGGGGCAATGTCTTCGAGCCCACATGAAGTTATTAGGTTAGTTTTAATACCATTTGTAATAACCCAAAAAAAATACTAGTCACATCTGCACATATAATTTAAAATGACTAGTCAAGTTGCAATTGAAACTAACTCCTTCCAGTTGTTTATAAAACCCGGATCTATTCAATATATGCCTGATGTTAGACTCAACATACACACCCGTACAACACACACTAATATGAATTTGGGCATCATAACCGATCATTTTTAACAAATGTGTGTCTCCAACATTATTTTATTGTGAATTAGGAGGAACCTTCACTAGGCGATAGGGGTCAATATTATTAAAAAAAAAAAAAATCATAAATTCACCTAAACCTTCTTTAGTGACCCGAACATCTTATAAAAAGACTAAAAATAAAAAAAAAAAAAAAAAAAAAAGCTTCATGCTCTTTAGAATATGAATAAAAGGAAAAGGGTTAGGTAAACTGATGTGACTTTGGTTAGATCCTCAGATTGTTGTTTAAACTTTGAAACAAGACAACACAAAGAAAAATATAGAGATATAGAATGTAAGGGTATAATTAATTAAGTCACAACTTTCTGTAGTCAAGGGGCTTTTCACTAAATTGCAATTTTCCACACACATGCACATAATTAAAATAACAGAGCAAAGCCATATGCTTGCGTGCAAATATGTATATGTTGATACGCTCTTGCTATAAAAAACTTAAATTTAGTATCTGATTTAATCACATCATTACATAAAAAGAAAAAAAGAAAAAACCACTTTTCATGCTCAACATTGTCTCTTTCACTTTCAACATCGTTTTGTCACAAAATTAAATTTGCTTAGACAGCTCGAAGGTTTTATTTTTATTTTTTATTTTTAATTTAGGACGCAAAAATGAACCAATGATAAAAAAAGTAAGTGAGAGGGTGCATGTGTAAATTTAAATGAATGAATAAATGAGGGGCTTAGGAATTGTAATATAAGTTTAGAGACACAACAAATTTCACATAATATTTTTCACAATTATTGAGTTTATAAATTGTTATTAATTCTCATATAGGTCTACAACTATTAAGAACTTATTATATCGACAATTATGATATGTGTTGTAAAAATTGTTGTTACCATAAACTTATTGATAATGTTAAGAGGGTGCAGTACTCATAGTCAAGCATTTTCCCATGCATACAGGGAATAAGGAAAAACAATAAGGAAAAGAATATTAATTAGAGTAAAGGACGCGGGAGCGGAGAGGGTTGTCTTTTGTGGTGTCCATATTATGATGCCGGCAAAGGATTCTTCAAGGAACTCGTGGGACCTACACCTCTTTCCAAGAAGAAGAAGAAGAAGCAGCGGCAGGAACAGCTCTGTGGGGTTCACTTTCATGCCACTCAACCGTAGGACATTGGGAATCCTTACAAACCGCTAAAAGCCTCTCTATAAGATAAACATGACCCACAACATTATTCTTCCTTTGTTCCCTTGATTTAGTTTATTATTCAATAATTCAGTAAGTTTTGATTTGACTTAACGTGATTGATGTATGATAAAAGTAGTGTAAAAAAATAATGTTGATCAAATCACATCATAGATCATGTCAATAATTATGAAAAATATTTTATTTTTTAAAAGATAACTACTTTGTTTTATTTGATTTTAGGTTTTAATACGAAGGCTTTTTGTTTGTTTGTTTTCATTATTTTAATAAATTCAAAATGAAGGAAAATGTGGAGTGTATGTTTATCCATGAGAGAAGACTATTAACTATTAAGTGATTTTCAAGACTGCACTGAATTGACGCTTGGTACTTATGTCACGGAGAATCGGATGTAAGAAAATATATCATGCGATATGATAATAATTTATTTATTTACTTATAAATTCGTTTGTAAGTATAATATGCTAATCATGACAAAAGGTTTATTATTCTTAATCATACCAAAAAATTATATTTACAATTTGGAATGTCAGTAGTTTTGATAGAAGATTATTTATAGGCGAGACCCATGTTATCTTGAATATGGTCTGATTCTTTTGAATAAATAATCCTTTGTGAATTAATAAATAAATAAATGACAGACTTGGCACGGTTTGTGATTCATTTTTGCATCTTCCTTTCTTCTTTCTTCTTTTATTTTATCTTTTCAATTTAATTAGGTATTAGAGAAGACTTGACGTGAAACTTGAAAACACAATCACGAAGAGCATGTGTCCCACGAGACTGATTGAAAGCGAAAATAAAAAAGACTTTTTTTTTTTCGATTATTTTGGATTAGAATATTCTTTGTTTTGGAAATTATGGAACGTTTTCAAAAGTATCCTTGATCAGTCAAGATCATGTTATTACTTCACATATTGGAAGTGTGGAATGGTTTAGAGTATATTTTTACTAAGTCAAATTATTGGAGATGGATTCCAGATCGTGAGCTATCACAAAGGTGAAAGTGTCACTAAAAGGCCGTTGACGATTTAGAGTAAATTAAAGTTCTTACTCCAGAGGATTCCATTGATAACATTGAAAATGTATTAGGGTGAATTCACTAATTTTTATCAAATCTTATGCTGCATGCACCTATAGGAAGTCATAAGCTAAATTAAGCTTCCCCGATGCCCAAAAATAAGCCAAATGTCCATGTTGCAAAAGAAAAAGACATACATGTGCACCAACAACATAGGGTGCTTAACCTAATTAATTAATCATTTCCAATTCTTTTTTTTTTTTTAATTTAATTTTTTTTCCATCTTTTCTTCCCACTTCGTTAGCCACTTAGAAGCAACAAAAGAAAGGAAAGGAATTTTATTAATCTTTTTTCCTGACCAAGGAAATTAAGAAGCTATTAATTCTTGAACTGCTTCAAAAATTAATTAGCTTAAGTTTGAAAGCATTTGTACAAACTTTCATTCATTTCCCCCTTTTTGTTCTAAATACAATAATTTCAAAAAGAAAAAAAAAATGTAAAAAAATATTTTTATAAATTTCCTTCGTATTATTTCATAGTGAGTCAAATAGAATTAACATTTGTTTAATGTGTACTGAATATACATGTATCATATGAGGCGTCTATTGGGCATTTGGTCCAGTGGTGCATTCTCCATTTCCCATCTAGTCAGGTGTGGGATTGAGCCCTCTCTCTCCTTCATATATATTGTGTGTGTTTAAAGTAGGATTTTTACCTTAAAACCAAAAAGGAAAAAGGAAAAAAGAAAAAGAAAAAGAAAAATATCATATGAGGCAAAAGTTAGAAAAGTGAGTAATTAGTATAACATGCATATTTGGACAGCTAGCTAGCTAGCTATATGCTTAAGTTATTCAAATGATGTTCCAACTAGGCCTGGAACTGGCCCTGGTTCCAACATATTATATGAAAGCCTCATTTGAACTCGTCTACAGATTTATCCTTTTAGCAATTGGAGCAGGGACAAGTGCATATTGCTCAGGCAAGTCTATAAGTCCACACAAATGATCCTTGAAAAGGCCCTGAGGGGAATAAATCATGGAAGCTTATGTTTGAGAGGGAGTAGAGCCGATGTGGTAGTAGAGACTTACATAAACATGGGGGCATAGATTGTTGAATATACATGCTGTTAAGTCTCTTATTTAGTGGAAATCACCAAAATAATAATAATAACAAGTGGAGAGGGGAATTAGAACTTAGGTTATCCCAATAAAAAAATTGGATGATACTATAAGACTTATGATGTACTTATGTACATATACTAATTAATTTACTCTTCCTCTTTCTTTCTTATTTATTTATTTTTTCATTGTGATTGCCTAGCTGTCTTGTCTCTTCTAGGTCCTGGGACTTGCATTATGTTCCTTCTCTTATTAAGAAGGAAAGGAAATAAGAGGGAGATGTATTTCTTTGTAGTTACGAAGTAGCCCTCTTTCCATAATAACCATTGAAGAGAGCCAAATATGCCTTAGGTAGGATAAAACTAGGTCTTGAGAATAATAATCAGAACATTCAAATTAACGCAATCTTTGAGTATACACAACGCTGCTCTCACTTTCGTGTAGAATACATGCGTGTGAGTTCTTCATGCACGTGAGAAGATGTAATACAATTGCATACTAATAATACCTTTAATTAATTTGTCCCTTTCCCTGATTGCCTATACTGTTCACAGCTACGGTGATACAATTATCCACCACTATTATTTATTTATGGATGAGTGCCACAAAGCTGGATCTGGTGGTTACACAAGCTATAGCAAGAATCAAATTCACGGGATATGACTAGGTAGCCCCACCAATTAGACCCTTAACGGCAAAAGAAAATGACCCATTCAGATATCATGTCCATTGGATCTGATTTTGGGGTGGCCCACCTTGTATAAAGTGGATCCCACACCAATATAAAATGTCACCTATTGACAACCAGGTCTCCGTGCATCTTTTTTCTTTACTTCATTTAGACAATTTCAATTCCTTTGGCCCCATGTATTGCTCAACAGGTACATTTTTAACGTAAAGGGAATAAAAAGAGGATGATACAATTACATGACTAAGTAGCTGAGGTTGACAAAGGAAATACCAAAAAGATTGGGGTTTCACATACCAACAAGAATATTGTCTCCATCTCAGTGAAATATAGTCATGAAAAAGGCTAAAGAAGCATTTCTTTTTAGTAATGAGTAAAAAAGCGACCAAATGAAGGTTCCTTTGTAGGTAAGAACAAAAGCTAATCACAGATCACAATGCAAGGAACCAAATTTGTTAAAAAGTGCTTGTTGGAAGCATTCTTGCAGTTTGATTTTTAATTTCCTTTTCCTGTCTTCTTATTCATTCATCTCTCTCTCCCTCTCCCTCTCAAATGCCTATGTAACGTCAAAGGGGAACTACACCAATTTCAAATAAGGAATCACCCAAAACCCCCCTCACCCGCCATTCCACTTAAATTTTGAATTAAGACTTATAACAACATTAAAAGGAAAAGAAAAAAGGTCTAGCAAGTATTTGAGAATCATTCATGAGTTTTTCATGATGAGCGTGTCCAAATCGTTACCTTGTTTACACTTTACATGCTTATAAAACATCATGCTTTACTTTTGTACACAATGTTGTGAAGCTCTTTTATCGAGACATAATTTTGGACACATTAAATGGCATGTGAAACACGCAATTACGTCACTAAAAGAAAAACTTGTGTTTGAGTACACAAAGCTCTAATTTATGCTTAGATCTCAAACCACTATATCATTCTTTTTAGAGATATATTGTTTTTATGCGGCCAAACCTAATTAGTATAAGTGTATGTACTTGTAAAAAAATCAAACTTAATCAGTCTAAGGCTTAGTATAAGTTTTTTAGCATATGAATCCTACATCTCTAACAATTCTATTTTCACTTTCATTGTTTAAAATCGGACTTTTCTTTCTACGCATGATACATCTTCTGTATAAAAGAACAAGGTCCTGGATTAAACTTTTATGGGAAATTGCATTAGGGTCAGGGAAGGCTACACATTCGTAAAAATCCCTCTATTTTTGAACTGCCCCATTTGAGTTTGTACTCGATATTATCTTTGGCTATCAAATATGCAAAGCTGGCGAACCATATATCACCAAATACCAGCCTTTCATAGCAAAGCTTTCTTGCTGCTATACATGAACTTTAGCAGGCACATAAATACATAATGATCCAAAATACTAGTCCCATTTCATTTACAACATCTGGAAGTATATTATTAATGAAGCAGCTAATCTCTGAGTCAACTCAGTGATTTATTGAGACTTGATAGCAGTGTCATGTACTATTATTAATGTTCAAGACCAATTGTATAAACTCTGCTGTTCCTTGCCATGGTAATTGTTTTTGGTTTTTGTTCATTAATGAAATTCACTCTTTTTCAACAACAGAAGAAAAGGCTTAATCTCATAATAAAAGCTAGTTAAATTTAAACTGAATTTAGAAAACAATAGAGTGAAAAGAAAGCCACTTCCAATTGTTACCTTTCCTTGTTTAAGAATGTTCTTCACATTCACATGTTAATTTCCTTATGTTGGGTTGATAGTCATTGTCATTCATTTACTCGGAAAGATTCATTTTCCTTTAGCAGGGAAATGCTTTCTCAAGTAACTCTGAAAATATTTGGTGAACAAATTGACCCACGCAATTAGATAATTACCTGAAAATTCACCAAGTGTATTTTTTAAGCATAAACTTGCGTCTTGTGAAGTCATTTTTTGAAGTCTTATGTAGCGATTTTAGGTTGTATGTATTTTAATTTATTATTTCAATATTTTAGATTGTATTAAAAATAAATTTAAAATGTCAAAATTTCCAAATTTCCAAATTTCTAAACTTTTTGTTTGAGAGGGATTTTACTTTAACTTTTTTGTTGTTGAAAGAAATCTCATTTTTCTTAGATTGGTTAAACTTTGTAAATATGAATGCACCATATTTATTAGCACATATCATTGTAGGGCCAAGTATTCTAGTTCTTATGAGTATGGTTACTTATTTGAAGGTTTTACTATTTAGAGATGAATCCAAAGAGCTATTATTTACAAAAGATTTCACACGATATAAAAAAGAAAAGAAAAGTGCAGAGCCAAATATTTATCCTTGGGGATGAACTAAAAATGTAATGAAAATATTTTTCTACTTCTCTTTATATATATTAGTCATATAAAAATATTATGTACAACCCATAAAGTGTAAGAATTAAGATTAAAAAAAAAATCATGAATTGAAGATTTATATATAAAAAATTCTTCAAACAATGGTGAAACACAAGCAAGGTCGACTATAATCAAACAAGTAATTAAACGCTACACCAATATATTCATATATGATCAATTTGATATTGTATACAATACATTTAATTTAAATGAAAAAATATATATATAATGTGCATATATACATCTACCTAAAAAGGAAAAATAAAATAAAATTGTTTGTTGTTGGTGCCAACAACAAATATTATATAATTTATATTTCATACTGTACAAAAAATAAAATAAAATAAAAAAATCACATATCTGACCACCATTGGAGAAAGTTAGCTTTAGGTTGAATGATGAAATTCACAATTTTCTATGTTTTTGGGATGAAAGACGTTTTATTTTGATATAAAAGCAGGTGGTCTTGATTTCGATTATCGCCATTCTACATGCCATTTAAAAAGTTAAAAATTTCAAAGGATTTTGCGTGTCTACCTCCTAATATAAAGTTAAAAAACCCACATGTTGTACTCTACATGTCTACTTACTGTTTAAGAATTAAAAAATACCACTCCTCACTCACTATGGAAGAGTTCAGGTCCACATGTCGAAGGAGTGTTATAATAATGATTAATAAATGATTAAATTTACTATTTCCTAATCATTTAAGCTTACTAGTTTTGCCACTATTTCAAATTTTACTCTCTCTCTCTCTCTCTGAAGAAGGATTGGATCGTTTTTATGGAATCCATTATAATATGAGAGACAAATCAATGAAAACAATAGAAAAAGAAATGTTGCACATAGTCACCTTAGTTTATAAGAGAATGATAGTAAAAATGTAATTAATGTATATGAGGGTCACGATCCGAACCTCACTGTTCTCAAAATTAAAAGGATGGATAAAATGGATTTAAACATCCTTAATTTTAATGGACACCTCAAAAGTATGGTTATCCTTTGTGGATGTATTCCCCTCTAGATTGAGAGTTGTACGTCTTGAAAATGAAGTCATCACTTATTTTATTAGAGTTGGAAAAAATAAGAAAACCATTTGATTTTGAAATTGAGCTTTTTATTGTATTGATATGAACAATGGTACAATTTTACATTTTTGAATATAAAATTGAAATTTACAAGAAATTAATCCTAGATACAATTAAAGGAAAATATGTAAACTTTAGTGTTAAATCTTGATTTAATGATAACTTTAAATTGGATTGTCTGATTTGGACCCATGACACATCGGTGTGATCATATTAACATCTAGATTAATTAGGATTATATTTAGGAAGGTCTAATAGTCAAATTATTTTTCCATTGGGTTGTGAATTAATGTCGATTTTATCCTTGGTTTGAGGTTAAACAAATGTAGTAAAATAAGGTGTCTACAATATAACATTATTGTTCATTTATACAGGTAGACATAAATAGGAAATTACAAGTGAAATAATTATAATTCTCCTTATGCATAACATAGTTTAAAACTATTCCTACAACATAAGAAACCCACCGGACGTTGATGTCACACACACAGATATATATATATATATATATATATGCTATTTTTAGAGAAGATCCAAAGGTTCTGTGGCATAATTAATTTCTATCATACTCAAAATTGTGTTAACATCAAATAAAGACACCGGGTCGTATATTATCTTGTTCATTGATGGCATAACCGTAGAAACTTTGAAATGGTATCTACAGCAGACAATGTCTTCCGTTTATAAGAAACGACAGTATAATTGAGACAAGAAACCAACTGTAATGATTATGGGGATAATGACCTCAGTGGGTCTGGCTCTTCTACTTAAAGCAAGGGCTTGGATCTCTCCGATATGTTTATGTAAAATCTTCTATAATATTGTTACCTTCACAACGTTTTCACTAACATTTTTATAATATTATCTAACTATGTGATAAATTGGTATTAGTTTTCATATTCACTAACATTTTTTATAATATTATCTAACTATGTAATAAATTGTTATTAGTTTTCATATATACTCATCACTAGCACTACTTTATTATCTACTATTTACAGTTTGTCATCTAAAAAATGCTGGGAAAATATTGTGGCATTAATTTTATTTCTTTACTGAGTAGTAATATTTTCTATCTTGAACCAAGCATTTATTATGTGGGAAGCTAATGTAAAATTTACTGACAAATAAATAACAATCGGGTGAGTTTTTACTTATATAAATTGCATGCTTTCTTTTGTATAAAAAAGGGGGGGGGGGGGGGTGGAAGATTTCTCGAAATTTATAAAGTTCAATTAAAATAAAATGGTAGTATGCAAAAATAAGTAGGATCCAATCGATGGTAGACGAAAATATGATTTCAGTCCTATTTCTCCCTTTAAGAAGTCTAAGATTTCACTTGTCTATAAGTATAAGATTTGAAAAGTTAAGGGTCTTTCAATTAAAATAAAATGATAGTATGCAAAAATAAGTAGGATCCAATAGATGGTAGACGAGATATGATTTCAGTGCTATTTCTCCCTTTAAAAGGTCTAAGGTTTCACTTGTCCATAAGAACAAGATTTGAAAAAATAAAGATCTATTTTTTTAAGGCTAGGTATGCTAGATTAGTATCTTATTTAATATATATATATATACTCATGACACTTTATAACAAATTTCATGATGATATCAATAATCTCATTACTCATTGAACTAAAATTTACCACTAGTCTCAAAAGAATTAACTTGTAGGAAAATGTAAATTCATTTCAACTAGGTCAGAGGAAAATACTTGGTAAAAGATCCTTTTTCAAAGTTTTGGTATGCTCTTGTCCAAATGATGTGACAAAAACATGAAAGAATGTAATTTTTGGTTTTTAGAAAAAGGCTCAAATTTTTATCAACAATTAATTTATTAGAAATATAATTAAAAATAAATTATATATAAACTATGTGCTCTCCTTGATCATTCCAAAAAAGGCCCCCAAAATTGTGTGTGCCAATTAAAATTTTAAGTTGTTTCACCAAAAACAATGTTGTAAGTGTGTCGAATCATCATTGATAGAACTTGTTGCAGTTGTTTTTGCAAAAAAAAAAAAAATTCAAAGTTAATAAAATCCTACCTAAAATTGATTGTAACAATAAGATTATCAATTGAAAAGTAAATTATAGCAAAACCTAAATACAAAAACATTTAACTTTTCTTGTAAATAATGTATGAAGAATGTATTTTAAATAAAAAAAATTATAACAGATTTTAAATATAAAAAACCCACACTTAAAATTTTGACTTAGGCCTCACACTCTATTGAGTTGACCCTGTAAAGTATGACACAATAGTTGTAGCTAAATGAAGGATAATGGGTTACCTAATTAATGAATCTGATTAAGACCATCCATAAGTCGGGTTTGGGGTAATTCGTTACTCGAACTGATTGAGTCAGGTTTGTGGATATCATATCTGATAACCATCCAAATAGGTGGTCGAATCAGGTGGTTTTGGATCATCGAATTAGCGGTTGGTAGGTAGTCGGTACATCAGATTTGGACATCGATGGTGATGTCATGGAGAAGACGTTGAAGATCTAGCCAAATTCAGAGAGATCTCGCTAGATTTGGTAAAGATCTCATTAGATCTAGTGAGATCTCCCTAGATCTGACGAGATCTCACTAGATTTGATGGAGTTTCGTCAGATCTAGCACAAGTTCGAAGCTAACATTGCAGGTTGTCGGTCGATTGATCAAAATCGAGTTTTTCGGTAATGCCATCTCCTCCCATGGTACTTACTCCACCAGTAGAATTATCACCTTTTCGACACCTTCCACCACACTTTCCTCACCAGCACTCTCTAATCTAGACATGGTACCTATGGTGCCACTTGATCTAGCACCTACACAGGTCATGGACCCAGACCCGGTTTGCACAAAACTCTACCATCTCAACGGTACCCTAGTCTGCATCAATTCCCATGGTGTAGCCCGAGCTAGCACCTACACTTGTTTTGGACTGAGGCTCGGTTCACATAACACTCGCCATCTCCACGGTGCCCTAGTTTGGTCCTTCTTCATCGAGTTCAACAACTCCTCACCCAACCATACCTGACTCGCCTATGGCATCATCAACATCTACTTTCAAATCTGTCAATTACCATCTACATTGACTTGCTTGTAAACCATCTGCCAACTCCTACCATGAGAACACCTCATTCAATTATTAATACTTACCCCATGCATGGTCACTCATAGAAAGTCTCATATGAACATTAATGCAATATTTCTCTCAAGCCTATTGATGCCGTTAGACTTAAGAGTTTTTAATTAGCCCTTCAGAGTCCACATTGGATGCAGGCAATGCGTGACAAGATTCTACCTTTGCAACATAATAACACATGGGTTTTGGTTCCTTGTCAGGCTAACATGAATATTGTGGGCTTATGGTGAGTTTTCAAGATCAAACTCAAGTCTGATGTTTCTATTGAATACATTAAAGCAAGGTTGGTTGCCAAATGATACAATTAGTTAGAAGGTCATGACTTCCATGAAACCTTTAGTCCGATCATTAAACCCACTACCATTCACCTTATCCTCTCTCTTGCCACCACTCATGGTTGGCCTCTCCATCAACTCGACATTAAAAATGTATTTCTTCATGACCACCTCAAAGAAGCTGTGTACATGGAACAACCCCCTAGGTTTTCGGACCCTCTCCATCCAAACCATGTGTGTCAACTCCACAAAGCTATATATGGTCTAAAAAACAAGCTTATCGTGCTTATTTTGATCGTTTATGTTCCTTCCTTCTCCAAATTAGCTTTTCTTGTAATCCTATTGAATCTTCCTTTTTTTTTTTTTTTTTCGACTCGACTCCTCTAGTCATATTATCCTTTTATTAGTTTATGTTGATGACATTATTGTCACTAGTAACAACTCTTCTCTTTTTTCCTCACTCATCACCACACTTCAAAATTTTCTATGAAATACATTGGTCCTCTCAACTATTTTTTAGGTATTCAGGTTCATGACATTGTCGGTGGTCTTTCCTTTCCCAACATAAATATGCTAGAGATCCTAGCCAAAGCCTCCGTGATTGCTTGTAAACCCATTGACACTCCTCCTGCTTAAAAGCATCATCTTCAACTTGAGGGAGTTCCACTAGTGGATGCCATCAACTACCGTAGTATTGTAGATGCTCTACAGTATCTCACTTTGTCATGTCCTGACCTTACCCATGCAGTTAATTTGGTTTGTTAGTTTATGCATTAACCTAGCACTACTCATTTTTAGGATGTCAAGTGGATTTTACGATACTTATAAGGTACTTTGGACTATGACATTCAGATTCACTCTCACTCCCCTTGACTTTGTATAGTTTTTCTAATACTGATTGGGTTGGGTGCCTTGAAACTCGCCACTCCACTACTGGTTATTGCATCTATTTGGGTGCAAACTGTATCTCTTAGGCCTCTAAGAAACCGGCCACGATCTCTTGGTGTCTCTCTTGTCACGTCCTGACCTTTATCTATTTGGGTCCATGTATCTCTTGTTACGTCTTGACCTCACCTAGCTCACATACCTCTTGCATGACCTAGGTATGTCTCTTCAGACCTCGCTTGTTATTTTTTGTAACAACACTAGTGCCCTTCACATAACTGTCAATCTTGTGTTTCATGCTCGTACCAAATCAAGTTGGATTCTCAATTTGTTCGAGAAAAAGTGATTGTTGGTGCCCTTACTACTCAATATGTTCCATCGAAGTCACAGATTGCTGATCTTTTTACCAAGGTTTCTTTAAGGATGTCTTTCATCGCTTCTGTAGCAAGTTGGGTGTGCTGCCTCCACCACCCTTCAGCTTAACATTATCTTAGCCCTCCTATTATTATGGAATTTGAATACTCAATCAGCATTCGAACTGTGTTTATAATTCAAGCGGTATCAATCAATTCCTATTATTATGGAATTAAAATTCCGAATTTTTAGGATATGTAACATGACTAACCCATTTGATTTTTGTTCTAATTATAACACTAGTACGAGACTCTATAAAAGCATAATGTAAAGAAGATAGACGCATGTTCTTGTAAGGTCTCTTTGTGATCTCTCAATGGAAATTCAGAAAATCTTCAATTGTCACTAAACCATTCACAATAAAATTTATATATTATATAATCCCATGTCCTTATTGTACCATATTATAAACTATAAAATAAAATTTGTCTTTACATGCAATAGTTGCATATAAGTTGATGATTTCTCATTATTATTATTATTATTATTTTCCCCTTATGTTATGTGACACACTATAAATATATTAAAATAATTAACATATTTTCTCTAAATGAAACTCTATTAAAAAAGTTTAAAAATGTTTTAAAATAAAACTGTAATTAAATTTTACTACCAATAGTTTAAAAAAATTAAAAATAAGTTTCATTTTACATTTTATATTATTGTAATAATCTACCATAATTTTTTTAATAATAAAAGTTGAGTCGTACACATCGTTATTGCATTTTTTGGCTCAATGAAAGTACTACAAGTTGAACGATATAGTTTCATTATGTGACTCATTATAAATATAATAAAATTATTAACATTGTTTACTTTAAGTTTTTACGAAGTTTAATAAATAAAAATTCAATTATCAGAAGTTTTAAGATATTTAAAAAATTTCATTATTTTTTTAAAAATTATTTAAAATCTCTTATAGGTTTTGTGTAAAAACTTAGAATTATATGATCATTTGTCATATAACTTAAAATATTATGCTATTTTATTATTTAATTTTAATTATAATTATTTACTAAAATATTTTCTTTAATTTACATATGATTCTTAATTAAGTTGTGCATGCCATGAACACGATACTAGTTGAAAATTAAACTTATATTATATAAGAAGTAAGTATGTGACATTTAAATTTTTTCGCTAACGAGGTTTTCTAAAACTCTTTGAATTCTTGACTATTTCTTGGCTATATGTAGTCTATTCGTTCCACATATATCACGTTATAGGGAAGAATTCACTTGAAGGTGACTTCAATATACTGGTTAGAGGTTTCAAATTCAAAACGAATAAAATTATTTTATCCCACTTTTTTGTGTTCTACTATTTGTAATATACCATATGTTTAATTTATTTCCATTTAAAATTTTTGTTATTTTATAAGAAAATAAAAATAACTCGTGGTGAAATTTAAAATAGAACACAAAAAGTGGAATAGAGAAATTGTATTTCATGACAGACATATTTGAATTATTAACTTAAAAAAAAAAAAAAAACATTGAGAAATGATAGAGGCATATCATAAGCAATCTTTAATTAAGGCTACATTTATGTACGGTTATCAATATGTGGAGACCACAGGGAAGGAAAGAGAGAGTGACGAAAGGGATGCTTGTCCTGATTCTAGCAAGAAGATACGAATTTAGAGAAGGAGAGATAGGGGAGGCTGAGGTCTACACCTCAGTGGCCCCAAACCATCGCCGCATAACGACACATTAAGCTGCGTGAGAGCGAGCTGCATGAACAGGGAGACCAACATCCACTCAATTCCTTTTTCTTTTTTTTTAACATATATTTTAATTGAAATGGAGAAGAATGAGAAAAATCAAAAGGACCCGAGAGAGAGAGAGAAAGAGACACAAAGAAAGAGAGAGAGATATGGGTGTGGCGTATGGATGTCCATGTTATGTATGTGTTGTATATGTACATGACATTAAATGATTGAGGAACAATAGAAATAGTAGAATAGAAGTGACGGAAACAAATTTTATCCTTTAAATAAACAACAGCAAGTAAGAAGCACATAGGTCTACAGATTGATTGTTTTCTTCTCTTCATTTCCGGATTGTAGCTGTCCCCCTGAGATACTTTCTTGTTGGTTCTTTGTGGGTAGCTCAAGTTCAAGGTTTTTTTTTTTTTCTTTTTCAAATAAAACTATCGTATCAGTTTGAATATTGTTTGTTTTTTTTTTTTTTTACTAGATTTAGACGTAGGTTTTCTATATTCTGAGGAGCACAAAGATATAATTAGAAGAGACTAAATTCTTTGTGGGTTTGTGGTTATTTTTATTCTTTCAGATTGGTTTGGTTTGTTTTGAAGAAAGAACAAGAGCAAGAACGACAGCTAGCTGCACAGAGAGATTGTTGAAGAAGATGGCCGCGGCTTCCTCATCCTCACTGTTTTTTGGAACTAGAGAAGAGAATCAAAGCCAAGCATCACAACAACAAGCTTCTTCTACCATCACTTCCTCAACTACTCCAACCACAGCAGCTCCAAAAAAAAGGAGAAATCAACCTGGAAATCCAAGCAAGTATCTCTTTAGATCTATTGTTAATTTATTATGCATATGACTCTGAATTTTCAAAAGGGTTTCTTACCCTTTTGATTTTGGACATTGATATGGATGTTACTTTTTAATTTCGTTTCCTTGTAATTAATCATTAACTTTGCAAAGTGGAATTGACAACATGAGCAGGCTTGGTCTTCCTTTTATCATTATCGTTATTATTTCTCTTTGTCATTTATGTTTGGTTTTTTCTAATAGTTTATTTTTTGGCATTTTTCGATGACAGATCCAGATGCGGAGGTAATAGCACTATCTCCCAAGACCTTAATGGCTACAAACAGGTTCATATGTGAAGTATGCAACAAAGGGTTCCAAAGGGAGCAAAACCTACAGCTTCACAGAAGAGGCCACAACCTGCCTTGGAAGCTAAAGCAAAAGACTAATAAAGAACCAAAACGAAAGGTATATCTTTGCCCCGAGCCAACTTGCGTCCACCATGACCCTTCAAGGGCTCTCGGCGACCTCACCGGCATTAAAAAGCACTACTCTCGAAAGCACGGCGAGAAGAAGTGGAAGTGTGAGAAGTGCTCCAAGAGGTATGCCGTGCAGTCTGATTGGAAAGCCCATTCCAAGACCTGTGGCACTAGAGAATACAGATGCGACTGTGGCACTCTTTTCTCTAGGTAAATTTAATCTTTATCCATAATCTTCATATTTTTATATAATCATTATCATTCATTCATTCATTAATAAAAGTTGACAATGAAATATATATAATGAGTAAAGGGTTTGCTAGGATATCCGTTTTGGCTTTTCAAAACTCTGATGAATTTAAACAATGAATAACAAAAGGTCAGGACTGGTTCCACGTGAGTAATCTGTAGAACTGGCAAGGTCTACGGGTTTTCAAAAAAGAAATGAAACAAATTTGAGAAGAAAAAACAAGGAAACTTCATGTTTCTCCCTCGAAAAGACCGCCACTTTCATCTTTTTCTCGTTCACGTGTAGTAGTAATACAATGTTAGAAAGCATATTGTTACCGAGTTTGTTTTCATGTGAGTTGGATAAGTTATTGGTTTTGTTCTCTTCTGGCTACATGTATTCCTCATCAGGGTTTAGCTCTTCCCGGTGCTTCTTCCCATGAATACAATATTCTCTCTCTCTCTCTCTCTCTTCAGCAGTGAGAGTATAGTTCTCCATTGGTGGATCACCAATATTCCAGCTTTACAATCCTTTTCTTTCTTTTTCTTTTTTTTTTCTTTTAGAAATGTGAAGTTTTATTGGTGATCTTCATGGTTATGGAATTATGCTTTAAATGGAAATGACAAAGTTCATGGGTTTTGCTTTAATTAAACTCAGTTCCAGATATAGAATTCCAAGTTTTTTTGGTTTTTAATCAAACTTGAAAATTAATTCATTGCTCAATTATTTAAGAGTCAGTCTTTAGATATTCAAAATGGAATTAAGTTTTTGAATAGTAAAATGCTTAATAGTTTGAATATCCAGTAAAGTTATTTGGGCATCGTAAATTTTAGTTCTTGCTCTTGGGAAAGTGAAAGTTCTTCTTGCATTTCTAGCTTTCCATTTCAACTATCTCAGTAAAGATAGTATTCTTTCTCCTTCAACTTTCTCATTTCCTTTTTTCTTTCTTCTGAGTCTAAAAAATTGGTCCAAATCCTTAATATTATTGACATTTCTTTTAAAAGATGATTGTCCAAAACAATTATTTGTTATTGTTTGTCTCAAAAACTTAAGTTGTTAAGAAGCGGTGAATTTAATCAGTTAACCATTATTCTAACGGTTTAAAATGATCAAATTTAATATTTCTTGTATTTAAGTTTTACAAAATACTGAATTTGATCATTTAACCGTTATTGTAATAGTTTTGAATCAAATTTGATAGTTCTTACATAAAAGCTTTTGTGTTTTAAAAATGACAGGATTTCAGTTAATGGGAATTTAAATTATCAATTTAATTTTTCAACTAGTATATCTATAAAATAAGAAATTTCCAATTATATTAATTAAAACAATTCTGATAATAGTAATTGTAATGATTTGATAATTGAGGTGCTATGGTGTCGCAGCGTTAGTGATGAAGACAAGGATAATAGCTGTGAGAAGTGAAAATAGTGGTGATAACTATAATGGTGGGGTAATTGATGACAGTGGTGGTGATAATGGTAGTGTCTATAATGGCAATAGTTAACGGTGGTGAGTGATGTTGTGATGCCGGTATGGTTATGGCGACAACGGTGGGTGTGATAAGATAAATAGTAAATAGTAATGGTGGTGTTGGCTGTCGCAACGACGGTGGTAAGTGATATTGCTAGATTGTTGATTGACACGTTCTCCAATGAAATTTGAACTTGAGGTTTTTGGATGCTTAAAATTTTGTTTTCAAAATTCCTCATAATTTTTAAAATAACTCTCTTTTTAACCCAAAGAATGGAAATCAACTTTGAAAAATTCTAAATTACAAAATTAAGTAAATCTCACCTCAAAACCCCTCGTCCAAGTAATAAAATTAAAGAAATTAATCCTTTCAACAAGTTTTACATTCTGTCTCAAAATAAAAATGAACTCAACCTATTGGGAAAATAAAGTAATTGAAATGAGCTTATAATATTTCCATACTACAATTAAGAAGTCTCTAATAAAACAAAAAATTACCAACTAGGGTATTACCCCCTTTCTATTGTTCTACCAAATGGTGGTGTTGGGTTGAGAAGGATGGGAGGATTGAGGGAGAACAGGTTGGTTTGTTTGTTAATTTTTTTTTTTTAAAGAAAAATCATTAGAGAGATTCATTGGACCTATGTACTTCACATCAATTAGAAATCTTCTCCCTTTCCTTAAACCCCATTTCATTATGATCTAAGCTTGTTTGTTTGATGACAAAAGACACTATTAGTTGAGTTAACTAACACCCCTAACAAGTTTGTTTCATAATGGTATCCGATGGAAAGTGAGCACAAATTCATACCACATTATGTTCAAGGGCTTCCCTCAATTATTGTTGTTTTAACCTATCAGTGCACCCGCCATCTCATGACAAAAACAAAAAGGCATATCTTTTGGGTTTATTTTACTTTATAATAGTTGGAAAATTATTAGGCACTATATATATTCATGAATCTCATATAAATAGTAAATCTCATCATGAATTTAATTAGTGAGATGCATTATTATGTAAAAAGAGTGAGTATCACGTCAATATACTCTAAAAGTACCTAATAATTACTCTTAAAAGTCACTTTAATCATCAACATGTCAAATTCTTTCCTATTCTATCATAAGTTATGTATTAACTTTCTTCCCATTCTAATCTTGTTGCAGGCGAGACAGTTTTATCACTCACAGGGCATTTTGTGATGCACTGGCTCAGGAAAGTGCTAGGCATCCTTCCAACTTAAACACAATGGGTAGTCATCTTTTTGGAAGCAACCACATGAGCTTAGGCCTATCACAACTGAGTTCTCATCAGATTTCCCCACTGCAAAATCAGAACCCCCCATCTAGTAACATGTTACGACTAGGCAGTGCTGGTGGTGCAAAATTTGAGCACCTCATCCCTCCATCAAATCCGTCTTCGTTTGGGCAGGCTCCGCAGCCAATGCATTCAGCTGCCTTATTCATGCCAGATGCAAACCAAGGCTATCCAAACAAGCCAATGCATGGACTTATGCAACTTCCTGATCTTCAAAGCAACAGTAACAATTCTCCACCAGCTTCTAGTCTCTTTAACCTTAGCTTCTTTCCTAATAATAATAGTTCCTCGGGTGGAATTAGCAGTGGAGACAATGTCAATATGAATAGCACCAGTTTACCATCTTCGGGCTTATTACTTCAAGATCAGATTAACAATAGCATGGGTGATCACGGTGTCTCTTCTCTCTACAGCAATTCAATGCCTCCTGAAAACATAGCTTCACATATGTCTGCCACTGCATTGCTTCAAAAAGCAGCTCAAATGGGATCAACTACAAGCAGCAATAGCTCTTCTTTGTTCAGAGGCTTGACTAGTTCTTCATCAATTGGTGCTAAATCAGAAAAGCAAAATGTATTGGCTAACTTCGGTGTTAGTTTTGGCAATGATAATGGAGGTGAGAGCCTAAGATCACAGATAGAAAATGGAAATAATCTTCAAGGGTTAATGAATTCAATTGCCAATGCGAACCCTTCCATGTTCGGAGGCAGTGGGCGTGGACAAGATAACAACTTTGTTGGGTTCAATGGCGGTGGGGTCACACTGGACCAGCATCACAGTAACACGAATTTCAGCAGCATGGATGAGGCTAAGTTGCATCAAAATCTGGCTGTGAGTTTTGGAGGGTCTGATAAGTTGACCTTGGATTTTTTGGGCGTGGGAGGGATGGTAAGGAACATGGGTGGCGGCTATTCCCAAAGAGAACAGCAACATGCTATCAATATGAGTTCTTTGGAATCCGATTTAAAGAGTACAGCCCAGGCAAGTCAACCATTTGGAAGCACAACATTGCAATGAACTTTTATGCAAAAGAAATAAAAACAAGTATTTCATTCCAGTAGTTTGGTATTTTGCATGGTCGTTAAATATGTATGAACAAAAATATGACGGTTTTTTGTTTTGTTTCACCCTATAGGGTTTCATTCCACATGTGCATGCCTAATTTTTTTTTGCCTTACATTCAACATTATTTTTATTTTTATTTTCATTTTGGTCAAACTCTTTTATCCCATTTCAGTTATTATATATATTCAGTTATATTATGAGAAAGTCTGTATGTATAATGTATCTTTACAACATTTTTACAACAAGTTTATCATGAGTTATAAAGAGCTCAATGTTATATCTCATATTAATTTTATTTGAGTTAAGTAGGTTGACATCTCAGCTTGTTGTGAAAATTTATTATACTTATAAAAGAGCCCGTTATATATACTATACTAGTTTTCTAGCCTAGTTAATTAGAGATGATAATAATAAAATAAATAAATAAATAATGACTTGCAAAGCTGAAAAAAAATATTTTCCATTTAAAATTAATCAATTTTGATCATGGTTCAGAATAAATATTATAAATAAAAAAATAGACAAAATGTTATATCATTTAAAATTTTAAATAATTTGATAATCTATATAATATTAGATTTAGAAAATAAAATAGAGAGAACCTTGTTTCTTTAAAAACATGTTATTCTCTCGGGTAAAGATGCATGTATATAAAAAAATATTCGTAACATATATATGCAACCAGCAACTAATTTAATTACTTTACATGGAAATTTCGAGCTCTTACAGGTTTGTTTATTGGATGTCCACAAATGAGGTAAGCCATGTTGAGTAGACTGTTAAAAATAAAAAATTAAGAGACTGACCTTCAATTCTATGAGAATCTTCACAAGCTGACTACATCTCAACAGAATAGACAAGGGAGAATTTTATTTCTTATTTGTCCAATTGCAACGTTCTGGCACACATGGTGAGATAGATGTTGATATATACATCAACAAGACAGAGAGAGAGAGAGAAAGGAAAATAATACTCTCTGAGTTCTTTAATATTCAGAAGAATTTGTTCGCCCACCTAATACCTAACCCTAACATACACACTAATAATAATAATAATAATAATAATAAAAACAAAGGATTGCTGAATTTCAGGACTCCTTGTTGACATTCTATTCAAGCTTTTACAAACTTTTCCTTTTAATTAATTGGAGTTCCTCACCTCGTTGACTCCCTTTGAATTACGTTCTCTCTCTGTCTTTCTTCGATAACAAGCACTCGCATGAAAAATCCCACGTTAGAATTCACTCTCATGGTTTATTTATATTTTTATTTTCCAATAATTTTAACGGACTGAGAGTTATGGTCATATATTCTGCATCAATCAGAAGCATCAGAAAAAAGTAGATAGGATTGTTTTTTATAGTAATTATTAGGTGCTCATGTGGCAATTTTGTCGTGATTGCTGTCTTTTCTTTACGTTCATGGAATCCTCAGTCCGTGACTGTCCAACTGTGGATAGTTCTTCCTTTCGATGTTTCAACTACAGCACTGCAATTAATTTATTTGGAAGTTAATTACTTTTATTCACTCTAAACTGTAGAGAATAATATATAATATGTAACATAAACTTCAAAATCTTACTATTTATTTGCTAATTCAAAATTAATTTGTAATATCTACCCCACGATCCAAATTAGTGTACATATTAATTAACAAAATTTTTTTTTTTGCTGAATATATTAATTAACAAATTGATAAGAACTTGTGTGATGGATTATAATTAATTACAAGGGAAACCACCGTGGGAAAAAATATCTATACTTTGAATACTTATGACCGGAATACCTCTACAAGGGAATGAAGAAAAAACCTTTCTAACAAGATAGGCTAACCCGACTCGGGTTTACCACAATCACTCCAATGGTTAAGTCAGTATGCAAATTTTTGTGGAGTAAACAATAACGGGCTTCTCTATATTATTTTGCACTTACGTATCTAACATTTTTTAGGCTTCCTTAAATGTCAAGGACTTCTCTCCTAAATTATGTCTGGATTCTTAGATTTGTCAAAAATTGGATGCATGAGACTTATCACTTTGGCTGTTTGAATGAAGGTTTTATCATATATAATCAGTCGCAGGATAGCTGAGGCGCAATAAATACTTAGGTATAACTGTTAGAAAGAAACCTTAATGTCAGTGTCAATGACCTTTGTAATCTTAGTCCCCACATCAATTATCCAACCTAAATTATAAGGCCATTTGTAATAGGATGAAGATTTCCTCTAAACTAGTTTAGAGAAATTTCCTTCAATTCATTATGGGGTAATAAGATAATCATCTATGAGAACTTAATCACATGACTCATTAATCAATTCATACAAATTACATGACTATCAAATAGTCATGTGACTAAAAGTATACATATATTATCATTTCAATCGTAACTTAATGGGTTGGAGGAAATTCTCTCTCTAACCGTTTGAAAAAAAAAAAAATTTGTTTTGTATATATTAAATTATTAAAGTTATGCAAATAACACCTTAATGTGAGATTAGTCTATCTTTTAATATGATAATTTATACATTAGTTCAATTAGTTGGTGGAGGGATGTGACAAATGAATCTCAAATTTTTGAAATTTTTTTATGTACATTGTAAATGCCTCTATAGTTTTCTGAATAGCTTTAATTAACCCTTTCTTTAATTATTTTGAAGCGTTCTACTAATTAAAAAAAAAAAAAAAAAACTAAACTTCTCCTTCTCTTTTTTAATTTTTCTATTTTATTTATTTATTAATTTTCTAAGGTCACTTCGCAGAGTTTGCACAAGAAAGGGTTTCGGTTGTTATTAGCTTATGAGTTGGATTCACTTTTCCATCTCCGATGGCAAGGTTGTTCTGCTTTCCCCCATTGCTTTGTAGGTTCTCGACTTGTGTGAGATTTATTTCCATGTGTCCTTTAGGCTTGATTCTCAGCTTTCTTGACTATTTGTGTATTCTTGGCGTTTCACTGATAAATTTGTATAAGTATTGGATAAATACTGCTACTCATATTTGTAATTGTGTTAAAACCATCTCAAGAAAAATGATCAATAACTTTCAATGGGAGATCCTATTTGGGCTCTTGACACATCGTTGTGATCCTATTGAGATCTAGATTTTATTAGGAATACATCTAGGATGGTAAAACAGTCAAAATTATGCTTTTTCCCTTGAAACATGAAATTTTGATTCTTACCATTGGTTTGAGGTTAAACAAAGATAGCAAAATGAGGTGTCTACAAGCTCAAAGTTCAAGCTTGATTCTAGGAACCACCTAAGTGATTATATGAGGGATTCTTATCTGTGTGTATCTTCTGATGTTGAATCTATTGTTGCTCTACTACATCATGTAGCATAATAGGAGAGACACTCTTGTCGGAATGAGGGACCTTTTGGAGTGATAAGGGTGGAGCCTAGAGTTAAACCAGCCACACTAAACAAGCCTTAGGGCCCATATCTATTTGGCGCGGTCCAAAAATGCATGTGTTTGAGCACGATTGTTATTTGCATACATAACATGTGTTGAATTTTGAAAATCATGAGTCGTCTTGAAGCCTAAACAAAACCATGGTCTAGTTTAAGCCATAAACCCAATGAGAATTTCAAAAGAAAAAAGAGCAAGGAATCTTGCATTTCAAAACCAAGTGTTTAAGGTTACAAATATTCCATGAAAGATAAATCATCATATGCTTTGGAAGCTCACTTTCAATTCAAAGAAAAATCTGTTTTCAGAAAACCTAGCTTTGAAGCATATGATAATTCGTCAATGAAAGGCTTGAAGAGAATGCGAGTGCTTAAGCCAAAATTTTCCAAAAACTCATGAGTAAGCTTATAGTGAATTGTGAGAAGAGAGACTTGTAAATGGGCTACTCATGCATGAGAAGAAAGAAGATTAAACACAATGTGATGCAATTGGCCTTGACAATAGTGAAGATCAAACCCAAAACACGACAATATGGTTGGCACGAGTTATTAAAATCGCTTTATTCACAGAACCATCATGTGTGAGAGGTTGATAAAACATTTTGTTCTCTTTAAAGGCATCATTGCACCGAAAAAGACCAAAAATCACATCCCCAACTTTGCCTGGACCTGATCACCAATAACCAATCGTCTGAAGAAAGTCGAAGATACTTCAGCATCGATCATCATGTTAGAGTCCATGTCACTCGTCGAAGGATATCTTAAGGAATTTGTAAAGAGACTCACTAAGATAGAGGAGGCTCAAAAGAAAGGTCCTTAAGGGGAGGACAAGGAACGAAGGAATGAAGAAGAAAAGGAAAAAGCTGCACTTGAGCGCAACAAAGAGTTCGCGTCCTTCACTAACAATTTCAAAGAAAAAATGGAGTTAATGCAGAAGGCATTATAGAAAACACAATGGGTCAATGACTACCTTATCTCTATGGGGGGTATTATTAACGAGCTTGTTGTGCAACTTCCACCAAATTTTCCATGCACGAAGCTGATAGGTTCACAAGCATTGGATATCCCAAGCAACACTTGAGACAATATTTAAATTTTGTCAAGATCAAGGGGCTCAATAAACAACAAGTCCTCCAGGCATTCCTACTGTCATTATCCTAGTTTGCATCAAATTGGTATTACACCCTGAATTTAAGACAAACCAAGAATTGAAGGGAGTCAGTCGATTTATTTATGAAGCAGTTCTCATATAACACTATGATTGACGTTACTCTACGTGATCTAGAGACAACGCGTCAAAGGGACAACAAGACGTTCTCTGAATTCTTTGTTAGATGGAGGGCTAAAGCCCCGAAAATGATAAACATGCTAGATGAGAAAGACTAGATCAACATAGTCATGAAAGGACTCTTGCTTGTCTACTACAACAGAATGTTTGCCTTATCTATCATGGACTTCGAACAACTTTAATTGTGATGTTTGAAGAAAATATTTGAAAATGAGAAGTGATGTATTTGATCTCTTGAGAAAATGGCTTGTTTTCTTGATTAGAGAACTCAAGAAAATAGCCAAGCCCTCAAGAAGTTTATTTAACCACATGTTTCTCAAGTTATTTTCCTATAATTTCGACTAGGATTTTTCTAAATATTTTCGATCCCTTGAAATGGTGAAATAAGGGTGTATATATAGGGAAATGGAGTGTAGGGATTGGTGTGGCCAGAGTTCAGAAACCACAGTTGATCATTATCAGCCCTCCAATATGGTTAATTGAGACTGGTATGGAATATGAGCGATTTTGGGAATTTGTCGCATACGCCACCTATGAGGAGGCGTACACCTCTTTGAAGTGGCGTACGCTACTTTGAGGCGCGCATACTATTATGAGCTTGCTGAAGAGGCATACGCACCCATGGAAGGTGCGTACGCTTCTTGGGAGAATGCATATGCCCACTTGGTCTGGTTTGGGCTTTTGGGCTTTGGTTTAAGTTTAAGCTTGTTCCAAATCTTTTCTCGAGCTCACTATTTAAAGTTATTTTTGATAGACAATCGTAGTATCGTCATTAGGACCGAGGATTCCAGATATTGGTAGGTACAAAATGGAGTGTCTACAGTTGTCTTCTTTTGGAAGAATCACTTATAATGATGAATGTCAAAAGATTGAAGAGACGTTCCATTTTGTCTAACCAAGATCCTGGAATCCACACACTCACGCCACTAGAAAACAAATGCATGCAATGAGGCTTAGCATACGACCGTGGGTTCATTTGCTGAAAGATGATGGTGGTCCGAGTCATGGGACTACCTACGTACCTTTCGCGGAAGGATTAGGTCTAAACGTAGTTCGAATGCTCCTCTCCCTTAAGAGGATGACGATGTATCTGTACCCATAGGCCCTTGTCATAGGGTAAGATGAATGCAATGACTAAATGATAAAGGTGGACTGAGCCATGGGACTACCTACGTACCTTTTGCAAAATGATCAGATCCGAACGTAGTTCAAAAGCTCATCTCCCTTGAAAGGATGGTGATAGATTGATATGATGAGCCAAGTCATGTGGGACTAGCTTGTATGAAACCCAATTGTTGTCGGTCGAGTCACGAGGAACTGGTCCAGATGATAACAATGTTATGATAATAGTGTAAGAAGACTTACCTTTGCATTTCTTCTCCTTTGAATCACAGGGGACCATTTTTTTTTTTAAGATGCGTACGCTTCTTTTGAGGAGGTGTACACTGCTTTCCATGTGGCGTACGCCTCTTCGAGGCATCGATATCGCTGAGGCGTGTCAAAGTTGCGTACGCCTCCTTCAAGGTTGCGTACGCATCTTTGGATGGTTACTTATGCAGAATCCGTTTCTGACTCCTCATTTTCGCGCCTTTTGAATTATTGCTCTCTTCTCTTCAAAGTTCAGAAAATATTTCTTCTCTTCTTCACTTTCTCTCAACCATGTCTTGTGTTTCTCGATCTCATGGTTCTAGATTAGGTTCTTCTTCCTTCAACCCGAACTTGACGTCAAATCTGCCACCGTTGGACGAAAAGCTTGGTGCCAATAAGTTAGTGCCACAGTTGGTCGAGAGGGAGGCGGTCACCCCTTTCTTCCATCTTAGGGAGCACATTTTTGCCCCTCTTCACCCCTCGGTGGTAAGTCTTTGACTTGAATCTTTTCTTTTTAATGCTTTGTCATTTTGTTTCCTCGAACTGTGGTTATTTGTTGAGATATTTCCATGTTTACGATAAACATTGTGTGTACCATGCTTAGAGACCCTCAGGAATGTGTTGGAGGCACTGTGGTAGTGTTTAGGATGAGATTGGTGGAAAAATGGCTTGAACAAAGGGGTTTTGGACCCTTTCTAGGCTACGTACACCACTTTGAACAGGCGTACGCATCTTTAGACCGCCTTTTTTTTTTTAAAGAAAAATCTTGTCTATTTCAAAATAAGGAGCCAAAGATGGTTAATGGTAGGGGCAATGTGACTGGGGTGTTGGATTGATGGAGGAGTTGACACCTGAGACCCAAGGTTTGGTGGGGTTAGCTGAGTTTAGGGAGATGGTGGAGAATATGTCCCCGACCTGGTCAAGGAAGTGCCTCATCCTCTACTTGGCACAAAGGTGGTGGGATATTACCCATACTTTCCATTTAGCTAGTAGGGAGATGAATATGACTCCCTTTGATATGTATTAGCTCACCGGCCTAAACATGAGCAGTCAAGTGATATGCTTCCCGGAGCTGGCTGATGAGGTCCACTTGGACCAGATATACCTAGGCTTCTCTACAGGGAGCGCTAGCATGAATTTCCCATCTCTTCTAGATGAGTTTAGCGGAGGGTCTCAGGACACCTAAAGGATCAGCTTCTGATGGCCTGAGCTTTTCTCATGCACTTGCTGGGAAGCACTATCGTTTGCAACAGCTCCCAGAACATGGCAATGAAGTGGTTGTACTTCCTTGAAGATTTGGAGAGAACTGCAAGGTACAACTAGGGTGGACTAGCGTTGGTGCACCTATATGTCAACATGGATGCCGTCTTTCATGGGAGCACCACCGCTTTCATGGGTTACTGGCGACTGTGGGAGGTATGTCTTGCACCTTTTCCTTTGTGATTTCTCTTTTTGTGTTTTTCCCTTTTTGATGTTGTACTAACTTTCTTGTGATTTGCAGGAATGGGCTATACAACACGGACTGTGCGAGGACTTTCCTGAGGCAGATTAGAGCAATGCTTACACCACTCAGACCCACCTAGACTGGATTACTGATGAGCATGTCAGCTATTTTGCCCTTATCTTCCTTCATTTACACAAAGCTTCTTTGTCTCTAACCTCTGAAATGATTCATGCTTATTTTTTAGATTCTTTGACTCCTTGGGGGCTTCCTGCAAAAGAAATGGATGAGAGAGTCGCCTTGGCTTGGAGGCTCACTTAGTTCTCCAAATTGTATAAAGGGCCTTCAATGAGGGCTCTTTACTTAACTGAGAGGGTGACTACCCAGCTGATAGAGGAGAGTGACATAGTATCGGTAGCTTCTACAACATTTATTCTCTTTCCTTTTAGCCTTGCTGACCAAGACTTGGTTACTTGGAAGGCTGGCATCCCTTTTGAGAATAGGGTGGATGTCGAGACTTCTTTGAGGATTACCAGGGTACCCTCATGCTTTCTCTTAGGATGCCTCTTCCGGTAAACCTTGACTGTCTTTTTTCTCTTGTCATCTTATGCTTCATATGGAACTAATCACTGTAGTGATCTCTTGGTATGTTGAGGTAGTTGGGAGAGACATTCATTTCCCTCCTAGTCTGTGACCCTACGCCGTGCTGATGGACTTCTAGTGGAGATGGCTGTTGCAAGGCGGGAAGGAATCTACGGTCTTCTTATTCCACTTAATTGCTACCCGGTAATCATTCCTCACTATCTCTGTTCTTGATTGACACCATGTTCTTGATTGACTGATCTGTTGTGTTTCTTGCAGGCCAACAATGCTGATCTGGAGGAAGTGATCGGGCTAGTTGGAAGCCCGAAGATATTGGTGACCCAACATTCCAAGGATGCTTTCTTGAGGCCGTATGGTGATTATGATGATGATGGTCAGGGACGTAGCTAGGATTTCTATTGGACGGGGGCCGAAGTATGAACTCATTTTTTTTTTTTAAATGAAAAACTAAAGTATCATCTATTTTGTATTAACAAAATACCAACAAATGAAAAGACATGTAATAACTATTTTTTAATACATTGTACAAATTATCTAATAAAATGAAAGTCGTTATTATTATTTTTTTTATTTTTTAGTTATTGAAATCATCTATAACTGATTGTGTATTAAATGTCGCATTAAATAAAAGTTATTTTTATATCTCATTACATGTACAATAATATATACATATATATATATATAAAAGAATAATTATTATTGCTATTGCTAAGTGAAAAAGAAAATTAAAAATAAATAAATAAATAAAACATGTGAGAACAGATCCACAAAAGAAACTAAAGTTTTTAAGCTATTAAGTTTTAAAATAATGATTTCTAACCAAAATTGTCAATACCGAAGTCATTTCACTTTCATTTAAAAAATAAAATATTTTGGTATTAGTCCATAATAAATTTAAAAAATTTAATAGTAAAATACTTATTAGATTTATATTTTCTTCCCATACTCATTAGTGATTAGACTAATAAATACCCATTTATTTCCATTTTAACCCACATCTCCACTTAAGCAGAGCCTGGAGCCTTAGCCTAACTGCACAACAATTTTTTATCTTCTTATTTTTATATTCTTTAACTCTCTTTAATCTCCACCACTCATTCTCTTCTTCTCTTATCATTTATTTTATTCTCTTATCCTTCTTTTTCTTCCACACGTCCTCTTCTATCTTCTCTTTCTTTTCTTATTATTATTTTTTTTTTCCTTTTCCTCTTTCTACTGCGCCACCAGATCTGCATTTGATATCAACAACTCTTCCTTCTCTCATTTTTCTTTTTTCTTTCCTCTCATCTCTGCATTTCAGTCTTCTTCTTATTTCAATTTTTTTTTCTTCTTCAGTTTCTTCAGTCTGAACTACAGTCGCGTGAGGGACTGAGGGCGGTGAGGCGAGCTCCGGGCTCCGGCGTTCCTTCAGTCTGAACCACAGCCCCCTCTCTCTCTCTTTCCTCTACGGTATTCAGGCTTTCAGTCTCAGATCTCTTTTTTTTTTTTTTTTTTTTTAATTTAATAAATTAAAACATTGTTTTAAAGGTTGTGATTTGTTGTAATTTGAAAATAAAAATAAAATTACTGAGTTATTTGTTGTTGGGCTGATTTGATTTTGTGATAATTTGGGTTACTAAGTTATGTCTTTTTTGGGTTTTGATTTGGGCTGTTGGATAATTTTAATTATTTTGTTTTGGGCTAATTTCTTGTTGAAAGGGTCCAAAAATAATGGTAGTAGGGGCCAAAAAATTATATGAGTAAGGCCAGTTAACTTGTTCTAGCTATTTTTTTTAGAGCCAGCAGGGGCCATGGCCCCCTTTGGTCCCCACATGGCTCCGTCTCTGATGATGGTGGCCAGGGTTCCACTCTTTCGAGGGGAAGGAAAAGGCGTTGAGCCAAGGATGTTTCTAGTGCTGCTACTCTGACCTATTTACCTGCTTTCACACACACTATGTTCTTCTTCTTTCTTTCTTTTTTTCATTTAGCTTTATTTTTCCATGTGGAAAAACATTTGGACACGATTTGTGTTTGTATTGATCGCCCTAGTTTAGGCGTATTGCATTGATGACTCTCTCTTTCTCTTGCTTCATGAAATGATGTGTTCTTTTATTTTTTTTGGACAAATGATGATTACAAAATTCTATCAATTCCAAATACTTGAACCAAAATGAGTTAAGAGCCAGAGAAGTGAAAATGAGAGAAAATGTTAATTATGGTCGAGCGAGCGTACGCCTACAAAGAGGAGGCATACGCATCATTGGAAGACGCTTAAGCATGAAGTGGTCAGAGGTGGCGTACGCCACTTAGGAGTAGGTGTACACTTCAAGGGAAGACGTGTACTCCATCTAGGTCAGGGTTTTGCGGGAAATCCGAACATGATGCCTATAAAATAGCTTGCCTCCAGGACAAACCTCACTTCATTACCAGTAACCGTCACTTGTCTCCTAGGATTATTGTCTCTTTAGGAACCTTCACTACATCAAAATTCTAGCTTCTTGCCTCTAAATTTCAAAATTGTCATGGAGATTCTCTGACAAAAGAGATTGGTAAATGGGTGGAGAGTGTCAACAGTTTTACTGTTGGAAAGCTTATGGGCAAAGGGTTGGCATGGATACTCCATTACTACAATGTGCGTCTCGATCTTTCCATGTTGAGAGTTGCTTTGGAGCATTGGGAATTTGGGATCCTACTCGTCATGTTTTCTGTTTCAACCAATGCAAGCTTTGCCCTATGATAGAGGAGTTCGCAGTGCTCATGTACAACAATGACTTTAGGTTCAACCTTTTTCCTCCACAACCAAGGAGGGCACTTGACATCCTTGACTAGTGCTTGGGCATCCCTTACAGTTTGGGGAAGACTTGGCTCAAAGGGGGAGTGATTCTAAGAGCCCTGGTAGAATAATTCAGAGAGAATAGAGATAATGAGTATTACTTTTGTGCGCTCATGACAGCTATCTTAGTGGGCTTTTTCTTGGTAGGTGACTTTGAAGCCATAAACCCCAAAATAATTGATATCACTGCCATGCTATGTACTAACATTTTGGCACCCATGATTCTTATTGAGACATTGAATGGCTTGGATGATCTCAAAGACGATGTCTATGGGTACTTCAAAGGAAGTCCCTTATTGCTCCAAGTAACTCCTCATCTCTTCTTCTTTTTCTTTTTTCTCTCTTGCCATGTCATCACTACGAAATATTCATCATCTATATTCTTTTATAGATGTGGTTGTATGAGCACTTGAAGTTGCTTAGCATTCCTCGAACAACAATCTTCAATTATGGTTGATAAGTCATGAAATATGACTTATTTACATACGTTTTAGAGAGAATTTATTAGGACTGTGTTGCATTGTATGTTAAATTATAATTAAATACATGTTGTTCATTTCATTGAATTGCAAGATTTATCTTTTTATGTGTATTAAATTAAACTCATAGTTGTTAAGTTGGGCTATGTTTGATTGTAGGTACAAGCTGGAATAAGTTGGTACAAGTTGGAGGAAGCAAAAGAGAAGAAAAAAAGGTGTTGGACATGATCCAAGTGCCTAGGTTGGATGATCCAGGTACCTATATCCTCTTCCAGTGGACTGACAATTTAGGTAGAAACTCCAGTATTGAAATGTTGAAGAATCGAGGTGACTACATTGTGATCCAGACACCTATATTGACCAGGCAGAGACTCCAAGATGGATTTTAATTAGAATCTAGGCGCCTAGATTCGCGCAATTCTAGTTTTGCAAAAAGCCTATTTGTGTTTTAAAGTTCTCCCAACTCCAAAGCCCAAAAGACACGAAAAAAATTATGGTTTTGAATGCGAATGAAAGGGTTACAATTAGAGCCTTAAGAGGCGTTTAAGTCATACAATTTTAGACAGACAGACTTAGATTCTCTCTCTCCCCAAGTTTTAGGTTTTCACTTCTATGGCCGCCTGAGCTTCCGGGCTATATTTCCTTTGTAATGGTATGAATATTTTGTGAATCCCTTTTTGGTTTTTATTGATTAAATACATTTGATTGTTGACTATTGATTTCTATAGATGTATGTTTTATTCCAGATTTTTTATAAGATTAATCATGTTTTTCTTATTATTAAGAGGAATCATTTATGGTTTTAACAAGGAATCCTATTTTATAATTGAAAGGTTTTTCTAAATATTACTCTAGCCATTTTATCTTCTCCAATTATAAAATATTTCAAAGTTCTTTTAGTTCAACCAAGTCAAAAAGGTTTTTAAAGTAAAACAATTGAATGTATGTTATTATTTTGAACAAGGTTTTTACCGGGATCACAATGGAGTCATATCAGTATAAAGAAACAACCCGAAACTCTAGTGCCTTTTTACTCATTAAATTTCTATAAATCAATCCATTTTATTCTTATAAACATTTCAATATATTTCCCTTTGAAAACACAAACTCCCTAAGGATCAAAAACCCATTTCTCTGTACTGCGAAGTATCGCTTATTATTGAGCGACATCAATTTTTGGCGTCGTTATCGGGGACTTTCGGTTTATTCAAGAGGCAATTTCATGGAACAAGGATCACTGGTGAATTACTCTATTGGTAACTTCATTCCATTCTCCCTTAATTTTTTTTTTTCAATTTTTCTTTTATTTGTTTATTTTGTTACTCTAATTTGTTTGAATTCAATTGTGCATGAGCGTTTAGGTTAGAAACAGAAAGGTGTATGGAAACTTCTAAAATCTTCTTAAAGGTTTTAATGGCCTTGGTAGGAAGAAGAAAAGCTCACACGAAAACCCTTATATCTCTCTCTCTTTTGTGCATGTGGTCTGAACTTTTGTGTATATCACTATATCTATGTGTGTGTATGTGCTGGAAATTTCAGCCACTAGTTTATAAATGCTTTTGAGAATTTGGGTAAAAAATAAGTGAATAAACCTTATGGGCTGATAAGTCATGAAATATGACTTATTTACATGTATTTTGAAGAGATTTTATTAGGTTTGTGTTGCATTTCAGGTCTAATTATACTTAAATGGATGTTTGTTGTTCAATTCATTGAATTACATGATTTATGCATTTAAGTGTATTAATTTAATCCTTTATATGTTAATTTGGGCCATGTTTGATTGTAGGCACAAGCTAGTTCAAATTGGAGTTAAATATCACAAGTTGAAAGGAGCAAAAGAGAAGAAAAGAGGTGCAAATTAATGTTTGAAAAGAAAAAGAAAAACAAAGCCCAAAAGCCCCACATGGCCACTAAAGCCCACAAGCTCACATTATCCATTGTACTCGCATCACACTAGATTATTTTCCAATGGAGCCCTAAATGAAAGAAGCGTGGATAGCAATTGGAGAGTGGTAGCCGCCAAGGAGCATTTATTATTATTATTTTTAGTTTTCTCTCTAGTTTTCTCCCTAGGAATTATATTCTCTATTTTTCTTTTTCCTTAGCCATGATTGGCTAAGCCTCTTGCTAGGGCTAGGGGCTATGTTTTCTGTATAAAGGTATGAATACTTGTAGTCCCTTCTATTTTTAATGTTAAATACAGTTGATTGTTAATTATTTGATTCCTATTAATGTATGTTTTATTCCGTACTTTCTATAAGTTCAATCATGTTTTTCTTATGATTAAGGGGGAATATTGCATGGTTTTAATTAGGTTTCGTGTTATATAAATTGAAAGGTCTTTCTAATTATTACTCTAGCCACTTTATTTTCTCCGGTAATATAGTGTTCCTGAGTTTTATTAGTTCAACCATGTCAAGAGCTTTTTAAAAGGAAAATAATCAACTTGTAAACTGTTATTAGAACAAGAGTTTTAACTGGGATTACAAGGAATCATACTGATATACAGAAACACCCTGAAACCTTAGTGCCTTTTTACATATATTCTTTACAAAATTTCCACAAACCAAATTTATTTTACTCTTTTTGCATATTGAATTACATTGTCTATTGAAAACACAAACTCCCTGAGGATCGACAACCCCTTACACGTACTACAAAGTACCGCTTATTATTGAGCGACATCAATTTTTGGCGCCGTTGCCGGGGAGTTTCGACTTATTCAAGAGACAATTTTTTTTTTTCTTTTTGGTAATTTCGTTCTATTCTCTATTCATTTTGTTTTTCTTTTAGTTATTTTTTTTTTATTATTTGTTTATTTTGTTGCTTTGACCTGTTTTGTTTTACTGTGCATGAGCGTTTGGGTTAGAAACAGCAAAGGTAGATTGGAGACTTTTGAGACACTTTTTGGAAGTCTATTTGATACACCTACAAGCTCACCCACATCTTCCATCATGGCTGAAGAAAGAGTAATTCCACTTGAGGCACCTAAGATGACCATGTATCAGCTGTTGCATCCTACTCAAAACTCCATTCCGTCATGCGTCATGTTTCCTCCAAATGCACCTCATGTGGAGATCAAACAAGGGCTAATGGCCATACTTCCAGATTTCAGGAGGATTGGAGAATGAGAACCCCTATGTGCATGTGAGAGCATTTGAAGAAGTGATTGGCAGTTTCTATGCACAGAACATGATTGAAACAGCCAAGTTGAGATTCTTTCCATTCTCACTCAAGGACAAAGCCAAGGGATGGTTGTACACAGTGAAGCCTAGGTCCATAGGAAGTTGGGGGGAGATGACCCAAGAGTTCTACAAGAAGTTTTTCCCTCCCCACAAGGTCCAACAAGTAAAAGAGGAAGATTTCTAGTTTCGTTCAGGGACATGATGAGACTCTATTCATGACATGGGAAAGATTCAAGGATACATACAACTTCTGCCCAACACATGGATATGACACCTGGAGGTTGGTAAGTTACTTCTATGAGGGACTCCAACCTAGAGATCGTCAGTTTGTTCAAATTGCATGTGGAGGTGAATTTCTACAAAAGGAGCCTGAAGATGCTATGGACTACTTGGATGAAATAGCTGAGAATTCCAACACCTGGAATGGACCAAGTCCCTTAGACTCCACAGACCGGAACAGAAGTGGTACTACCTACATCTGGTGGTAGTATTTTCAAGTTAAGGGAAGAGGACAATCATGAGTGCCAAGATCAGTTTCTTGACAAAGGAGATAGAGGCACTTAAGCTGAAGGGAAGTAGAGGAGTCAATGCTGTTTACAGAGAGGAACCTATGGAGGCATGCCGGATTTGCCAAGAGTTAGACCACACCACAAGTGACTGTAAGTCTCTACCTCAATTTCTAAATGTGCCGGAAGAACAGGTGTGTGCATTTAACCAATACCGGCCAAATAATTGCCTCATATTCGAACAATTATAACCCAAATATGAGAAATCATCCATATTTGAGTTATAAAAGTGACAATGTGCTGAATCCTCCACTGGTCCAAGGAACAATTTTGACACCTCACATACACTTCATCATCATCTAGACCTCCCTTGGAAGATGTTCTTGGACACTTTCATGCAGAAAGCAAAGTGAACAAAATCAAGAGGTTTCGAGACCTATGTTCACTAGGATGGATGAAGAGAGTTAGAGAGACCAAGAACCATTTGGCCAAACTCACCAGATGCCTTGAGTGCAACTGAGAAGAGGGAAACTCCCTTCACAAACTCAACCAAATCCGAATAATCAGAGTGTGAAGATAGTTTCCAAGGATAATCATGAAGAGTGCAAGACTGTTACCATTTTGAGAAGTGGTAAGGCAATTGGTGAAGAGGATGAGAGTGGGACACCTAAAGTCAAGGAAGCTGAACCATGTCTAATTCCCACTCCTTTCCCACAAGCTTTGAGACTACCTAAGAATTTGGATGTGACAACTGAGATCTTGGGGCATCTACATCAAGTCAAGGTTAATTTGCCCTTATTGCACATCATAAAGCAGATGCCTGCCTATGCTAAGGTAATCAAGGACCTGTGCACTGTAAAGAGGAAGCATCACTTGAAGAAGACTGCATTTTTGACTGAACAAGTGAGTGCTATCATCCAACACAAGGTCCCACCCAAGTACAAAGATCCAGGTTGCCCCACAATATCTTGTACCATTGGTGAGTACTTGGTTGAGCGTGCTTTGCTCGACCTTGGAGCTAGCATTAACCTACTCCCATTCACTGTCTATCAACAAATGGGACTTGGTGATTTGAAGCCCACTTCAATGACATTGCAACTAGCTGACCGTTCAGTAAGGACACCTAAAGGGATGGTTGAGGATGTGCTTATTAAGATAGAGAATTTTTACTATCCTGTGGATTTCATCATTCTAGACATTGAACCTACATTGCATCCTGATAACGGTATTCCTATCATTCTGGGTAGACCTTTCCTTGCCACAGCTAATGCTTTAATTAATTGCAGGAATGGAAGAATGAAGATCACATTTGGATCCATGACAGCTGAGCTCAACATATTCAATGTGAACCCACAACAATTGGTGGATGAAGAGTGTGAATATGTGAACTTCATTGAGGCAACACCTCAAGAAGAGTTTAATAAAAATTGTTTCTCTAACTCTTTTGAAACTCTTCCTGTTAATTCTATTGTTTCTAATGAATTAAAACCTGCTGCTAAAATATTTGATTCTTCTTTGTTGGATTCTTTGCAGATTTTGGAAGAAGAACAAGTAGTAGTAGCTAAGAAGCCTCCAAGAAGCAAGAAGAAGTCCTTACATGCATACCTAGATGCACCCAAGTTGAAGTTGAAGCAACCACCAGGAGATTTACCTTGTGCATCCATTGAATCACATGCCACTTCTACTGTGGAAGTTCATTCAAAGATGAGTGTGGATCAGGAAATTGAGAAGGAAGGTGAGAAAATCAAGACCTTTGAGAGGCACAAAACAAAGAGGAAAGAACTTTCAAGATACAAGATTTTCAAAGAAATTGCTGAACAGTTCCAAAGGAGTGGCTTTGCATGTTGCCAGGATGAAGAGTGTCAGAGGAAGCAACTATTCCTTTGGAGGATCACGTTCAGGGGGATGAATTTTCTGTTTCTACCTTGTAATTGTACATTAGTTAGTTTATTTTATTTTGTTTTTTATTTTTATTTTTATTTGTTTTGTTTTGGGTTTCTAACCATTTTGCAGGAAATAGCTTGAGGAGTTCATCATCATATCAGGTGCTTTCTTTCCTTTTCCCTTGTTCTTTCATTTCAAGACTTGTCTTTGATTCTCACATACATCTGTTTGAACATTGAGGACAATGTCAACTTTAAGTTGGGGGGAGTATTGATTGTTTGTTTGATTGTGTGATGAACTTTGTGTTGCTTCTTGTTGATTAGTTTAGAAACCATTTTGTAATTAAAAAAAAAAAAACAGAAAATTGAGAAAAAGAAAAAAAAAAATTGTTTGGTTTGCAATGATGTCTTTGATTTATGCTATATTCACATGCATCTTTGTTATCTTTGAGAATCTTGTTGAACTTTGAACTTTGGTTTGAAGTCATTAGTGAGCTTAAGCATATGATCACATGATTATTTGATTGAGATATTTGAACATGGCCATCTATTGCTTGCTTTTAAGTATTAAGTGTTACACTTGTACACCTTAAACTAAGCACTAGCACACTAATATGTAATCTGTGGGAAATGAGATATGCATCCAATTGTTACTAAATTAAAAGTGGTTGACTTGTTAGTTGATTAGCCTTGGCATAAAGAAGAAAAAAAAAAAAATTGAAATAGCCAACCATGAGAGCCTATGTCAAAAGAGGTAAACAATTCACATGGTTGAGATATGAGTGACTAGTTTAACTTCGTAGCCTTTTTGACTCGAGTAAGTAAACTCTTAGGGGTGTCTCTACACCTAGTGCCCCTTGAGCCAACTGGTTTGGGAGTCATTGGTCTAACACTTGATACATGGGTCAATTAGAAAGCTTAATGAAGTTAGACATTGTAAAAAATTGACATGGTTGAAATATGAGTGACTAGTCTAGCTTCGTAGCCTTTTTGACTCGAGTAAGTAAACTCTTAGGGGTGTCTCTACACCTAGTGCCCCTTGAGCCAACTGGTTCGGGAGTCATTGGTCTAACACTTGATACATGGGTCAATTAGAAAGCTTAATGAAGTTGGACATTGCACAGTCCTCACATAAAAAATAAAAAATAAAAAAAATAAAAAGAAAAGAAAAGAAAAAGCTTCTATGCCTTGGTTGATTATTCTAATGAGAATTCCATTGTCCTTCATGATTATATTGGAAAGATATTGAAGTCCCATGATTCTAAATTAGTTCACTTCACACATCAAGGAACTTGTGTAGCTTTTAATGCTTAATTTCAAGTGATTGTGGCCTAGTTAGAATTCTAAAGATTTGAAATTGAGGTTGACTTGTTTAAGCTTGCTAATGATTGAAAACCATTGTTTGTGTGACACTTTATTCTCATTTGATAGCATGATGTTGTATGTGTTTACTGTGAATCAAGACTGAGCATTTGATAGCGTTTGTGGGTATCACTTCTGGTAAACCCTCACGAGACTATAACTCGTCCACTAGGGACACCTAGGGGTTTAAAGGCTTATTGCATATGCTAAATGCAATCGAGAGTGTCAGCGAAAGTGGCTTTGTTAGTTTGTTTTCATTTGTGTTTTGTTGTTTTCATTGTTTTTAGTTTGCTAGGGACTAGCAAAATTCAGGTTGGGGGGTGTGATAAGTCATGAAATATGACTTATTTACATGTATTTTGAAGAGATTTTATTGGGTTTGTGTTGCATTTCATGTCTAATTACACTTAAATGGATGTTTGTTGTTCAATTCATTGAATTACATGATTTATGCATTTAAGTGTATTAATTTAATCCTTTATATGTTAATTTGGGCCATGTTTGATTGTAGGCACAAGCTAGTTCAAATTGGAGTTAAATATCACAAGTTGAAAGGAGCAAAAGAGAAGAAAAGATGTGCAAATTAATGTTTGAAAAGAAAAAGAAAAACAAAGCCCACAAGCCCAAAAGCCCCACATGGCCACTAAAGCCCACAAGCTCACATTATCCATTGTACTCGCATCACACTAGATTATTTTTCAATGGAGCCCTAAATGAAAGAAGCGTGGATAGTAATTGGAGAGTGGTAGCCGCCAAGGAGCATTTATTATTATTTTTTTTAGTTTTCTCTCTAGTTTTCTCCCTAGGAATTATATTCTCAATTTTTCTTTTTCTTTAGCCATGATTGGCTAAGCCTCTTGCTAGGGCTAGGGGCTATGTTTTCTGTATAAAGGTATGAATACTTGTAGTCCCTTCTATTTTTAATGTTAAATACAGTTGATTGTTAATTATTTGATTCCTATTAATGTATGTTTTATTCCGTACTTTCTATAAGTTCAATCATGTTTTTCTTATGATTAAGGGGGAATATTGCATGGTTTTAATTAGGTTTCGTGTTATATAAATTGAAAGGTCTTTCTAATTATTACTCTAGCCACTTTATTTTCTCCGGTAATATAGTGTTCCTGAGTTTTATTAGTTCAACCATGTCAAGAGCTTTTTAAAAGGAAAATAATCAACTTGTAAACTGTTATTAGAACAAGATTTTTTAACCGGGATTACAAGGAATCATACTGATATACAGAAACACCCTGAAACCTTAGTACCTTTTTTACATATATTCTTTACAAAATTTCCACAAACCAAATTTATTTTACTCTTCTTGCATATTGAATTACATTGTCTATTGAAAACACAAACTCCCTGAGGATCGACAATCCCTTACACATACTACAAAGTACCGCTTATTATTGAGCGACATCATGGGCCTTGATCAAACAAGGCCCACAAAGATCTGATTCAGCTTTAAAACAAATAGCTCTTATTGATCGGAGCATTGGAAACTGCTGATATAATCCACTCAAAGTACCAAATAATTTTTTGGTATCTCTAGCATTAGTACATGATCCAAGGCCGGTGGTACCAACATCTCTAACTTAAATTTTCACCCCCCCAAAAAAAAAAACTCTGACTTAAATCAAATGCGTAATAGGATGCCTAAAATCCTGTCAGCTGATTCAATATTTTTTTAGTTTCATTTTCCAGAATTTGTACGTTTAAAATTATCATAGATCTTTCTTATTTGTTATTTAATTCATGTTCAAAGTCATCAATCGAGTTGGCTCTTCAAACATTATTGGAATATAATTCTAATGGTCCAGACAACCTACACATGACAAAAGAAGCAGTTCTTGGATTGCTTTCTTTCAATTCAACAAGAAGATTTTTAATTGAATTAAATTCCAGAAGGCAGTGCTCAGCGTTGGGAAATCATAAACTAATAAAAAGTAACATGGTCATTAGTTTTCTAATGACAGTGAAGACTCTTTGTCTGTTCTATTGTCTTATGGATTTGGATTATTTAGTAGAAAGTACCCGTTAATTTTAAAATATATGGCATGGGCAGGGAAATTTTATTTTATTTCTTTCATGGACAAGGAACATGAAGTGTACGAAATTGCAGAAAAGTATAGTTGCATGAAGAATATATAAAACAGAAAATGTGTAGAGCCGAATTGCGTACCTAGTCCTCTGCCCATTAATTTAAAAATATACGGCATTTAAGGTATGAACGTTTTTTTCTTTTTTCATCGACATAGATTTTAAGTGTATCAATTTGCAGCAAAAGTATAGTTAAATCTATGGGACTATAGTATTAAAAAAGGATAAAACCAAAATTGTACCTTCTCCTCTCTGCCATGCAACGGTTAATAAACACCACCATCATTGCATGAACAAAGATTTCTAAGTCCAAAAGAAAATGGACTACATTAGGTTCATTATTGGAGTATATAATTGTGAAATATCCAACTAATCTCCAAGCCAACGACTCCAAGTATTGTTATATTGTAAAGACCCATAATAATGATTGGATTATTTAACCTCACATTGCTAATTGTGGAAATTGCTCATGACTGTAGTGTAAAGTGTAAACCACTACAATAATACTAACAGCCATAATAGGAGTCATAGTAACAATAAAGGGATAGAGAGGTAAAGTTGTCCTAAACATAAAAACTTGATCGGCCTCTTCTTCAAAAGAATGACAAAATAATATTTAAATACATCAAATATTGACATAAAAGTGTTGGAACTGCTGCTTTAGAGAGAGAGAGTCAACTTAACTAATCACAACGTAGTTTTAGAATAGCGAGGAATGTTTCAACGAATTGTCAACCAGTAGCCTTGCAAATTTGGATTTTGCAGCGGAATGTTGTATTATAATTTGGAAGGATTAATTGCAGAAAATTATTTTAAAGTCTAGAGTTATTTGTAATGTCTATCTAAAATGCTAAATTTTTATATCACCACTCTAATTCGAAATTAATTTTTCATGTTAATTTTACTATTAAATCTTTAGTGTCAAAATTAACAAATTAGTGAACTTTTATATTAATGAGGTATATGTTCAAATTAATTAATTTATTTATTCACATTAATTTATAATAGCTAAAGCATAAAATAAATTTGAGTAGCATTCGGGTAAAATGATTCCTAAGAATTCTCTTAGCTAGATTCCTAAGTTTTCTCATATTTGGTTGCAAATAGGTATATCTAGATTCCCATTTTGAGGTTTTATAGACTCCTTTTTTAAAAAGTGGATATCCACATTCCCCTGGCTTGGGGAAGTTCTAATTTCTTTAAGTAATAATTATACCCTCGAATTAATACCTTTGACAACCTAAAATATAACCTTTTTAATAACAAATTGCTTAAACCATGTATTCAGTTTTTTAATATATAATATTATGATTATATTCACTTTGAAGGATTTTTTGTTTTTTACTTTGATTTTTATCATCTCTTTGAAATTGTTTGTATTTTGAAATAATAATAATAATAATATTGATTGACAACATATGAACTCCTGATAAATCAATAAAAAGTTAAATTATTATTTTGATATTATATGTGTTAATGTTAGACCATTATTTAAGAAGATTTGAGTTGATTCACAGTTAAGATTATTTTCTCTTCTTTTTTTCTTTTCTTTTTGTAGAGATCAGCCACTTAAAAATTTTAAATAAGACACTTGACATTGTATTTACACACACCAAAAGATATTAATTTGGAAGAATAAATAATCCTATAAAATTTCTAAGTATAAACCAAACATGAAGATCTCATATTCCCAAGAAAATTTATCAAAATCCTATTCAAACCAAACGCGGGCATACTTATATTCTTGGGCAATCAAGTACCTAACAAGATTGAAAGAGATATCATATTTATATGTGTAGTTATATATATGATTAGATAACACAATCTTGATATATATAACGTTATAACAAATCAACAACCCAATTATTCAGAATTTAAAAACCCAATTTTATCTAATACATCCCCTCAAGTTGAAGGCTCGTGGGGTAAAAGTCTTAATGGGTCTAAAACTTGGTTGTTGTTGTTGCTGATTTTCAAAGTATTCTTATATCTTTTTAATGGCTCTTGTTAGTTTTCTTTTGAATATTTAGCCAAGTCTTTGGTTTTTATTAAATCTTTTTGTCTTAGAAATGTAAGTTGTCATTAATCATGCTTGGGCGGGTTGTTCCAATTAAGTTGGTCCTACATAAGTCTTAGCTCATGCATGTATGGATGGGAATCAGGTTAATGAATGTTATTTTGAATTAATTAGCAAACTTGGCTTGTGAGAAGAAAAAAAATTTCTTTGTTTAACTCTTATCCTTCGATGGATTCTGATAGGTGGCAAGTTTCTTGCATTGTATCTCTTTGGACATTCTATCTTTTGTTCTATATCCCCTGGGTGAATTCCTTTTGGTGGTGAGCTTTTCTATCCACTGCGATTGTGTACTTGTGTTTCCTCCTTATTTTAAGAAAAAAAAAAAAAATAGTATCAATTTGGTATCGATGCAATGGCTAGTAGTTGTCGCCATGGGCCTAACGTCGAAGCAACTTCGACTCGCGAAGAGATGTCAATGAAGTCGAAGTGGTTGAGTTAAGGAGACAAGTGTAACAACTTCATCAACGACGTCTGGAGCTCTATGAACCTTTCGAACATGATGATTCTTATCTTTATTCGAATGGTGAATCGTCTTATGGTGAAAGTACGTAAAAAGACAAACCCCTTTTAACATGCTCAAAGTCAACCATCAAGTGAAGTCTTTTTCCTTGACTTCATGCTCGAAGGGACTATGGGTTACAAAGAGATCACTTACATGTAAAAATCGAGCTTATGAAGGTAGAAGTTGTATTGTTACTTTGGACAAGATGAGGAAAAAGTCTTTACATTTGTTTGCACTGAAGTACAGAATGTTTTCCATGCACCATTCTTGTAGATCACTTTAAGATTCGTCTATTCCTTGCTTTTCAATAAATTTTTTAAATTTGATATGGAAGCTTTTCTTAAGTCAAAAACTCATGCAACATATGCTTTATATAGGTGTACAAGGTAGGGTAAAAATTGAGCAAAACTCCTTTACAGACCTGATAATTTCGCTCGAGCACACGTCGAGCAAAATACTCACGAACATTTTGTCTAATTATAATGTTTTGCTCAAGAAAGTCTTGATATTGCTAGAGTGAGATTTGTTTTGGTCGAACGAACACTTTTAATTTCTCTTAAGCAAAAAATCGGTTTTTCAATTTTTCACAACAACTCTTGACAGACCTTTATAGTTATCCAAAATACAACAAATTCAAATATTTTGACAGTAGTTTTGTTATTAATTAGGATTAACCAACATTAAAACCTAACACAACCCCTCCCCCCTACCCATCATTTCCACACACAAAATAATAATAATAATGGCAACTTTGACCATTTACACTTACATGTATTCACGATGCATGGCACGCAGCATAGACATAGCGATGTGTACAAAACTATATGTGTAGAGTAACAACATTACACCCCTTTAGTGAAAACCAGGTTAAATTTTCAAATTTTTTTTACTGATTTTGTCTCTTGAGTTTTGTCTTGCAGCTGCTGGACTTGTTGGAGTTGATGGCAGATAACATGTGCAAACATATAGTTGTTGTTTCCCTGTTTTGTACCCATGTTTTGTCCAGGGACCCAAAGAAATCTGCCATACTGCTTATCTGGCATTTTAAATGCTTGAGATTATGAAGAGGGCGCGTTTGGCTTCAGCAGTCTAAACCATATAGTGCATCATGGTAGTCGCAATTAAATATAATGTCACTTAGATAAGTTAGAAGCTAGGATAATTCAACATGGCAGCACAACATTTCAACAAGTCACTATCAATTTGAGATATCATATGCTGGATTAATGGTGTATTCTACATGTTTGTCCATAAGCATGAATCCATTTTTTAAAAGGAGCTGATAAAGAAAATAATTAATAATGCCATCAATATAAACGACGAGTGGATTTAAAATTATCTGACAGCATTTCATAATTATTACTAGATGTTATAGAAAAGAAGTCATTTCAAATGCTATGATAAAACAACATGGCAACAGTTTCTTGAGGTATTTCATTTCCAACTATAGAGCTAGCCCACATGTTTCTGACCTCAACAGTTGGATGAGTTTAAGAATTTTTTTTTTTTTTTTAAAGTTCCTATCTTCTTTGTTTTGCTAATAAATACTATGAGAGCTGGCATAAAGTAACAATAGTTCAAAATGTAACAGAAATATTTTGTCTGCTAAAGTCATTTAAACTATGAAAAAGCTCTAGCTGTTGGGATTGAAATCCTAATACACTTAAAGGGTAGCAAAAAAAGAGAGGAAAGGATGCAGCTTGAAGAAGCCTAAGTTGCCTGCCTTCGCTGGGAAACTGAAACTCCAATGAGTTTGAGATTGAGGAGTCAAAACATGAAGCATCAAAAAACTGACTTCCATCAGGAGAAAGATGCCCCACAATGGAACAAGTATGAGTCCCTGTAAATAGAGAAATATCAATAACTGTGATTGTTTCTGCAGAGGTAGAAAATCCTCTCATCAAGCACGTACAATTATGACTGGTATGATTACAACCATGAAAAACTAAATTGGACCCAAATTCAAAATAATTGAGAAATCAATTATAAATAACTGGGACACTATCTTAAAAGAATAAAAAAGAAAGAAAATAATTATTAAAAAAAAAACCCTTTTAGAGCGAGTGACACTGTGTTGGCCTTCTAGCTAGGATTGTGCTTTCTTAATATCACCTGATCTAGTCTCAAATGGTGTAACCTGTCCGATAATTTTAAGAAAATGTGTGTAGCATACTCATAAATTTTTCAAAGGTGGACATACTATATCTATATATATATATATTTGACATTGTATAATGCCTCGGTTTGTGACCTAGTATAACTGGAGAAAATAACGTTAAGCATTCAAATCAATTTCCAGTAATATTGGTCTAGCTCTAGACATTATGAATTGTGACAAATTTGACTGTTGTTTATGATAAAAAAAATTAAAAAAAAAAAAAAAAAAATCCTCATGTGAGGCTCACATAAGCAAATGATTCAACTTTATTATGCAATTTCGACATTAAAATACCATGGAGGATATGGATATTTCATGTGTAAAAGAGATGCTCATTACCGAAATGTTTGTCTTATGTATGATGGTTGTCCAACTAGTAATATACTTAAGAGAAACAACACGGTAATCATTGTACTTTATTGTTTTGCTTCAAATAAAAAGGAAGGTCACATCATAGCGTACATATAGTTCCATTTATATAATCTTGTTCTCAGAGTATTTCTTGTTAGTTAAGGTGGTGAAAAGTGTCGCATCCAGAGGTCTGGTAATCAGGTTGGGTTCCAATGTGCTGTCATTTGAGAAGTTGTATTTCTAAATATCATTATTTGCGTGGTACGTATAGGAATAAGAAAATAAGATAAATAAAGTAATTAAGTAATTCAAAAAATAGTTTTCGAAATTTTCTTGATACGTACTACACAGGGCAGTCATGCGGGCCATGTCTTTTACAAACTCACATGAGTTGTTATTCACTTATTCGATTTCAATGTTGACTTTAAAAAGCTAAAAGAAAAACAAATTAAGTGAACCCATATCCGACATATTCCCAAGAATAGTCTAGCTTGAGTATTTGATATTTTGGTCCAATATTGGTCGGTATATTGATTAGAAATATGTGTTTATATCATAAGGATAATACTAGAAAATATTATACATAAAAAAATAAAATTGAAAAGTTTATATTCCTAAGTGCGTGTGTATATATATATATATATTATCCAACCACAGTATTAGATTTATGAGAATCTTTGCAAGTGTTACGAATAGATATTAGGTTATTACTATCTATAAAAATACAGTAAAAATTTGTGTATCTAAATTTTCTTATAGAATTAATAGATATTAGATTTATCCTATATATACAAATTGTACAATATGGCAATTACATCATGGCCGAATATAGAAGATATTTGTCTGGATATGGGCATCCTAAAGTCCAAAGCTCGTGACTCTGTCAGCCAAAAAAAATTATAAAGAAAAAGAAATATACGTGCAACAAGACAAGAAGAGAAACAAAGTACTTCAAGTCATGACTGCCCTCTATGCAAGAAAAGAAACGAATCCAAAAAAAAAAAAACCTATGGACACTAAAACATTGTTAAGACACATTTACCAAAGAAAATTCAACATACTCTATTTTTAAATACGTCACTAATTTTTACGTACCTGTACTTTCTTGTAGCAGTAGCAGCTCATCTTTTTGCTCACTGAAAATTCCCTCCACCTCCAAAAGATTGGCTTGACGGCGCCGTATTATTATTTCTGTCTGAGTCCAAGGAGCTCATATCAATGCCATGATGTTGTTGTTGTTGCTGTTGTTCTCTCTGTGAAACTCCGCTCATGCTTCTCACTATCTGTCCAACCCCAAGAAAGTCCCTGGTTAACCTATCAGACCCTCCACCACTCAGATTTTGGTGCAGCTTTGGTTCCTCCATGAGTTCTAAGCTGGTCCTGCTATTTCCATCATATCCACCATATTTACTGAGCCCTCCACCAGACCCAGTTCCGAAAATGGAGGGCGAGTTTCCACTAGCAAAGGAATTCATTAGGTCTTGGAAGTGGTTTTCGTTTTCGCCAAACATACTGGTTAAGTTACTAGGAACAACTGGTCTGTCAGATTTGGTGCCACTCGAGGAAGAGGTTCCGAAAGTTCTTAGCAGTGAGGCACTATTGTTGCTTGAAGTTGAACCCATTTGAGCAGCCTTTTGAAGCAGTGCAGTTGCAGACATATGATGGATGGAAGTGTTGCTTTGAACCGAGTTGCTATAGAGAGAAGGGACACCAGAGGTGATTTGATCGGCTATCATGTTATTTGCTGAGAAGAGATTTGACCCTTCAGCCCCTCCACTATTGCCATTTTCATTGTTGAAATGATTAGGTATTAGAAGGTTGCTACTGTTGTTGTTGTTGGCGTTGGTGCTGCTATTATTACTGCTATTGGAAAGGAAGCTGAGGTTGAAGAGATTGCTTGCAGGTGGAGGAGGGTTATTGGTTGTGCTGTTTTGAAGATCAGAAAATTGCATTAGTCCATGAAATGGTTTTTCTGACAATAACCCTTGTTGAGATTGGTATTGTTCTTGATGATGATAGTTTTGGTTCGATTCTTGCATATTGAACAAAGCAGAAGAAGGCATGGGCTGTGGTGGTCGGAATGAGGAACCAATCCCTGGAGGAAGGAGATGATCGAATTGACCGGGACGGCCACCACCAAGTCGTAATATATCGTTGGATTGGCTGTTCTGGTGGTCTTGCATTGAGGAAATTTGAGGACCCACTTGAGATAAGCCCAACCCCATGTTGCTACTTCCATATAAGTGGCTTCCAATTGTACTGCCCAAGTTGGGGGGTTGTCTTGCACTTTCCTGAGCCAATGCATCACAAAAGGCCCTATGAGTGATGAAACTGTCCCGCCTGCACCAATTAGTGTGAAAAGGAATCGATTAGGTCATTTCTACAATATAGTAAAAAGAACACATTGCAAAAGGGATGCCCAAAAAAACTTTGATCAAGAAGATGTCATGCTTACTCCATCGGGCATCAACTTACTTTTATTTTCTTACCCTTTTTAAAATTTGATAGTGATAATAAGGAGGGGAATTCAAACTTAAATTATTTTCATATAAGAGAACAAATAATGTTACTGAATTATAAAACTTTTGACACCATCTCAGGAGTTATGAGAGTATATATTTGAGTCATAGTAAAATGTGACAACTATTTAAGTTCAAAAATTGGACATCCCATGAAAATGTTGATAAAAGGAAGTCACCAACCATTTTTAAGATTTGATAACTTTGTTCAATATTTCAGCCAAATAAATTTTCAATTTACATAGGATGTCATAATTCCATCGACCAAGGAACACGGGTAACCAAACTATACCTGGTTGGAATTACTACGCAAAAAGAAAAAAAGAAAAAATTGGTTTCAATTTAGCTTAGAAGGTGAGAGAAAAATAGAAATATTTAGGAACCATGAAATGATAATAAATAAGTACTATATATACAATGAACTTTCTTATCCAATAAATTGAAAATAGCAAATTTTAAAAGGGATGGAAAAATGATTAATTTCCATTAATCTTCAATAAGAAAAGAATTAAATAGATGGAAAAGTGATTAGTAACAATGCAAGTATTTAAGTAGAGAAGAATGTCAAGAACCAAACAGGAAAATTTAACTAAATTTTCCAAGGAAGACATACATTCTAGGGATAATTAAGGCGGTAGGTGGGAGAATTTCAATAAACTTGAAAAATGATTAAACAATCAATCAAGAACTACTATTTCAAGAACTGGGTGTTCAATAAATGCAACAAGAGATGTATTCAACATTGTGAAAAGTGCTCAATCAAGAAACCATTTGAGGACTCATGCTTAATTAATGCAAAACCCATGAAATGTATGTTTTTCCCATCTGAGAATTCTTCTGAAATCATCACAGAAAATTTTCACATTTAAATCATAAATTAAATTGAATTCTCAGCCCAATTGGACTGCAATATTTCTGTAGACACTGTAAGACTACAGCTCTTAAAACTGCAACCATAGTGAAGGAAAAGGTATCTGAATATCAGTTACGAGAGAGAGAAAGAGAGAGTTGGTTAGGCTCTAACGTTATCATGAAAAGGAATACCTGCAAGAACACAGTACATATCACATCTATCCAACCCATAAAAGAACAAACGTGGTAACAAACACCATCACCCCCCTCTACATGGCATACCAACACGTGAATAGGCAAAAGTAAGTGGCAAAACCAAAAAAAAATGGCGGTGTTTCCTAGGAGAACAAAAAAAATATGTGTATTTTTTTTTTTTTTTTTTAATTTCTGAAACCTCTACGACCATGGCAGTTTCCAGAGATAATTCACGTGGGAGCATGTTTTCTGCTATTTCCTCTCCACCGTACCAATGAAAAATGACGAATTTTGACCAAAAAAATAGTGTGTCCGTGCGTGTTGGTCACTGCGAGTGTGCGTGTATGTTTGTATGAGAGAGAGAGAGAGAGAGAGAGAGAGAGAGAGAGAGAGAGAGAGAGAGAGAGAGAGAGAGAGAACCAATGACAAGAAAAACTGAACCCAAAAGAAAAGAAAGCATCACAACTTTATCTTCTTCTGTCACTGGAGGAATCTTAGTTCTAAACCGAAGAAGCTTATAACGCTTATAATTCACCTTATCGCCTTTCTCTCCCTCTATCATCAAATTCAACGATGGAAGAAGATATAGTAGTAATTATTATTAAGATCATATGAGTATATATGAATGAATATTATAAAACAAGAAGATGATGAAATTACCTAGAGAAGAGAGTGCCACAGTCACATCTGTATTCTCTAGTACCACAGGTCTTGGAATGGGCTTTCCAATCAGATTGCACAGCATATCTCTTAGAGCACTTTTCACACTTCCACTTCTTCTCGCCGTGCTTACGAGAGTAGTGCTTTTTGATGCCTGTGAGGTCTCCAAGAGCCCTTGAAGGGTCATGGTGAACGCATGTGGGCTCAGGACACAGATAGACCTTCCGTTTGGGTTCTTTTGTAGTCTTCTGCTTAAGCTTCCAAGGAAGGTTGTGTCCTCTTCTGTGGAGCTGTAGGTTTTGCTCCCTTTGGAACCCTTTGTTGCATACCTCACATATGAACCTGTTTGTTGCCATTAGGGTCTTGGGAGATAGTGCTATCACCTCTGCATCTGGATCTGTTATGAAAAATGCCAAACAACTAATTATTAGAAAATTCAAAAATATTAATTACAACACCCTTTTAAAACACATTCATAAATTAGTAACAATAATAAAACCATATATATACCCAATATTTCAATTCCAATTCAATTAGCTAGCTAGGGTTCTCCCATGTTCAAATTTAGTAGAATAGGTAATAAAAAAAAATGATTTTGTTTGACAAAATTGTTGGATACTTGCTTGGTGTGCCAGGTTGATTTCTCTTTTTCTTCTGGGGTGGTGGTGCAGGTGGAGCTGCAGCTGTAGATGATGTTGGTGCAGAAGAATGCTGTTGCTTCATCTGGTTTTGCTCCTCTTCTCTAATTCCATAGAACGGTACCGATGAAGAAGAAGCCGCCATCTTAGTAGTGCTTTCTTTTGCTATCACTTTCTACTTCCTTGTCTTCTCACAAAGCAATCTGAATTTAAAGCAAACAAACCAAAACAATCCCACATGCAATTTTGAGTCCTCCTGAGGAATCTTTATCTCAAACCCGAAAAAATAGCTATTGGGTATTGATTAATGAGAAACCATATGAAGGAAAAGCTAAAACTAAAGCAAACTTGAAGAGAAAGAGAAAAAAGGAATCAACCCCCGCAGCCCATGGCCATTTGTTGCTTCTTCACAGCCTCTCTTCTTTATTTCTCTTTGTTTTAAATGAAAAATCTGTTTTTTTTTTAGCTGGTGATGTTATACTGTGGTTCTTCTCTGATTTGGTGTCATGCTAATACACCAACACATATACACACCATTCTTTTCCTCTTTCTTTTTCTTTTCTTTTTTTTCTTGATTTTTAATTTTTTTTTTTAAATTCAATTTTTTTTTTTTTTTTTTTCCAGATTTTGCTAAATTCTTTCCTACCATAAATAAAATTACACAATGGAAATTAATTTTAAGAGAGGGTAAGGCCTACAAGTCGGTGGACCCAATCCTTTGCCACATAACGACAATATTATGGTGCGTGAGAGCAGCATGAACAGCTAAACTCTCTCTCTCTTATATTTCGTATCTTCTGACTCACATCCAGACAGATTTTCCTTCATCACCCTGCCCCACTTGGCCTCACAGTAAAATTTAAAAAAATGGGGGCAAAAAAAAAACAATTCTAACTAAACCATGCTTAAGAAAGTAGGCAAAAAAATAATCAAATGCAAAATAAAAAAATGGGACAAAAGAATTGGCAAAGACAATAGAAAATTGGAGTTTTTTTTGTATAATTCAAAACACCTGAAGGTTGATTGGGTGAGCCTGATTGAAGCAGTTGGGCTGAAAAAAAATTCAGCTATATATTTGCAGTGTGTACTGTTACCGGTTGGGAGTGCTTTGGGGTCAGTGACATGTTAAAGGCAAAAAAGCTTCAAGCCCCTTTGTTGTCTTCAGCTACCAGTTCGGTTCCGTTGCATGCAATGGCTAGCACTCCCTCCTGCCAGTTACATCATGGCATGAGAGGGTATTTTCGTCATTTTACAAAAAATGGGGAAAAGAAAATCACAATCAAGGACCTAAGAGAGGACCTAATCCAACCACCATGGATAAACTCTTTTTAAAAATAAAATAAAATAAATATTTGGGTAAGTAAGTATCTATGGACAAAAGTGACACTGAAATTTAGTCCTTAATTAGAATCACAAAGTGCTGTCATTTCCATGTGTGACAGCTTAATTTCAACCATGGAATCTGTGGAAAAACACAGTCGATAATTAATATTTTATATATATAATTTTTAAAAGTCTATAACGTTAAGTCTGGAAAATGATGGATTAAAGTGATATAACATATGTGTGCTTTTTCTGGAGTCTAAAAATCCTGAGTGTGACAGATTTTGTTTTTCTTTTTAATTTTTTCGCTTGGGTTTTCCTTGAAATGACAGTTTTTTTTTTTTTGCTAAAACCTTGAAATGACAGTTTTTATTCCTTGCCAGCTAAATTTTCATTCCACAAAGAAGAACGTAGCTGCTAGCAGACTTGTCATTCTTTATAACAGTGACAGCTTAACTACAAATTATGTTCCATTGTCACAGTTTAATTTAATTTGTGGGTGGATGATATTTGTATCAGGACGTGTGTGACTGACTTAATCATCACCTCTAAACATGTACTAACCTAACTTCTTTTAAGGAGCTATAATACATCGTAGTTCCTGTTTGGATATGATGCCTGAAATGAATAGGACAGACATTATTGATGGAATACTTGAGCTGTTCTTGACTTCTATATCAAAAATAAAATAATAAATAATAGATTAAAAATAAAAACTTTATGGTAAAGATAATTAATTTACTTGTTCCAAACCTTGCAGAGAATCCCAAAAACATGCTGAAAATAAAATAAAAAATTAAATTTATTCATAGTACAGAACCAAACAGCCCAATAGATCATTTCCCCAGCAAAAACACACACAGTCAAAGTAAAATAGCGTGACGTCAAGCAAACTATAAAAAATATATATATTATGAAACATTTAAAGCATCACTCAAAAAGATAAAACTTTCAGTTACAAAAGGAAATTGTCAAAAACCCCATATTAATGTATATGCGTATTGAAAACCACAGCCATTTGCAGGAGGAAAAGCTGGACAGTGGTGGCGAGTGCAATGCAACAAACAAGAGCTAGCATTAAGTGACAACACAACAGCTCTGTTGCAACACGAGGACGATGCTTCTGTTAGAACATGGACACGCTGCCTATTCAACAACGGCGGCATTTTCATTTTACAAACATTGCCCTCCATTTCTCTCACAATTCCTCACTACTCCTCTAACTAACTACTGCCTAATTTCTCTTTTTTACGTTGTCACGCATTCATGGCGGTCAAAGTTCAAACCGTTAAAGGGTGTTGTTAATAATTCAGAAGGAGACCAAAGTTATGGGCTTTATTGGGCCTCAGTGGGCCTGAACAGTTGCTTCCTGAAGTTTTGGTTGGGCTCACAGTCCAAAATGAAACTTTAATAAATTCGTCTTGGTTAATCTCACTAATTTTCCTTTATGAATTTTAGTTAACATAGTTTTTATCTTTTTGGGGATTTTTTTTTCCTATATATATTGAGAATGTAGAAGGAAGCATAGGAAATTTCACAAGCCAGAGAATTGGATAGTGGGGCAAAGTTATGGCAACTTCGGGGAAGCCTCATATTAATAGTAGTACTTTTCCTTTGGCATGAATCCCTATTACTTATAGTACCATCCTATTAAAAAAATAAATAAATAGATAAAAGCAATTGTTTAATTTCGAATATATATGATAGTAAAATCAGGAGAGACAATGCGTTTTATTTGCTTAAAAGTGAGACAAAAAGTAACTTTAAATAAATAAATTAACTTATTTGCCTAAAACTCTAAAACCACTTCATATCTCCCTCTTAAGCGAATAAGTTTACCCATACATATTAAGAGAATAAGTCTAGCAAAACACACGTGTATTCAACAGTATCACCCAGCAACTAAAGTTTCATCATCCCAATACCAACATTATGAAAATTCCTCATGATGAGAGTGCAAATTACATTGCAAGACATATACAAATCCAACATTATGGCTTATTTGAAAAGAAAGAAAAAAAAATATCTTATTTAAAAAAAATAATAATAATAAATTAAAAAAAAAAAAAACACTAGTTTATTTACTTAAAATCACTTTTTGTCTTACTTTTGAGAAAATAGGTTGAAGCACACATAATTTTCAATAGTATCATTCTGCAACTAAAGTTTCATCATCCCGAGACCAACATTATGAAAATTCTTCAGGATGAGAGGACAATTTACATTGCAATTAGACATACAAATCCAACCTATTATATATACTTCTTCTTTTTCTGTGTGGATAAAATTAGTCAAGCACATATATAAGAGAACTCAAACTCCAGATCTCAGACACCACCTCATATTTAAAGGCAAACATAATACATAGTAATGTTCTCACTTATTCATATATATTAAACCTCTTAATTTACACAAGTTTCACGTACTGTGGGATGGGCGAAGATTAATATTAGAATGATCATATATATCTTCCTATTTAGGACTTGCATATTTACGGTGAGTGTGAGAAAATGTATGAGATAAACTTTTATAAGAATGCAATTGTAATCCACTTTAACTGATGGCGAATCATGAACCAGGATTACGTCAGAAGACAACATATATCATTTGGAAGTTTGTGAAGAGGACTACAAAGTTATGGGTTAAAGAAGAGACAAGGCAGCGGAGTAGTTAATAAAGGATGATATAAATAAGATTATCAAATCCCCACATATACATATGATTAGTTTGGTCAGGAAACATATGAATTCTTATTCCCATATAAGCTAATTAAGAAAAGGATCTAAAGACAAAAGAGTGCACGTCATATGGCAAATGGAAATAGACAATTCATAACCAAAACGGTAGACAAAGATGTTAGAGAGAGCAAGACAGTACCTATTAACGTTACAAGCCGGCCATAATAGTATCACCAAAGCAGTGAGTTGAAGCGAGCAGTGTAGATCTTATATATTTAGAACTATAAGTGGAAGTAAATTAGCAGAGAAGCAAATAGTAATTAACCATATTGCTCAAGGGAGACCAACAGAAATAAACAAATGTCTTTATATACCTCTATGAGCTTCTTCTCCCTTCAAGTTAATTAGCCTGTTGAAGCTTTTGATATCTCAAAGGATTCTTACCTAGCAACTAGAACAAGCAATTACTTTTTCCTTTTTCTTTTTGAGGAATAGAGCAAGCAATTATTGAAACTTGATGTTGTTGGGGTTTCAAATCAACCATACCTGCTCATGGAGAAGAAGTGTCCCATTTGTAATGAAATGTTAGGGTTTCATCAACTCAAAAAAAAATTGTTGTTTGAAATCATTCGGAACTATCAAAACCGAATAGATGGGTCATACCTCCATTGATGAAGAAGTAGTGCTCTCTTATAGGCAAATAACATCTGAAATAGAAAATGAAAAGATAATTTGATATTTGAGAAATCTATTACTGAGATTTTGTTTTAAAGAGATGCAATTAGTATAGTAAGTTTGGAGAGAAAAGTGTTCTCGCACCTTTATATTGACAAAAAACACGGTTCAATTCAAGCAAGTCACAATTCTCCGCCTCTATAATATGAGAAGGCATCGCATATATCAGATATATGCATCTTTCCTCTCACCGTGTATATATGGGCCCCACACAATTACGGGGTTCATATATTGTAAGAGAGAAAACATATATCTAACGCATGATATAATTATTGATATAACATAACTCCAATTAGCATATCTTTTCCTAGTGGAACTTTCACATTCATATAAAGGGACATGTTAGTAACACACAAGTTAACACCTTCTGGCTATTCAAAACTATGTTTTGACAACTGTATCTTAACAAATCAATTAAAAATTGAAGAAACATGTTGGTTTTATAAGAATTAACTCATATAAGGAAGGGTTTTCAATTACATATCAAAAGCATTTTCTAAGATATAGTAATTAGTATCTTATCATTTACAATATTAACAAAAAAATGTTATTATTTTTTATTCTTAAATATTAGGTAATAGTAGGCATAGAGCAAGTTAATTATAATGAAACTTGAATGATGTATTTATTTTTATAGTTTTGGTTGTTCATTAAGTTCATTTTTCAAAAGGTAAATTACATGAATTTCCCTTGAAATTTCACGGAGATGACACTCTCCCCCTCAACCCTCCCCCCACCCCCCCACCCTAATGTTTCAAGAAATGACACACCACCCCCTTGAAGTTTGTATAAATACAACAAATAAGTCCATGCCCTCTCAAACTATGACATTTCGAACAAAATATTCCATTTTTAAAAAACGATTCATACCAAAATTATGGAAGAAATGACACCCTCTTTAAGGTAGACGTTTATATAAATGAGTAAGAATAATTTTTCTTTTTTTTTTTAAATTGGAATATTCTACTAGAAAAGTAAGCAAGGGCTTATCTATTACATTTATAGATACCTAAAAGGTGAGTGTCAACTTATACAAACATTTGGGAGTGTCATTTCAATAGACCTTAAGTGATGTTGGTGCAATTTACCATTTATTTAAAAAAAAAAAAATTTAGCTTCATTCACTATGCAAAAGTATAAAGTTTTTCAATTGTTTTAGTGTGAGTGTGATATTCTAAATTGTGCAAATTAGATCAAATTGAATTGTATGAGTGTTATTGTGTGAACATGTGCTTAGTCCAATATTGAGCATGTACCAATTACATTATGGTTATATAACAACTACGAGGAGCCTTATAACTTACCTAATTCTCCTTTTGGGGTATGGTGTAGATATGGCTAGCCCCTTCGTAGATTAGTGATATGATATAAAAAATAACTTTGTAATTTCATGTTGCGAAGACCATTGCAATACAAAGTGGGCCCTGATGAGAACCCCATGGATTTAAGTGGAAAATATTGTAATATCTCTAATTGTGTGAATCAGATTACACTGTGATGTATGGGCGAGTGATGGGTCGTACATTGGGATGTACTAAATTGATCTAAGTTATGTAAGTGATTATGAAGGACTATACTTATAACTTGACTAGAGAAAATTTTCCATGATTGTTTAAGTTTATTTACCAAACAATTTCTTCTCTTTTGTTGGTATATAGAAAAAAAAGTCATTAATGACTGTAGCATGGTTGCCCAACTCAATAACCAAATAATATATAAAGCCATTAATGGTCTTAGTATATATTGTTGTCTAACTCAATAACCAAATAAAAAAATAGATTAAAGAATGAGCTAGGTTAATTTCCAACTTGTCAACATGCTTGACTGAATCATTTGAAATCGTAGGCAAGCATATAATTTGGTTAAATTTAACTCCTTTTGTAACTTTAATGTTCATTTTTTTTAACCTTGGGTATCTGGGTCAGCGTTCTGTAAATACGCGCACTTGCGTACTTCGACTAATCTCAGAGGGATACGCAACACCCTACTAGCATGTGTACCACGATAGGTGCAAGGCTTTGCCTTTGGTAGGTGACCGTGAAAGGACTCAAACTAGTAACCATTAAGGAACACACCCAAGGTCGGACCAGTTGAGCCACCTCTCAAAGTTTTAATGGTCCATATTTCACTTCCTCTTAGAAACCCTCAAACTTGAATTCTCTATCATACTTTAAGTCCCATAGCTAGTTACATTGATTATTGACTCACAAAAAAAAAAAAAAAATCATTTAAGAAGTTATTGTTTATAAATCCAATTGGACGGTTTTCTTGTGTATTACTTGCTAAATATCTAAGATTTGATTATTTTGGGTCATAGATAGGTACACCGTACACCTGATTTAGGGGAGAGAGTACCATGCATGGATATGAGAGCCCTTTTTTTTCATTGAGATTTTCTTTTTGGTATTTTTTGTGAGGAAGGGAAGTTGCATTTCTTTTGGGTTATTTTTTATTGCGTACGAAAAATTGTTTGACTGAAATTGTGAATTGAACCAAACTCCAAAAAATATGAAAAATGTTTTATGTCATAACAAATGTTGGAGAGTTAGCTTCTTTAAAGAGGACTTTCAGATTGTAAGAACTTATATATACTAAGAAAATCAAAATTATACAAAAAGTTTGATAAATTTTTGTTTTGTTTAAGGTATGCTTTATGTACAAGGTACATTGCAATAATAAAATAAAATAAAATATTAAATCAAATTATCAAATTTGAACCTATTATATATCTGAATAGCAAACATTTAAGCCATATGAATCATGTCAAAACAAACAACAATTTTCATGTTATCCTTTGAATCATAAAATTGAACAATTAGGGTTTTGAAAAAAGATTTTGAGATATTTCGAAGTAACATGCTTAAGCCATATCAAAACAAAAAATTAAATAATTATTTGAGTAAATAAGATCTAACATCCTAGGGTTTTGAAAAAGATTTTGAGGTATTTCGAAGTAGCATGCTTAAATCATATCAAAATAAATCATTATTTAAGTAAATAAGATCTAACATCATAGGGTTTTGAAAATTTTTGTTTCACATACTTCAATCAATACATTTTCAATCTCAAAATAACTCACATGTGCATCAAAAACATGTTATGAACATCAAAATAAATGAAAGAGATAAAATGAACACCTATATACAATGGAGATTGTGTCTGTGTAGTCTTGTATGCTTTGTGTTCGTGGTATTTTGGATTCCTTTTTGAAGAAATCCGGGTAGCACCTCCTCTCTTTGAACTTACCTTGAGAGGGCTTGAATTAATAGAAAATGAATTATTGATTGTGAGAAAAATTGAGAGTAGGATCCATCATTTTCACTTATGAGTTCTCTAAAGATGATGGAGGTTGATGAAATCAAGAGAGGGAAAACAACTTTTTTTATCATGTCAATAGGATTCTCAACCTTCAAGAAGTTTTAGAACTTCAAGTGAGGGCATGAAAATTATTACGACCATCTTTAGTTGTGGGCTAAGCCCAGTTGAGAGAAGATATGATGACCCTCCATAAGTATGTCCAAGTTAGGTCCAACGAGAAAGTCTCTGGCTCCCATGACCTTTAGCAATAAGGTCCCCTAAGGGCAAGATACAAATATTGGGGTGAAAGCTTAGCCCTTATTGCTAATGAGAAGAAGCACATTGAACGAGTTGACCAAATGGAGTAGATAATCTGAAAAGTCCATTGTTTTAATGAGGTCATGGATTTACAAGACCTTTCTCTTTTTTTAATCTATAAGCCTGTTGTCTAAGTCAAAGTGACGCCCAAGGCAACTTGTGTGCCGGTTGACACATGGATCCCTAGATCAAAGTGTTGACCGGTACTCTAATGCTCAGTGGAACTTTCCTTTTTTGTTCATGCAAATTGACTTTTGAGTCCGTTTTGGTCAGTTTGGACACATTTTGATAGCTGTAAGGGCTTAATTTTTAGCCCATTTTTTAAGTTAGCTATCACCCCAAATCAATTAGGTTTTTAATTTCCAAATTTTATTCCATTTGAAATTTGATTTTAACCCAATTCCCTACCAAATTTGAATTCAATCGTTTGGTGTATGCATGTGCATGGTTGACATGAATTCCAAGCAACCAAAATTTGACACCTATTTTATTATTAATTAATTCCTCTTAGAACCATTTAAAATTAAAAGGCTATGGTCGTATGTGGTTGGTTTTAATTTCAACTGTGCAACTTTATCGTGAATTCTTGATTCGACCATTCGAGTGGGTCTAATTTGGGCTTATGACATATCATCGTGACCGTGTGAACGTCTAGATTTGATTGTCAATTTGTCATTAGCCCCTCTTCTCCGCCAAGCTCAATCCCTCTATTTTATTTGTTTTTAAATTTACATATTGATTGTTATTTGGATCTAGTGTATGTTAGAGAGTTTAATGGGTGTGGGTTAGAGAGTTGGGGTTTGAAAATTTAGTGAGTTTCGTATATGTTTTATTTTTTATTTTTAAAGGGAGAGTAAAATGGGAATTTTGTATTTTTTTTTATTGTAAAATGACATTTTCGCTTGGAAAATGAGGGTAAAAATGGTATTTTATTAATTTTTTATAATAGAATTAATGGTGTAATTCTTAAGTTGTAGGAGAGGTGAGTGTAGTTTATTTTGAAAAGCAATGAAAGTCTATGTATAATTCAAAAGGACAAATTTTACCTCGAAAACAATTTAGAGAAATTTTCATTTAACCCACTATGTGGTGACACAGAGCCTTGGCTGTTGAGGTTGTAAGGTTTGAGATGATCCAAGCACCAGTGGAGATTGTAGCTGAAAGAGACACAGTCACTACTGTTATGCATGAGAAGGAAAATGGCAAATTGGATCAAGGTCCAGTGCTCGAGGAGCCTATAAAATTTGGTTCACATGGAGATGAACCAGTTAAAGTAGAAGAAAATGGTGTTTCTTATGCTAACTTCCCAAAGGATGCAATTGATGAGTGGCCTGCACCTAAGCAGATCCATTTATTTTATTTTGTTAGGTGTAGACCATTTGATGACCCAAAAATAAAAGCCAAAATTGATCAGGCTGATAAAGAAATTCAGAGGAAAAATCAAGCTTGATTTCAGATCACTGAAGCATTTAATATGCAGAAAACATTTTCCTCAAGCATTTTTCAAAGCTTGATTAAAATACCCATTCAAACCTGACTAAAATAATCTTGAAACCTATAATATGACAAAAATACCTCAAAACTCTAAAATGACCAAAATATTTTTTAAAATATTTTTCAGAATGCAACAAATACTAGATAAGAAATCATTTTTCCTAAAATTATTTATATTTGAAAACATTTTAAGTTGAAAATATTTTACTGCAAAACAAATGATATGGGTAGGAAAATACATGTGCAAACTCTATCCATTCCTAATAGAACCGAAGGAATCACTTATCAAAAAAAATAGAACCGAAGGAAGAATTTCAACAAAATTCACGAGGAGAAGTTTAATAATAAATTTCCATTTTTTAAAATTATGAGAGAGACACAAAATTATTTTATATTCTATTTCATCTTATTTTTTAATTTTTATTTATATTTCTATCCCATTCCAATTCCATCCCGGAGGTCCTGCGAAACAAAACAAACTGCATTCCAATTTACTCATCAAAAAAAAAAAAAAACTGCATTCCAATTCATAAAAAAAAAGCCTCTAGAAGCATCTTGTCTTCACATCACACCACTGCCCAAATTCAAAATTCAAAACCTCTCTTCCCACGAAAGTAGCGTTGTATGAAACTCGTTCCAAACTATGCACATTGCGGTGAAGCTTCCCGTACTCACGAGTGTCCGGGCGGTATCTCGGCCTTCCTTGTGCCCTCATTCTCCAAACCGTTTCTTCTTCCATGGAACCTTCACGAAATCTGGCGTAAGATTGAAGAGGAGCAGTAGCAATTCGAAGCATTTTCAACGAATTACAGTGAGTTCGGAGAATAAAGCTTGTTTATCGAAAGGATTTGATGGGGGAGAGGATGAAGTGAATGGTGGTGGGGATATATGGGGAGATTCTGAGTTTGTTGAGGTGATTGGCATTGGAAGTAGGAAGGACGCGGTTCTTGATTTTTGTTTGGGCTCGCCCTTCAAGTCGTCTTCAATGCGGTTTTGGTAACCCTAACTAACTTTATTTCTTGTTATGATTTCTGATTTTTGCTATGTTGCTTGTAAATTTAGTGGTAATTGGTTCCAAAATGTGTCATACATTTGTCTTTATGTGTTGTTAGTAATTCTATGAACATACATTCAAAATATTATGATGTTTTAATGATGTTGCTTTTGTTTCTTGGTTATGGGATTGGGGTGAGTGAGTGAGTGCTACTGATTTAATCGCAATTCTTTGTTTCCGAAAGTGTCCATTGCGATTTGTGGAGATGCATGGATTGTAGGGCTTCTGAAGAACCCTCTCATGCATCTCAATGTACTTTGTCTCTTTAATTCTCCTCCCCGTTAGCGTTGCCAATTGTTTTGAGAAATTACAATAATACTTTCTTTGGGGTGGCTTAGGGGATGACTTTAAATTTCTTTTGATTAATTGGAAGACTGTATATATCAACTGATCCAATATGGAGGTTTGGGCATTAGAAGCTTTCTACATCTTAAAAATGGCTTTGGCGTTATGGAAAAAGACACATTATAGGAAAGTAGTAGACAAAAAATATGGGAGCAGAGTGTTATGTATTGGGATGTCAAGTGCACTAGACTTGTCCAAGATTGGCAATTGGAGATGTTAGAATCATTCCTAAGACCTTCTTCATTCCTCCAAGGTTAGAAGGGATGGAGAAGATCAAATCAGTTGGATTCCAACCAAGAGTAGTGTTTTTAAGGTAAAGCCCTAATATAAGGTCACTTTGCTCATTCATTGTGACTTTGCTTATAATCTATGGTCATTGGTGTTTTGCTTGTTTGGTTTTTGGATTTGCTAGCTTGTTGGAAATTTTTGGAAAGGGTGCTTTGGTAGCAATCATATTGCTGACTTATGGGGGGTGATTCCATTATGCATCATGTGGACTATTTGGAGAGAATGCAACTAGCGTACATTCAAAGCCCTTGGAGATTAACTGATTTTTTTTATGCTCTATGTATAATTTGATGGCTGCTTTGAGTGGTCACTCTTTTTCTAGTATGGAGGAATTTCTAGATATATGCAACGTTAGATGATATTTGTAACTTCCCTAGTACACTTACTGTGTACATGGGGAGCATTTCCTTTTTTCTCTTCTAAATAAATTCCTTCAACTACTTATATGTATATATAAGGAAATGGTTCACATACACAGGATGTGTGTCTTCAGTTAATTTCTTACATATAAAACTACATTTGTGGTCAAATTACCTTTTCAATTCATACTTGAAATGTGCCGGTATTAGTAACTTATTTTGGAAAAATCATACTTGAAATGGTTCACATACACATGATTAATTTGTTGCAGGAATATTCTCATGAAAGATTCAATGGAAGTGCGATTACAACAAAGGTTCCTTGGAAGAGGTTAATTCTTTCTTCATGTTATACCTGAATCTCAAGATTCTATTATTCTTCCTCTTTTTTACTAACTTTGTAGAGTTGGGCCATCTTTTGGAGATGTCTCACTTGGCACTCCAGTTTTATTTAGATCTTTAATAATATACAACAAAAATATTAGGCATGACAACTTTTAGTTGAAATACAACTGAGACTACCCAAATAAAATTAACAACTTGAATATCTAATGAGCTTCTAGAAGCAAATTGTATGGTTTAATATGAAGATGAAAATGAAGATAATGATGATCATCGTAATCATGACAATGAAGAAGAAAGGAACAAGAAACTTTAGAATCTCACTAAGTCTTGGGAATCTTACCTAGACGAAATTTGACAGAGACTCACCATAAAAAGAGAGGGCAAACGTTCTGAAAATTTCATTGATTGAAGTTATCCAATTGTTGTTACAAGACTTGCTTATATAGAAGCAAATCATGAAACAATATGAAATAACTGAAGTACCTTTTTACTAGATTAACACCCAAACAGTCCCTTTGAAACCAAATAATCCAATTTCTGTCAAATCATAAAAATACTCCAAACTTTTTTGGATCTCTTTCTCTCCCGTGTTTTAAAGAATCATATGGATGGATGCTAGAGCTTGATTCATTCAACTAAACCCAATAAAAAGCATCCCTGAAGCATGTAGAACCTATGGATGGACCCCTTAATGAACTTGCTTTGGCTTCATGAGCGCAATATTCAGCATTTCATCTAATATATTTGTCCATTGGGTTACTTTTGCAGATCTTACTCCAAAAATTGTTGAAGCTCCACTATCTGTACAATCGTTTACAAAAGCTATTATCCTTGTTTGTACATTCCTTACCTACTACTCTTATATTTATGAGTATTTGTTTGGATTAATTTTGTGTCTATTTTCACTAAACTTTGATAAGCAGCCCTCTGAACTACTTACTAGCAACAAATAATTCTCTCCTTTATTTTGTGTTCTCTAGGTGGCTAGTGCAGGATATGGATTTGATCACGTTACAGCAGTTGATATTATTAGGACAATAAAATCTGCAAATGGATTTACTGTTGTTATTATTTTGAAGCCATTCAGCTTTGAAGGACAGAGGCGCCAAGATGAGGTAGTGTGTGCTTGGGTACTATGACATACGTGCTCCTTCAAAATGAAAAAAGAAAAAGAAAAAAAAATTACAATGTACAGCAACCAGTCATAAATCTTTCTAAGTTTTTCCTTTTTCTTTTTTGAGTTGCACTAGTGTATGTGAGAATATTGTATATGCTTTTCAGTTTGTTGAAGTATTTGATTGCTTTATGGTCACCAAGCCAAAGTGACAAATTTCTGGCTTCCCTCAAAACAGAATATTTTATTCTCAATTGGTTAGAGACATATTCAAAACAGAATGACATGTGGCTGAAATATCTATATCAATATATATATATATTTTTTTCCAGACACTCCATGGACATGCATGCAGCCATGTCCGAGGACACGGACACGCACCTTTTTTTCCGTGTTCATGCTTCTTAGCTGAAAGATTTTTCTCTAAAGGTCGTAGGGGTAGAGCAAAGGATCAATGCCAATGCCAAAGGTCTAGAGGGACTTTTTAAAATACTATTGTTGATAAGGATTATGTTGTTTGTTTTTCTGAAAAAGAAACAGAGTGGCAATTGTTCTATCCACAGTAAGTGGAGAATTTTCTGTATATAAAGCCCTTAGTCCACCGATTGTTAGTTTTTAACACAGATTCCATGGTTGGACAGAAATTTTAATGATTAATCATATAACTTTGTTGGAAATCATGTAACTGGTGGTACTTTTTCAGATTATTTTTGCAAGTCAGATTTTCATTTGTTGTTCCCATTGGTGTCTTATCTGTGTTGGTGATGTTTGGGCATGATTTCTTATGTAATGAAAGTAGGGGACTGAATTATGTGCTGAGGAATGGAATCTATTAAATGGAGTAGGTAATTCACTGGATTTGACAGGGACCATATCTGCTTACTTGTAGATTCAACTTTATTTTGCTGAAGATTTGTAGTTTTTTTCTAGAATTACATACCATCAAAAGCTCTTGATGAGAAGCTGATGCTTTTGTTGATTTTCCTTATTTAATGTAATTTGGGACCCTATTTATAGGTCCCAGAGGAAGCATTGGCACATTGAATTTGATGAATAAAATTACATTGGAAAATTTTCCATAGCTTGGTGGTGGTTATAGGAAAACCCTAGGTGGTGAGGCCTAGGGTTTAGACTACTCTAAGTGTTGAAGCCTATAGGGTTTCTTCTGCTCTTCTTCCTAAATTCATACACAGATTCCTTTTGCATTGCATCACTGACACTTGTTCATCAATTTCTATTTGAAGATATAAGCTAAATTAAGCCAACAACTTTAGAGCAGAAAAGTTATCCGTTATTTTGTTTTCCCCTTTCTTCATTGGCTTCATGGCAAGCTGGGAAGTGTATTATGCCATGACGTTGGTGGTGTTAGGCCTTGAATTGGTGGTTGTGGACAAGAGTCAGAGTTCAAACTTAGTTACAAACTTGAGTTTACTTTTGTGATATGCCATGAATGCAGTACAGCTTAATAAGTGACCAAGGTTTATTGAGCTTCAATTTTGATGTCATATATGATGCAAACTAGAGTTATGTCTCTATGATAAAACACCACGTCAAATTCATAACCCACCTGGGTGGATGAGTTGGTTTAGGCTTTGGAAAAGGAACCAGAGGTCCATGGTTTAACTCCCTTGGACTGTTGATGCACATAGTTGTTTTTTTGATAGGTAATAACAACTTTATTAAATCTGAAACAAAACTCCCAATTACATAAATGACTGGAACACAAATTGTCAGGAAAAAAAAAGCATGATTGAAACACACAAAACCTGTGTCAGTTCATAGAGTGACTTATAAGAAAAACATAAAAGAAAATAAAACAACTCAGTATTTTTTTTTTATTCCTTGGTGTATTAGAAATTATCTAAGAATATGCAGGTTCCCGTGGCTACTCTCTAGCTTAATTTATTCTTGCTAAGAAGTACTCCATAGAGGTAAAAATTTGAAGCACATTGTACTTTATTTGTTTGTTTCAAGGGCATATGCAAGGATTCAACATATGTTATGTCAAATATATCTTTTGTTATATGACTATTCTTTAAATTCTTCTTCTTTTGGATACATTGCCTCCATGCTTAGCTTCCAACACTCAACCACAATTCTTGTAGCTGTTGAAGCAAACAAGGCATCATTGGACATTACCAGCTGAAACTAAAAATCACTTTTCATGACGGCAGCATCCATTCCTTGTGTTATGGTTTAAGCTTTATTTCAAGTGTATATAGGTTGTTAGATTACTCTTTTCATCAATTCACTACAAACCTTCATTTTAATGTGATCCAGTATTGTTTAGATATTACACATTTGTGGAGAATATTAAGTTTACCATTAGAATTTATAGACCATTTGAAGTTTGTCCATGTGATCAGCCTTTATGATTGTATCCTCAACATTGTAACTCTTTACTCAATTTGCAGGTTAAACATTTGGTAGGAATGCTTTGGGAGCATACAAATTTGTTTATTGGTGAGTGATGTGTCATATTTTCTATGAGTACAACTTTGTTTACTGGTTAGAACATTTGTTATAGAATTGGATAGATCAATATTATAAAATTCATACTGTATTGGTCGGTATAACCAAAATACACCACTGGCTGACATAGTTGTCAAATTTTTATTTTTATTTTTTTGTATTGTGTAGCATATCGTATATCGTAAAATATGTGTGCACTATATATAATATATAGAAACTTTAGATAGATAGATAGATAGATAGATAGATAGAAGGTATATTTATTATAAACTTGGGCATTTTCAACTAATGATTAATTCAATCAACACTTATGTATGTAGTAAACGAAGACTAAGTTCATATAATAATATAAATATTAGATATTGGATAATATCTTCATTGTCTATGTACATATTTAGTTATATTAAAGTATTGTTTTATAAGTCATTTCGTTAACTAATGTATTAAGAATAAATAATTAGATTAATTTGTGAGTACGATTTAAACGATACGCATGTCTGATCGTATGATTCATGAGAATGTCCAATGTGCATGTATGACATGACACTTTTTTGCTTCGATTCGATATCTATCAGATGATACATATTGCTTTTTGTCCAATACTAACTACTATGTTGATTGGTCCTACTCCATTGTTATTAAGAATATGTCCAATCAGGCGTAGAGGTCGGAGTATGATTGTTAGACCAAGTATACTGTCCTCTTTCCAGCGGTAAGTCAACCAGATGTGAGTCCCTAATGAAATCCGAAAATTCCATCATAGACTGGGAAATCTGATCACAGCCCAGTCTCACTGGTGTGAACTGATTAATTTGGGGGATATTTAGTCAAGTTTGAGGTGACTAGCCTCCTAGAATGGGGATTAAGAAGTGATTGGTTTAATTTCTCCTTTATTCATCTTATTCATGCTTCCTTAACTAGTTCCAGTACAGCAACTTATCTGATAATTCAAATACGACAATAATGCAAATTAACAGCAACTAAATAATAGCTACTTCCAACAATCTAAGCTAATCCTATCACTTCTATAGAAGTCTTTTATTGATAACTCTTATCTCTCCAATCGGCTCACAACTCTATCCTCATCACTTGCTGGTGTTTATCCCATGCTGGCTGTTCCCTGGTTGGTTTCTATCCTCATTCTCTCCGTGTGTTGTGGATTTAAGAGCTGCACCTGATGTTCGTGGCTTGCATGGCTTGATCCTGCTACCCGCAAGCTTGCTGGTCTGTTTGCTGATGTCTGTGTCATAACATTCCCCTCCCCGTGAATACGAATCTTGTCCTCAAGATTCAAGTCAGAAAAACGATTCTTCAAGTTGTCGTAAGGTTCCCATGTAGCATCCTCCTCATTAATTTCGCACCACTGCACTAATGCCTCTTGCACTACTGCTTGACTATGCATGGTCCATTGAAAGTCCAGCAACCGCTAAGGGACCAAAACAACCTCGCTGTCATCGCTAACCGTTGGTAAGTCTGTGACAGGGGCGGTCTGACTGCCCAAGCTATTTCTTCGGCTGGGAGACGTGATACACCAAATTTAGGCGGGATTGAAGCGGCAAGGCTAATGGATAGGACACTTTCCCGATTCTCTATGACCTGGTAAGGTCATTAAAAGTGTGGCAATAACTTCATATCACCAATGGTGTGAATTGATTAACTTGGGGGATAGTTAATCGAGTTCGAGGTGACTAGCCATCCTAGAATGGCGGATTGAGAAGTGATTGATTTATTTACTCCTTCATTCATCTTATTCATGCTTCCTTAAATGGTTCCGATACAACAACTTATTTGACAATTCAAATACAACAACACTGCAAATTAATAGCAACTAAATAATAGCTACTTCCAACAATCTAAGCTAATCCTATCACTTCTATAGAAGTCTTTTATTGATAACTCTTATCTCTCCAATCGGCTCACAACTCTATCCTCATCACTTGCTGGTGTTTATCCCGTGCTGGCTGTTCCCTGGTTGGTCTCTATCCTCACCCTCTCCGTGTACTATGGGTTTAGGAGCTGCACCTGATGTGCATGGCTTGAGTCCTGCTGCTATTCGCAAGCTTGCTGGTCTGTTGGCTGATGCCGGGGTCATAACACTCACACTTGGAAATCTTACTATGTTAAAATCTCCTGCTGCACACCACGCCTTATTCCATCTCTCATGCACCGTGGTCAATTCCACCCACAACTTCTCAAATTATTTTCAATATGCCCGTGTACCCCCAAAAAGATCCACTGAAAACCAACCTCAAACATTTTTGAACAAATATGAGACAGAGTACTCTCCCCTACTTGAACATCAATCTTCTCAACCATTCTTTTATCCTAAAGAATCACCATATCCCTGCAGTACCAACCGCATTACATTACCCAATCTACAAACGGTCCCCCCCCCAACATAAACTCCTAACCATGCACTTATCCAGCTTCTCCATTTTAGTCTGTTGGAGACACACTATATTATATTTCCGTTTGACAAAGACAAAACACACATTATAAGAAAGTGGCATTAATTGCTTTGACCACCAACTTTTGTTTATTGTAATAAATGTAATGACTAATGGCATTTTGGTAGTAGTATAAAAAGTTAATTTAACTTCTATTCATGGACAATAATTTTGGGATGGCCAAAAATGGAAATGTGGACTATAAATATAGGATGGAAGGAAGAATACAAACTAACTTTGGGCCAGGTAGAGTGAGGTTGTGGGTTTAATGGGTATTAGATGCTGTGTAACTTATCAATTAAAAAAAAAAAGACTTTGAGCAGTCAAGTATCTCTTAATTTGACCAAATCAATAACTACTCTTATTAAACAAAAGCAGATTTTAACCAAACAGCTACTGGCCTAATACAACAAAGCATAAGATACCTGTTAAACTTGTAAAATGTAATTATATACTAGGGATAATTTAGTCAAGTTATCAAAGAAGAGCACAAAAGAGAATATCTGTAGTTATACATTAATATGTTGTTGCCTAGTTATAATTTGCTTTAGACATGGATTGGCAAGAAAAATAGTGGGTATATTTGCAAGGGCATTTCGTTGTGCTTAATATGGAGCATTTGTAGAGAGGGATGCATGCTCTTTTGAGGGGAAGGAGTTATAGGTAGTGCAGTTGAAGTTTTTATTTTTAAAGTCCCTATATGAATGGACGTTGACTACTGGTTCATACTCTTCCACCAATTTTATTGAATTCTTGGATTGTATTTAGACTTTAATTTTGTTTTGTTTTGTTTTCTTTATTTTTGGCTCTTCCTTCATATACTTCCCATGTACCAAGGTTGTGTTACTTTTTGAGGTTTTCTTAATGAAATTTAGTTATATATTGAAAAATATATATATGTGAAGCTAGTAGATACCTCTCACCAACATAACGGTTGCTCCTTTTTTTTCACTTTTCTTTTTGTGCACTGATAAATATATGCTGTTTATTAATTATAGTTCTAATTGACTTGCTAAACTTCAAGTTGCTTGTAATTTTTGCCAACAAGTTCAAGCTCAAATTGTACTTCCTCCTCTCGTTCTGATGTTTTTGGTTCAAGACCTAATGGATGTGTGTACAACTGACCAATAAAAAATAATTAAAGCATCTCATATATATATTTTTTTTCATCCACAGATATTGACACCGACATTCTACTTGGAAAGGACTTGGTTACTCTGGATGAGGCTGTAAAGACTGCAAATAATGCTGTTCTATTGGCTATTAATGCCATATCTGTTCTTATATCTGTAAGTTATTTTTCTCTGGTATGTGTTTGGCCCTTAAAGTTTTTATCAGCCTTGCTGTCAGTTAATTATGTCTGGGTCATTTTCAGGAGAGACACACAAAATTTATTGATATATCAGATGGTGATGTGAAAGAAGTCCAAGTTTCAGAACTTACTAAAGTAAGTTTCCAAGACCATTCCCTCTTGTGTCAGTTATTGGTGGATAAAATTAAAATCTTAAAATTCTTGTTTTGTTTATCACTTAAGGTGTTCCTCATGACTTATGATGATTTAACTATTTGGATTTGTGGTTGTATTATTTTCTGTTCTACTTTGGTAGGTACAGGAAGAAACTTTAAAAATTGTCTTTTATTTCCCAAGTTCCTGTGTTGCATCTCTTGTCCTTGTTGTTATTGCTAATTCTAGTACTTTGTACGGCTAATGCAACCATCTACAGATTCTAGAAAACTATAACGAAGCAAAATTTGGATTTGGAGCTGGTTACAATGCCAAAACTTCAATTTTACAATCTCTATATGACTGCCCCTTCCTTGGTGTTGGTGTAAAGGTATGATCAAAGTACAGTCGAGTTGCTCTGGTTGTGTGATAAATTTTGATTCCCCTCTTGTAAGTTTCTTTGCTATTAGAATCTCTAATTTTTAATATTTCTGTAATACCCGGTCCCAAAAAAAAAAGGGGAGTTTATTTTTAGGGTCAACTTAGTAATTTTGACAGTGAGAGTTAGTAATATATATACTCTAGATTAGAAATCCTTAGCCGTCATAAACCTTTTACTTGTTTCTGACTTAAATATTCGTAGAGAGAAGGTTGCTTAAGGATTTTAAAGAGAGGAGGCTAGCAAATTTTTGAGGTTGGAATTGTGGATCTTTAGAAGAAGGAAAGGTTTAGAGAGAGATACTAGAATTTTGTATGTTTACTTGAGGTAAGTAACTTTTTCTTAACTAGCTATATTTTGCTAAAACTTTCTTATGTTATTTATTAAATATTTATTTGTATTTCAATACAGATTATTATTTTAGACACATTGATTTAAAGAAAAGAATTAGAGTTTTGTCTTTTTGAAATATTATAAATGTATTTGATGTAGTTGGTTATTTAGGAAATTTTGTGTCTTCAACTCGGATCAAGCATTTTGAATTTTGTGAAAAGAACCAAGTATTTCCTTGAACTATACTTTTATTGGATTTTATCTTTTGACATCGATTGAAATGGAATTTGGATCTGGAAAGTCTTTGAACTCTGAACAATTTGACTATGCTTTGGACCCGGCCAATGGGGTTTACACATTGGCACAATAAATAGTTTCTTCTGGGGCTTACTACCGGCCTATGTGTGATCCTGGGGCTAGTCACGGGGATATAGCGTGACCATAGTCATAAAGTTTTCTTAAACATAAGAAATCTAATCTACTGAATTGTTTTAAGTAAATTGAAACTTTTGGTGTTTTGAACTCATTGTAAATTATATATAATATTCCTGCTGCACTGTGTTATATTTCCTGAAGTCTATGAGTTTTATCTCATGAAAAGTTATTTTATTTGAATATATGCTTGATTCATCTTTTTCAAACTATGGTTATTTACTGAGCCTCCCAGCTCACCATCCTCTTCGTCCCCAATCTTGGGGCTCTCATTAAGGTGGTGCATGTGAGAGGAAATTAGGATTTGACTCTAAAATGTCAGACAAGTCGTTATGTGGTTATTAGAAGATTTGTTTTATATTCGAGGAATTTATATCAATTGTAATTTTTGAAGATTCCTCTGGTTAATTCATTGGAGACTTTGTTTTTGAACTGTCAATTTCTAAAATGTGAAGGATTAGTCAAAGGTTTTGGACTTTATTGAGGCCTTGCACACATAGGTAGATAAGTCTTGTTAGGTGTGCGGCCGTTGTCACGTGCCGAGCTCAAGCTTTGGGTTTGGGGCGTGACAATTTAGTAGTATCAAAGCTTAGGTTATAATTTTGTAAACTTTGTGGAGTCAGGTTATTATTTGTAGACCTTGTGGAGTTAGGTTTTTATTTTGTAAATTTTGTGGAGTTTAGTTTATGATTCTATAGACTTAATGGAGCTTAGGATATGATTTGATAATCCTTATGGTCAGTTTCAATCTATATGGAGTTGTAGACAATTCATAGTATGAGAAAGAAAAATAATTTGAGCTTGTTGCTCTGCTAAAAATATATTTAGATGTAATTTCCAGGGTCTTACAAGCAATAGAGTTTGAATATGGTGGATTTTATGTTAAAGTTTGATTTTCATTGAGTTTAGATCATTGTTGGTTAGGTTTGATTTGTATGTATTGACGGACAATTCATAGACAGCTAGATATTTAGCATTTTGGGGTTACGTTTTGTGCTTTCAGAAGTTTAAGTCTCTTATTGGTTTTGACAGAATTGGATATTTTATATTGATTATATCAGAAGTTTAAGTCTCTTATGAGAGGTAGTTAATACCTTTTATTCTTTAAAAGTTGAGTTCCTGATTTTATTCATGGACATGGAAATTGTTCAACATTGTGAGGATTAAAGTTTGGATACCAAATGTACGATTTTTTTTTAGTTGATATAAAGTTAATGGATTGAATCTTTCAATTGGAGACGAATTGTGATTTTACATATGGTTTAGAATGCAGTGGTTAGTGGTATTATTAACAAGGGGCTCATTTTTGATAGGACGTTGTTTCTTAAGTTCAATTGGAAGACAATGACATTTTTAATTTGTTCATGATAATTAGGTATATAAACTTTGGTGCCTTAGATTTAACATTGACATATATTTAGGACTTGTTACTTTTATGGTACATAAGTTTGGGTTATTGGACCAACTTCCCGATAATATAATTTATTTTGGATAGATTTACGTAGCAAGCTTACAATATTCCAGTTGTTCCCAGTTGTTCCCTCTAAGAGTTATATGTTGGAGATTTTCAAAGGTTAAGGTTTGATATTATTACATGTAAGATTGATCATTGAAAGATTTCAATGGTTCTAAATTTTATTTATTTATTTATTTTTTACTCTCGTAGTTAAGCTTTAGAGTCATCTGTTGGAAATTTATTTTCAAAGGTTTGACATTTTGTAGACATTGTCTCTTCAAGCCTTATACAATTGGAAATTATAAGTTTATAATTGATGATAGAATTATGAAGAACTAAATGTGTTTAATGAAAACATCATTGCGTTAATTAGACTATAGCACCGAAAGGATAGAGAAGATCTAAATTCTTTCTTACCTTTATATGATGATTAGGTGTGATTGGGAACATCTATAAGAGTGACATTAAGGTAGTGCTTAGTTGATACTTAAGGTCTCTGTGAGAATTTCTATATACAAAATATTTTGAGGAAAAACAAAATTTATGAAGATATGTTTCTCATACAGTAATTGTTTTTGATATAAATCTTAAATCTTATATGAGTTCTACATTTGATTAGTTGATCGATTTTATTAAGTATAATTGGGTTGCTTTGACGTTGAATTTACAGTGGTGTAATTTTACCAACTCTAAAAGGAGTATAATTTTGATTTAAGGCATATGAGTGAAGTTATCAAATGAGGTGTTGAGGAACTGATGATTCAGGAACCTAAAGTAAACAAAGAATTGTTTGAGATTATTCATGAGTTTCTAGCCTTCGACTTTAATTAGATATTGATGAAAGATGATTGATAATATATTTCCTCCTTGGAATGTTAGGCATATTAGTATAGACAATTGTAACGCTTTGGATCCTATAGTGGCAAATCTTTTGAACTTTTGAAGTTATATATATGTCTTGTTGGGTGTGCAGCCGTTGTCACGTGCCGGGCTCAAGCTTTGGGTTCGGGGCGTGACAATTTCTGTTGTCATTATATATTCATTAGGGTATGCATCATTCAGTTTAAGAAAGCTACAATTTAACCAGCTATCCATGCATCCTTAAAAATTTCTAATTTGAGCAATGCTGAGTCTAAGCTTTACAAATTGTTGCAATATCAACCCTCCATTCATTATTTATTAAATTTTATACATGATTTACTTTAGCCTAGGTGTCTGCCATGTGGAATAATCCATAGAATCTTCTCTCTCTCTCATCCATCAGTTTTGCAATACCAAGGATAGAAAATAGCGCAAAAAGAATGACTTAAGAAATGGATTTTTTTTTTGGGGGTGGGTGGGGTGGGGGGAAGTTATAATCGCACCTTGTAAGTCTTTTATTTTTGATAAATAAATATTTCATTAATCAAAAGGGAAACCAGCAGAGTACACAGGGAGTGTACAAGAATACAAATAAAAGTATTTACCAACCACCCTTGTCTTACAGGGGGATAAAGTGTTACCTGAGCTAGAGCTCATTGCTGAGAGATTATTTGGATACTGCCCATGGTCAGACACCTTGGCTAAAGATGGTCATGCCATCTTTCATATGCTCACTCTACGAGCAAAATTAAATCGATGAGCAACTGAGGGCTGACATTTCAACAACTGTAAAGTTTAGGCTCAATATTGATTAAAATTGGAAGTTCAGGGGCCAAAAAGAAACCAAACTCAAAGTGGGAGGTCCAAATAACCCCCGCGCCTCTCTCTCTCTCTCTCTCTCTCTCACACACACACACACACACATTTACTTATTCCATTACATTGATGTTGGTTTTTTTTTTATTTTTAATTTCTTTAATAGGACTTGAATGGCATGGTTATATGCATCCTTGCAAGTTCAGATACTGTCAACAACAGTGATATTCATGCCTTTCTGCGCACTTTCCGTCAAATTACAGAATACACAGGAAGCATTATTTTATCTATTATTCGCGAGCCTAATCTGGAGCCCAACCTGCTAGTAACAACAGTTCTTATAGTAGGGTGAGATGTCTTATTTATAAATAAGAATGCTTACTAATAAGGCCTTAATTATTGGTTTATTTTTTTTGATAGATAACAAGAATTTTATTAAAGAAGATCAAAAGCTTCCTCTATGTGCATAAAGCATGCCTTAATTATTGGTTTATCTACTAGTTTATTGTTCCTTAATAGGCTGTACTGTTTTCTTGATGGTTGTCAATCACTTATGAACTGAAATTCAGAGCACAAATTTGACTTCAATTTTTGTATTATTCTCTTTCACATCTTTGAGTTTTGAGGAATGTACAAGACCACTTACTCTTTGAAAGTTGAAAAATCTGCAAGGACCTTTCTTAAATTTCTGTTTGTAAGTTAGTTGTCAGCATATTAATGTTTTTCTTGATTGTTTGTTGCTTTACTTGGTAAGTAGAAACTTTTGATAACCGGTTGCTCTAAAAGCTGAAGCTGAGCAACTTGTTGTCAAAATGATATTAGAGCATGATCGATTGAATTTATATATTTACTGTTATTTCACTTGTTCTCTCTCTTCTTTGTTGTCATCTTACTTTTCTGCCTATATCTATTTTAGGTGAAAGTACACTTTACCCACTTGTAGTTGGCCCATTTACATATTGCCTACCTGTGGTTTGAAAACTAACACTTTGCCTACTTGTGGTTCACTCTGTTAACAGCAGTAATCCACTTTAATGTTTTTCAGTTAAAAATAGGGGTAAAAATGTATTTTTTCTCTTTTCTTTCAAGAAAGAAAGCCTCTAAATACAATCAAATTTCAAAAAACTCCAGGAATATTTTCACAGAGTATCTCTCCATACAATTTCTTTTTTGTCTGCAATTTTTCATTACAATAAAATAAAGTTTGGCAAACCCATTAAAAGCTTTCTTCTACTTCTTGTTATCTTTTCCTTTTTTTACTTACAGTGGTAAAATTCGTAAGAATGAACAATAACAGAAATGTCATATATATAATATACATTGTGCGTATATGATATAAGTACATATATAATACTATATATATACTTTTGGGAGGCTTTTTCAGATCTGGGAAATGGCATGCTTGGTGATGTTGGATCTCAATTTTTGGCAATGGAGGAGGTGATAATTAGAGAGGAGAGAGAAGCAGAGAAAGAAAAGAGAAAAAGACGAGTAAAAATACATTTTTACCCCTATTTTTAATAGAAAAACATTGAGGTGGGTTATTGTTGTTAACAGAGTGAACCACAGGTAGACAAAGTGTTTGTTTTCAAATCACAGGTAGGCAACATGTAAACGGGTCAAACCACAGGTGGGTAAAATGTATTTTCCCTTAATTTTTATGATCTTCGTTGATATATTGATTGAAAGGGTCAATACTCATCAGAGATATTTAAAGAAAAATGCAGGAAATCTTTGCATGTTGTGCAAATATCCAGGGGCCAGAATTTGCTGATATTCAAACAAGATGTCATAGCTGTCATCAGCTATTCATGGACACAATTGAATGGGTTTGAATCAATTCACTAGGGCTATTTCAGGTGCTGATTTAGTTTAGGGTGTTGTTTGAGAAGTTGAATTTGTGTGTGCATGGCAATGATCCATTCTTCCATGTTGTGCTTGTTTAAACTTGAGAAAAAAACTTAAGATCTGATACCATGCTGTTTGAGGAGTTGAAGCCTTGAGCATTGCTATAACCCCATTCTATTTTAATTAGCACCATTTGGACTAAGGAAGCTTTTTCAAGTTCTTCTGCCATGTTGACGTCTAAGAAGCACCGAGACGACATGACACGAGACATGGAGAGAGATTAATTCTTGAACGCAAACTAGGACAAGACGGGGGACACAACTATTAATTAATTGATCTCTTTATAATGGTCTCCGAGGTTCCCCTAGGCCGGCCTTCCCGTGGAGGTGCATTTGGCGTAGTAAGGCTTCCTGAAGGGTTTGCTTTTTTGTGTGGACAGCAGCTTGGAACAAGATTTTGACTTGTGATAACCTTATGCAGCAGGGTTATGCTTTGGCTAATTGGTGTTGTATGTGTGGTTGTCATGGGGAGTCGGTGGACCACCTCCTTCATTGTTCCATGGCTGGAGCTTTATGGAGTTTTGTGTTTTGGTCCTTTGGGTTGATTGGGTAGTTTCTGAAAGGGTGGTGGATTTCTTGTTTGGTTGGCATAATGATGTAGGCTCTCAGGTAGAAGGGTTTGTGTTTAGGAATGGGGTTGGAGTGTGAGTTAATTTGAGTAGTAACTAGGCAGCATAAAGCCTCTGCATAGAGAAGTCCATCTCTAAAAGAAATAGCACACTAGGCTAAGTAATTCTCATTCACAAAATATCAAGGCTGCAAACAGAAATGAAAACACTAGCTTAGATGCTCCTGCATCACATAATAGCTTAGGGAAGTTTTCTTCTGAGATTTGGAACCTGGACCCCTTATGTTTGATGTGGACAGTTTGGCGAGAGTGCAACCAGCGTACTTTCGAGGATGTGCCAAAAATATGCAGCAACTTCTAGATTGTTTCACTGGCCAGTTATTTGATTGGGCTTTGGCTTTGGGTTTCACTTATCATTCTTTTAGAATTTACTGCATCTTTACACAACTCTACTATCATTGACACCTTGTAATTTTGATGTTCTTTGTGTTCTTACTTTATGCACACTTAGTCATCTGTTTTAATGAATCTGTTCTATTTGCTATAAAGATCAATTAATAAATATATTTAGGTATATTTAATATATATTTTAAGATGGAATTAGACTTTGTTGCATGTGGTCTTGGAAATTTTCTTGCAGCTTACTTCATTTCCTCCCTAGGCCATAAGATAATCTAGAAAGAGAGGAGATGTTTTTATTTGAAGATATAATACGGGCTAGAAGCCTAAAGTACCAACTAAGGTGGCCTTCTTCCTTTGGACTGCGGCTTTGGGGATGATTCTCACTATTGAGAACCTCAGGAAACGGCAGGTGATCATCATAAACTGGTGCTGTATATCGGCTGGGGAGTATGTTAATCATCCACTTCTCCATTTTCCTGTTGCTCAGGAGCTTTGGAACATGGTGTTCGTTTTGTTTGGGGTCTCTTGGGTTATGCTGAGGGGTGTGGTGGAGCTTTTAGCAAGTTGGCAAGGCCGGTTTGGCAGAAGCGATACCGGTGTTCTTTGGAAGGCGATCCCACATTGTCTCATGTGGTGCCTGTGGTGGGAGAGAAATGCTAGAACCTTTAACGGAGAGGAAAACACTACGCCAGATCTAAAGCTTTCTTTTTCTCTAAGCTCTATTTGAGTGGCTAAGGGCTTCCAATTTAGTTTCTTTTTTACTGATATGTTTGAAATGCTTGATAGTTATTTATGTGCTTAATGCTTGTAATTTGTGTATACTTCTTATGTACATGGGTTTCCCTTTTATGTTTGATTAATGAAATATTTTCTTATATATAAAAAAAGAAAAGATATAGTACGGGCTATGTGGAAACTTTCATGCTGCCTGCTATGTTTTAGTTGTAATCTTTCACATGTTTGGTTTTTCTTGCAACAACCAATTCCTCATTTTCAGTGACTAGTATGTGCTATTGTTCAATTTGAGTTATGTCTCGAATTTAGTCTGGCTAATAAATTTTTCTTTTCAACATTCTGATGTATAATTCATTTGATTACCAGTGATACTGGGCAACAGCCTTCTCAGACAAGCGGCATATTGTCTGCACTGGCCCAGCATTTCCCTTTTGTTTTTGATCTTCTAAGGCGACACCGTCCGCAGTTAAATGACACTCAGGGAAAACATTTACATGTAAATGCAAGATGTTCTGAAGGGATAAATTCAGGGCGGATTCATGAGAAAGGAAATGGGATTGATGTAAACAGTACAGCTGAAGATTTTGATAGGTGCTCTGAAGATTTCGTGACAGGGGTGAGTGGCGATGACAATGAGTTCTATGCTTCAAGGTCTGATTGCTTTTCTCCTTTTGCTATAGTTCACTTAATGATATCTCTGCTATAGAGATCTATACCAGTTTTTATTGGATTTTGTAGGAATGATAATAGTGAATCTGAACAAAGTGAGGTTGGATTTTCAGAAACCAGTACCAAGTCTTCCAGATTTTACGATGCAATTACTGAAGGTAGCACTGTAGCTTTTTAATCATTCTTAGGTGTGAATCACTAATTTTCAGTTTGAGTTGTGTTCCCTAGATAATTCTTGAAACACCGGATTTCTACATCTGAATTAGTCAAACAGGTTTTGATTTTGAGTGATTGTGGTTAAAATGCTTTGTCTAGGAACTACTGCTTTCCAGAGGGAGCCACTTGCTAGTTGGAATTTGGGGCCTGCATATCAGATTGCAGAGGAGTGGGCCAAAGAAAGAGCTGTTGACACTGGAACTGCTCCAATGATTGATGACCTGAACATCTTCCACCTTCCAGTTGGTGTACGACCTTCAGATGAGTTGAAAGACAATGTTAATATCTCATTTACAACACAAAACCCAGATCAGGAAACTGAGGATGATGTGAAAGCACAACCAACAGTTTATCCAAGCACTTCTTCTTGGAGTGCATTGACTGATGCAGGCTTTGAAGCAGTGAGGCACTTCTATAATAGTGCATTTACTCTATTTAACGGAAAATATGTTGATGTGCCTAAGAAGCAAGGAGTTGTCTCTGTTCGTGCAGCATCTATGTTGGTAATCTGCTGCTCATGAAGATTGTTCTAAATCCTTTGTTCTAGTTGCAACGCATACTAATTTTCTGAAAACCTCTGTGTTCTAAACATAGCATTGGGTATATTGTTTTGTTTTGGTTAAACCTCAGAATTGATCATTCTTCTGAACTAATTTTTGTAATTACCAGTCCTCAAAGTCAAATGGTATATCTAAAAATTATTAATAATAAACGATAAACATTCACATTTCAAACCAAACAGTAATGTACAAACTAAAATCAGAAAAAGTGTTTGCTTGTGCTTTAGCATTGACTTTTTCTTAGCAAAGAAAATGCTTAACACTAAAGCATAGGTAAATAAATTTTAAATAAGACTAAATGAACATCAAACACTAAAGCATAGACAATTAAATTCTATGTTCTTATTTAGAAAGTAATTGTGCTCCATTTTATGTTCTTATTTAGAATTTAATTGTCATGCAGTTTGATCTTATAACTAAAGCATAGACAAATAAATTCTATATAAGTCTTTGCAAACAGATAATTTACTGACTATTGTTTATGCAAAGTGAACTGGATTATGGTGTTTTCCTCACCCCCACCCTGTAGTCTTGGTACATGTAGTTGCCATTGTGTTAGGCATTTCCTCCATGTTTGGCTAAGACATTTTAAGCTTTTTACTTCATAGGTATATCAATATTAAATCCATATTGTTTTCTTTCAGTGCATATCCAATATGTCTGTTTGTGAATGCTTTCCACCATGACTGGAAGATCATTCTATGTCTGACTGGTTCTTTAGTTTTGTCCTTTTGATATGATCCACATACTTTTTTAATTTTTTTAATTCTAAGTTTTTTTTAGTTGTCTAATGTGGAATATTTGGTTGGAACGTAATAGTAGAACTTTTGAAGACCTGCTGTGTTCTACAGATCAGCTCATTGAGAAGTTTGCTACTTCCTTATTTAGTTGGTCGAGGGTGTGGGGTTTTTCTACAGTTAGCAGCGTTGCTGATTTTGTTGTTTCTTTACATTCTGATTCTGTTTCCTCATCTATCTTGTAACTGCTGGCCATTGAGTGCATATTTTGTGCACTCATTGGTTCTTTTTTAATATAATCTCTTTTACCTATCAAAAAAAAAAGAATTAAAATTTTTTTTTTTTTTTTTTTCTATTCAAAAACAAAAACTTAACCTAAAACATAGTGAATATAACAATTTAAGAATCAACAAATCAGATAATGAGAAAAAAATTGCTATCCTATTGCCACTTGCTGTCCTTTCTGATCTGCATCATATACACCTTATCTTTTATCTGTTTAAATATGAGATATCAAACAAATAAGTGCATATCAAACTGCACGCGTATCTGTTTGAAACTATTATCTTTTACTTGAACAGTTTTGAAAAGATACATTGAACTATTATTAAGTAAAAATGCAACTCTGCAGTGCAAAATGGCTTTAGCACAACTAAAATTTCAAGATTGTTCGTCTTCTCTTTTAATAGCAAACAGAAGTCAGCGAAACATTGAGGGTATTTACTATGGTTGCATGGGTGTCTATTACTATCCACAAATTTAATGCTATGCTACATTATCTATTTAAGGATGCTGATGTGAATCCTCATATATCCTTTTTAGTATGGATGACTCCTTTTGAACATGGTGCAGGAAGTTTGAAACTTGTTCTTTATTTTCACATTGTGCTATACTATGCCTCACACAACACTTTTAAAAGTAGAAGAGAGGGGGGGGGGGGATTCAGCTTAACTAACTTAATCTCACTTCTATAATGTGTATGTATCTTTCTGGAAATTTTGATCTAGTCTATCCTTCTATCAAGATGTTGAACTGTTCTTTTGCTCTCCAGAGTGTGATAAACTGATGATTGAGTTCTGATTTTATAGTTTTATTACAGGAATCAGAAAGAGATTCACCAAAAAAGTGGAGTCCTCTTGTAGAGATGCAATACAGAGGAGGGATTTACAGGGGAAGATGCCAAGGAGGTCTTCCTGAAGGAAAGGTACTGTTCCATAAAATATTAACAAAAATCAACTTCTGGTTTGGTTTGTTTGAGACTGTTAGAGAGCTAATATTGTATGAGTAGTACCATTGTATTGTACGTTTTGAGAAGAATTTTATTGTGCCTTGTAGAAGAGTCTAGAGTATCCCAGTGGTGAGGTGTCCCCACACCTGTCATTGTCAAGAATATTCTCTATTCCTTGTAAACAACTCTCCTATATATGTGGTATATAGTGACTGATGGTTGTATCAGATTTTTGGCTGCTCTTATATTACTTCTTGAATTCTCTTCTAAAAACTCCTCACTTACATGGTATCAGATCAGGACTGAACATTCTGGTTCATCCCTTAGTCCTTTTTTTCTTTTCTTCTTTCTTCTTCTCTATTCTTCCATTTTTTCTGCTTAATCCTTGGGTTGTCCTGTAGATTGCTGTGGGTTGAGTTTCTATTGGTTTGAGTAATGTTGGGAGGTGTACGAAGACACTAGAGAGGGTTGTCATCTTCAATGCCGTCATTGTCATCATAGTTTGTTAGTGGATCAGCAGAACAGTAAGTATGGCTGCTGTGTTTTTTGTTTAGGGCGCTTTCCATGGTTGGTTGACACTTAGTAGGTTAGGAGGTTATGGTGGTTTCCTGTGGGTTCTAGTATTTTTCTACTTTTTTGGCATTGGCATGGTGGTCTCTGACAAGGTTTTTTGAGAGAATGTGTGTCTTGGTCATTGTTGACCTATTCTAGTGTTGGTGTGGTTGGTGTTGGAAATTTCTAATCAGTGCTAGCGTCGTTGTTCACCGGAGTCCACATGGAGGACCCCTGTTTGGTTCATGATATTTTGTATTCCTATGAGGGATAAGGATAGTTTCTAGTTGGGTATAAGGAAAACCTTTATTTGGTTGGCCCTCACTGTTTGGACCTCGGTTTTATCTCGGGCTTCTATTTGTTCACTTAAGTTGTTTGGGCCCCGATCCAATCCAAAAGCAGCCCAATTAAAGTCAGTGAGTTTGGCCTGATACCTGGCCCCACTCGACTAAACCCGAGTCAGTCAACTCGAATCAACCCCATTTTTCACTTTTCAGTCAATTAAAGTCAGTGAGTTTGGCCTGATACCTGGCCCCACTCGACTAAACCTGAGTCAGTCAACTCGAATCAACCCCATTTTTCACTTTTCAGTTGGTACAAGACACTTTGTGATTGGTTCAGGGGAGTTTGGCTGTATAAGCAGTTTTTGGCCGGTATAAGACAGTTTTTGGCCGTTTCAGCACGATTTATACAGACCAAGTTTCGGCTGGTTCAGGGTTATTTCAGCTGGTTTAATGTATTTTTGCTACATTTTTCAACTTGTTCAACCCATTTTGAGGTATTTGAGATCTTCCTTCATCTTTAATCCTCTTTTGTTGCTTAAATTTATGAATTTTTTACTTGGTTGTTAGCATAATGAATACTAGGCTTGAACTTAGTTCCTCATTGACTACATTAAACTCTCCCATGACATCTATTAAGTTCAATGGTAAGAATTACATTTATTGGGCATAGCCAGTTGAGATATTTTTTAGAGGAAAGGGCTTATTTGATCACCTCTTGTATGACCACCCATCTTCCTCTGCATCTATGAGTGATGCAACCATCTAGATGACTTGATTACCTTCACTACTTTTGCTGCCTTCACAAATCCTTGTGATCAAGAGGATAATCTGATTGTGTCGCTCATTTTGTCTAGTATAGGAGCCTCTACAACACATTTACGCTAGGTCTAAGAATGTTACTCACTTGTATGACGTATGCAGTATTTTAGTCTTGAGCAGTCATTAGAGTTTGGTTATATACTTTTCACAAGTCATGGGGAGTTGAAAGGATCCCCTTGCTTTCTCTCTCTAAAACCCACGGATTCCCTCAACAATCACACAATCAACACACACTTTGAATAATCCAATCCGATAGGACGGATCCCCTTTGATTTATGAAGAAAACCTTCTAATTCTTAATGAATTCTATCAACTAATTCTATAATTTCCTAGAGAGAATTTCTAAGAGAAACAATGGAGTTATTTTGATAATGGGCAACAATGGAGGAGTGGGAGAGATAACCCACATGGTTTGCATGGGATTTCTCATGCACTCCTCTCATTGGCCGAGCTCATGCTCTCCTCTCATTGGCCGAGCTGAACATGCATTTCTCATGCTCTCCTCTCATTGGCCGAGTTGATCATGCATTTCTCATGCAACAACCAAGTTACAACCTTAGAAGCTCTAACAATTAAGTACAACGGGTTAAAGCATAGGAATGTACTAGACCCCCTATGCACTCAATTAACTATCAAGGTACAAGCTTGGATAACTTGGACCTTACTAATCATGAATATAAGTTAATACATGTTTTAATCAAAAGTTTAGCTAAGCCAATCCGTGCCTTAGTGGCTAGGGTAAGCATACCCACGGATGTGGGATGGTTGGGGTCTTAACAGGAGTCTTGAGCAGTAATGTTTTCCTCCTCAATGTGCATTCTTTGTGCACATAGGGGAGTTTTTTATTTTGATAAGTAATAAAAAAATTTTATTGATAGAAGAAGACACTAGTACATCACACAAGTTACACACAGCCATCAATAAAAGCAAAAATAGAAGGGAAAGAAAGACTGGAAATAGCAGCAGTCCATTCTATAAGAGTGCGAATAAGAATTAATTTCAATTCCGTAGAGTGGCGTTCAGAATCTTCGAAAGCCCGTTGATTCCTCTCCCGCCACAAAAGCCACATTAAACACGATGGGATGGTGTTCCAAACTAAATAGGCAGGCCCTTTCCTTCTCCAGCAATGCAAAAGAGCATAAATCGGTTGAGGCATAGCCCAAGAAACCCCAAACAGGCAGAAAATCATGGACCATAACTCCTGGGCATACTCACAATGGATCATAAGATGATTCACTGATTCACCAGCCCTTTTGCACTTAAAGCACCAATCTAACACCCAAATCCGACGGCGGCACAAGTTATCAATAGTGAGAATCTTACCCTAAGCCACCAAGTAAAAAAAGCAACCTTGTGGGGAACTCGACTTTGCCAAATGCTCTTTCAAGGGAAATTTGTAATGTTGTTAGAAGTAAGCAGTCGGTAATACAAACGAACTTCAAACATCCCACTAGTAGTATAAGCCCATCGCAGCTGATCCACTACCATCCTTTTTACCTTCAGTCGGTATAGAAAGACCATGAGATCAGCATACTCTCCCAGCTCCCAATCCTGGAGAGATCGCTGCAAATTTACTGACCATACCATATCGTCATTATGCGAAGATAAGTATTTGGACACCGTTGCTTGCTTATGAAGAGCAATCTGATAAATGGTAGGGAAAATATCCCGTAACAGCCCCTCATCACTCCACTTATCCACCCAAAACCAAACTAAATCACTGGCTCCAATAGTATAATGAACATTCCGAGAAAACTGAGACCAACCAGATTGAATGTGCTTCCACAAACAAAACCCATGCCCTCCCCGACCCTCCTTCGAATGCCACCCATCCCTATCACAACCATACTTACAAACAATGACCTGCCGCCAATAAGCATTCTGCTAATTAGCAAACCGCCAAAGCCATTTACCCAGGAGGGCCTGGTTGAAAGGAATAATCTGCCTTAGACCCAAACCACCTTGCTGGATGCACATATAGTACGCCAATTCACAAGGTGATATTTGAATTCATCTCCAATACCACCCCAAAGAAAGTCTCGTTGGAGTTTCTCAATCCGATGAGCCATACTCGACAGAACAGCGAACAAAGAGAGCAAATAGGTGGGCAGACTAGACAAAGTGCTTTTAATCAAAGTGAACCTACCTCCCTTAGAAAGATAGCTTCTTTTCTAGCCAGCCAATCTCCTTTCCATTTTCTCTAAGATAGGATTCCAAATTTCCTTTGATTTGTATCTAGCCCCCAAAGGAAGCCCCAAATACTTCATGGGAAGAGAAGCAATCCGGCCTCCAAGCACATGCGCCAAAGCCTCAACATCCACAATCAGACCAACTGGAACAATCTTAGATTTCCCCAAGTTAATACGCAGCCCCGAGACTTCCTCAAAGCACAAAAGCATTCCCTTCAAATGATACAATTGGTCCTGAGCAACTCCACAAAAAACCAAAGTATCATCGGCGAAAAACCTATGAGAAACCTTCAAATCAGAAACATTGGAATTATCCACAGAAAAACCTTCTAGATAGCCTCTAGCCACCGCCCTATCCATTAATCTACTAAGGGCCTCCATGACTAAAACAAACAACAACGGGGAGAGAGAGCCACCTTGTCTGAGACCTCTGGAACTAGGGAAAAAACCACACGGAGTTCCATTAATTAAAACAGAGAATTGAACTGAGGAGATGCAGAACTGAACCCAATTGCGCCATTTAACTCCAAAACCACATCTTTCCATCAGATACATGAGGAAATTCTAATTAACATGGTCATACGCCTTCTCCAAATCCAATTTGCAAATCAAGCCTGGGACACCAAATTTCAATCTGCTATCCAAGCTTTCATTGGCAATCAACACCGAATCCTGGATTTGCCTACCTTGGATGAAGGCGTTTTGGGAAGGAGATAACAACAACCCTAACACCTCCCTGAGTCTGTTTGCCAACATTTTGGAAATAATCTTATATATGCTACCAGTAAGACTAATAGGGCGAAAGTCCTCCACATCCGACACTCCCACTTTCTTAGGAATAAGAACCACAAAAGTCAAGTTAAGGCTCCTTTCAAAGGCTTCATTAATATAAAAATCCTGGAGGGAATCAAGCACCTCCTTTTTAACCACATCCCAACAATGATGGAAAAAAGCAAGTGTGAATCCGTCCGGGCTTGGCGCCTTCTCCCCACTGATCTGGTTTAAAGCTAAAACCACTTCCTCCTCTGAAAAAGGCCTCTCTAAATGAGTTGCTTCCTTAACCTCTAAAGAGGTGAAATCCACCCTCCCTAAGAAGGGTCTCCAATGCATTCTCTCAAAATAGAGATCCTGATAGAAATCCACTATCCCTTCACGAAACTCATCCTGAGTTTCCCACTTCAACTCCCCATACGTCATACTTTCAATACAATTATTACGGCGATTGGCATTCGCAGTTCGGTGAAAGAACTTATTATTCTTATCCCCCTCCTTTAACCATTAGATCTGAGATTTCTGCCTTCAAGAAACCTCGTCTAATAACAAAGTTCTCTCCAACTCCGCTTGAGTATTCAATCTACGGGCTCTATCTTCCACAGTGAAAAGCCCCTGATTTTCCTTAGACTCCAACAGCTGCAACTCCTTCATTAATTCCAGCTTCTTAATATGCACTTCGCCAAAAGGCTCTTTGTTCCACTTCTTAATGTCTTCCTTTAACACTTATAGTTTACTAGCCAAGTCAAAGCTTGGGCTGCCTTGAAAATCATAGCTCCCCCACCACTGGCTTACATTCCCTGTAAAGGCCTCATGACACAACCACATATTCTCAAATTTAAAATAAGACTTACCCCGAATGTAAGTGCCATTATCCAATGAAATCGGACAATGATCTGACACAAAGCGAGGTAAAGCCTTTTGCGCCAGGTGCGAGAACTGATCCTCCCAATCTATGGACACAAGAAATCTATCAAGACGAGATTTAGAAGGAGGATCTTGATTATTAGACCAGGTAAATTGACCTTCCAAGAGTGGAAGATCTATCAAACTGAGCTCAGAAATAAAATCCGAAAAGGTTGTCATAGCCCCTGTGAGTCTTCCTGCCCTCAACTTCTCGCTTGGAAAGCAAACAACGTTAAAATCCCCACCTATGCACCACGGCACACCCCACCAACTTCGAATACCAGCTAGCTCTTCCCATAAAATAAAGCGGTCGGCGTCCACATTAGGACCATAGACCCCCGAAAAAGCCCATTCAAATTGCTCCTGCACTTTCTTAAATCTGCATGAAATAGAAAATTGACCTTTAACACAATCTTGAACTTCAGCCATGCGTTTATCCCACATAATCAAAACGCCCCCAGAAGCACCCTTAGATTCCAGGTACTTCCAATTTGCAAACCGATTACTCCAAAAGCTTCGGACAACTTATCTACTTATATTTTCCAGTTTAGTCTCTTGAAGACAAATAACCGCACGCTTCCACAATTTTAGCGCATTTTTTATCTGAGACCTCTTCATTTTGCAATTAAGGCCTTTAACATTCCAGGATATTATTCTTAAATGCATCGAGAAGATACTGACCCACGAGATTTGCGACCACCGCCTTGAGACAGAGAAGTTCTGTAATTGACTGATGTCGATAAGTTCCTCAACTCTCTTACTCCCTTTCGAGCTTTATGCTGATTTGCGCATACGATCGTTCTAGAAACCCCCGTTTGCCTCCACCGTTGCTCTATCGCCGTAAACAAAGCCATTGCCTCAATCTCACATCCTTGTATAGAGACCCCCATCTGTTTGCTAAAAACCTCTATATTTTGTCTTACCCACTCCGATTAATCACTTTGGATAGACTCACCTCGATATGAATTAAGAGGAGAAATATCAAGCAAGCTCTCCTCCAGCGAAACTTCCGGGAAAGTTCCTCTCGGAACCACCGCAAGGCAGTGGCTCTCTGAAAGGAACCCCTTTCTTTCTCTCTCTAAAACCCTCGGAATCCCTCAACAATCACACAATCAAAACACACTTTGAATAATCCAATCCGATAGGATGGATCCCCTTGGATTTATGAAGAAAACCTCCTAATTCTTAATGAATTCTATCAACTAATGCTCTAATCTCCTAGAGAGAATTCTATGAGTAAACAATGGAGTTATTTGGATAATGAGCAACAATGGAGGAATGGGAGAGATAACCCACACGGTTTGCATGGGATTTCTCATGCACTCCTCTCATTGGCCGAGCTAGAGCATGCACTCCTCTCATTGGCCGAGCTACATGCACTCCTCTCATTGGTTGAGCTAGGTCATGCATTTCTCATGCATTCCTCTCATTGGCCGAGCTACATGCACTCCTCTCATTGGCTAATGCTAGTAACCACCAAGGTACAACCTTAGAAGCTCTAACAAATAAGTACAAGGGGTTAAAGCCTAGGAATGTATTAGACCCCCAATGCACTCAACTAACCATCTAGGTACAAGCTTGGACAGCTTGGACCTTACTAATCATGAATACAAGCTAATACATGTTTTAATCAAATGTGTAGCTAAGCCAATCCGTGCCTTAGTGGCTAGGGTAAGCATACCCACGGATGTGGGATGGTTGGGGTCTTAACACTCTCCATGTGCGATTCCCCCTCCACATCGTCGACCCATGCTGTGGTTGAATCCCCCAACAATAACGTCGAAGCGGCTTCGCCCGACACATCACCCCAGTACCCAGCACTATTTCTCGGCACACTAAGGTTGATGCCGACAAAATATTGTACACGGAGACTTCATCGAGTGTCGCATGTACTGGTAGTTCGAAGCAGCAAGAAAGTTGACTCTTGTTTGAAAACTAGTGCGATTGGCGTGGCGTCCCAAGAGGAAGTTCTAGAATCCAAGTCTGCAATGACGTCGTGCACGGTAATGATAGAATGGGCTGGTATAGTTTTTGTAGTTGGGCCTCCAAGTATCCTCTTCGCCTCCTTACTCTTAGGGACCCAAACTTGCATGGCTTGTTCAAGATGTAGAAGTCTCGCCCCACTCAAAATGAGAAGGGCCCGAGAAGGTCTCCTCAGGTCCCTCTTGGACCAACGAGTTGGGCTGCTTGACAACTTGGCCTAAGTAGTGGGTTTCTTCCTTTGTACTTGCCACCTCACCTCGTGAAGCTTGCCTGCCCCACGTTACCCTGTGCTTCCCATCAACGTTGCATGAGATCATTAACTTAGGACTAGATTTATTTGCCATATCTTTTCCGATGCGTCGATAAGGAATGAATCCCAAAAATTTCTCCTTTAATGTCGCCTTTCCCTCCTCATTTTCATTAACAATAACTTTCGCTTGCGTGATTTTTGGATTTTTCAAAAGTTTCGAAATAGGATTTTGCGAGATCAATGGCCTGCCATTTGCGGCTTGATGCTGGGTTGCTGGCGCCCGAAGAGATTCTGCATATGACTCCATTGGTCCCAACCTCTCCTTTATTGGAATCCTTTTCTGGTTATTCTCATCTGTCGGAGTCTTGTAGCCATGCCGATTCTGGTTCTTGTTATCGACCAGAGTTGGGTTCAGTAATAGAAGTAATTCCTTATGAAAACCCCGCAACCCACTTTGTTTTTGGCCTTCCGGAATAGCCAGTCGTCCCTTACAACCGCCCCTGCCATAATTTGTAATCTCAAGATAATGACCATACTTGTTGGTAAACCTTCGAATAACATATCCCTTATCACTCTCTCTGAACGTGCGAATAAAAGCATGCCCTGTTTCTCTCACAATATTCTCCTCAATGCATTGGCCCAACCATTGGGCTCCTTCCTTACCCATGCATACAGAATGCCTCTTGTGCCTCCCAGACTCAAAAAGACTCACCGAGTCTATACTGTCCCCCTCCCTGATCAAGTCGAATCTATTGGATTCGATACGAAAACTACGCACTCCACCCATGTTACATTGTTGTTTGAATCGAAGACAGAGAGAGGAATTTTTGTTTTGTTTATGTTTTAATCAAAGAGAGAGGCTGAGACTGAATTAGAGATATTCTGCCCAAAATAAAAAAAACTAAGGTTAATTGTATTTACCATTATTTTAATTTTTATTGGTGAATATTCCCTTTAAAAGGAATATTCTGATTTTAAGTTAACACTGTTAGTCAAGGGGGGCGAAGTGTATTATTTTTCAAAAAATAGAGTGGAGTGTCAATTTTCGAAACTAGGGTGTGTTGAGTATAGTTTCCCCAAAACAAGGGAGTGTCAGTGTAGTTTACCCTAAAGTTTTTATTCGAAAATCAAAACTCCCCTATGTGCACACTCTAGTTTCGAAAATTGACACTCCGCTCCATTTTTTGAAAAATAATTGACACTTCGCCTCCCTTGACTAACGGTGTTAACTTAAAATCAGAATATTCCTTTTAAAGGGAATATTCTCCAATAAAAATTAAAATTATGGTAAATACAATTAACCTTAGTTTTTTTTTTTTTTTTGCTAAATTCAATTAACCTTAGTTAGTTAGGTTTGTTTGAATTTTTTTTTTTTTGGGCAGAATATCTCTAATTCCTCTCTAATTCAGTCTCAGCCTCTCTCTTTGATTAAAACATAAACAAAACAAAAATTCCTCTCTCTGTCTTCGATTCAAACAACAATGGATAGATAAAACATAGAACTTTGTTAATCTTGTTGTTGTGTAGTACAAACTAGCATCAGTATAGATAAGGAGATGTTGGTCAAATCCAACCAAAAAATAAAATCTCAGTACAATGTTGAATAAAGGCAGATTTGTAGATCCAAGCAAATTAAAAAAATTACATAACACTGGCTAAAAATCCAGAAAACCCATATGCCAATACCCAAATTTTCCCTAGAGCCTCAAGCCCATGCCGAACAAAGTAAACACCAAGCCTAGATTTTCCTCCATTTTCTCAGCCACCAAACAAAGGACCAAACCCAAAAACAGCCGCCAACCACTGCTAATTGGGCATCCTGATTCACAAAAAAAAAACCCCTCACACCGCAGCAACAAACCCAAACGAACCCATGCAGGAAATGGCATCTTAAACCTCATCTTGGAGCACCATTGCGTCCTCATGGCCACCTTCACAGCCGAGGCCTTAACGCAGAACTCAGGCGTGCTGGCTCTCGGATAATAAACAACCTCAAATGGCTGCCCACTAGCAGCAAGAGCCGCAGCTTCAATAACCGATTCAGGCCTCACCTTTCCCTTCCCACTAAAATTGTCACCAGGGCTTGAATTCCCACCACCACTTCGCATTACTTTGTTCTTCTCCCTCAAAAACATAAAAAATCCACTGTAACACGAAACAGAATTGCTTGGACTGGGATTCCACCCGATCAGGGACTCCGGCACACCGCCAATTCCACACTTGGCATGACGAATACCGACACAAAGATCACCATTTTCGGCTCTGAGGAACACAATTGAATCCCCAAAGACTTCCTTATTCCATACCTTCAAATCATCTTTGGGGGCTTTTAGCTTCTTAGCAAGCACTAGGCTAGCAGGACCACTAAAGACATAGCTTGACCACCAACCTTGGATCTTCTCCAAGAACCCTTCCACTTTCAACCACATATTCTTGAATTTGAAGGAACTTTTACCTTTGGCCATACCACCAGCCTCTATTAAAAGCGGACAATGATCATAAATAGGCTTTGGGTAATAATTTTTGAGTTACATCAGTAAAATGTCCTCCCAATCAGCAAAAACCAAAAACCTGTCAATACGAGACATAGATAGCGAATTTGACCTGTTGCACCAAGTGAACTACCCTCCTTCAAGAGGCAAATCAATAAGGTTAGCAGAATCAATAAAATCAGAAAAATCTACCATTGCCGGGCTGATGCTAGTGCATCCCAAACGTCCTCTAGGATAACAAACAACATTTAAATCTCCAAACAAACACCAAGGAGAAGCCCATCTGTTCCGAATCAGCACCAGTTCATTCCAAAAATTAGTTTTAGAGTTGTCTAGATTTGGACAATAGACACCTGTCCCTATCCAAACAAAGCCATCTTCTAAACTTTTCCAATGACAAAAAACAAAGAACTCACCAATATAAAGATCAGTCTTTTCCAAGACCCTCTTGTCCCACATTAAAAGAATCTCACCTACCGTGTTAATAGCATTTAGGACTTCCCAACCAACGTACGAATTACCCCACAAGCTTTTGATAGTTTTTAGATCTAGCTTAGTTTCCTGAAGGCATACAACATCACCCTTCCAATCTCGCAAGAGATTTTTCACCACTTCCCTTTTCCGAGGATTATTCAACCCTCTAACATTCCAAGACAAAATTCGTAGCTTCATAAAAAAACACAATAACCCTTGAATAGAACCACACAACCTAGTAAAAATCAGCTAACAATCTTTTTCCCCTCATAATTAACAGAGGAAACAAGATTTCACAACACACGTGTACCTTTTTTGGAAGAATTTGGAGGGCGACAAGGACTTGATTTAGGCCTATAGTTCTTCCTGGCTTCGTCAATTCGGCTTAATAGAGAAATACATTCACTTTCAAAACCTATGATGTGCATACCAACTAGCTTGCGAAAACCGTCGTATCTTTGCTCAACCCAGACAGACATAGCTTCCTCCAGAGCTAGAACATCACCTGAGTAATGTTTCAAGAAATCAGAGAAGTCCATAGGGTCAATTTTGGCCAAAGGAACACAGACAAGAGGGCTTTGAGACCACTCAGGTTCTTTTTGGTCACAACATACTAAGGGAAGAGAGACCTCAGACACCCGAGCTTCGTTGAGAAAGAGAGACAATGAAGACCCGGAGCCCAGTACCACATTGTTGACCGAGTCCCCCAAAGTGACAAGTTCAGATTCAGAGATGATGGGTTGAATAAAATCCCTAATTTCCGACGACTCGGCGAACGCTTCATCCTCGTCTGAATCGTCTTTGGGAAGAGAATTCCCTTTGAGCGTAACTCGAGATGGGTCGCAAAAGGATGGTCTAGATGTCTCTGGAATAATTCCTTGCTCATCCTCATCTGGGCTGGATTTGGAAAGGATCACAACTTGATCAACTGGGCCCGTTGGACTCGGGTTAAGCATAGGAGCCCAAGACTTAGGGTCCTTACTTGTGGAGGCCTGTTGAGTGGGCCTACGAATTGTTGAGGGCTGGGCTTGATTAGTCATCTCATGAGAAGGAAGAGTTGGGCTCGAATTAGGCCCAGATAAATCGACCCATTTAGCTTTGCATGGCTCACCTTTAGTACATGTGATATGCAACCTTTTGGTAAGTGGTTTCCACACAAAGTCAAATTTGCGTGTGGGGCGAGGAGCATCAGTTACTAATTTAACTCGAGATTTTTTATTTTGATTCCCCACATCTGGCGTTTCCCCCAAATCATGCTTCGGTCCTGATTTGTCGCGATCATCCCCAATAGGAAACAGATGGCCCGCGATAGAGGAAAGTCGTGGCGGAGTATTCTCGTTCAGGAAAAATCGGCAGAGCTTCTTCTCGAAAATAGCCTAGCCAACACCTTGGCGACCTTCCGGTACTCTTATTCCTCCTTGTTGAGAACCGCTATGAAACTTGGAAATTTCCCTAGAAGCAACCTCGGACATTCTTCATACCACTTACCTCCAAAGCCCTATACCCGTCGCGAAAGAATTGGAAGAATCCTTGAGAATTATGATGTGGATTACGTAGTTTACCCAACACCTCTAGCAACCACTTCAAACCCCCAAGGCCCACCCAAATCGAACCCTGGAATCTTCCACGGCATTCCTTGATGTTATATGGATCAACCCTACCTCCATCGAAATCAAGAAAAAAGGTATTAGCATCTAAACGAAAGATCGACTTCTCTCGCCCAATCGTTCTGAGCTTGCTCGTGGGAAATCCCACTGTGGGTTTGGGTTGGGACATGTGAGGGGGGCTTTGTATAGTTGGAAAAGGTTGTGTGCGTAGGAAGGGGCTGTGTTTGTGGAGTGTGGAAGGAGTGGAGTTGTGGGGCCAGGGGCTGGGTGGGTCTAGAATTTGTTTGGTTGGTGTTATCGGAGATGGTGGAAATGGTAGTAAAAGCTGTGTGATATGTTTGTGGGACTAGAGAAGGGATATGTCAAGGTAGAGGTTGTATAAGGGTAAAACATTGGTTGGATTGAAGGGGGCCCTAATCAATGAAGGAGTGAAGGGAGGAGATTGAAAGTTTGGTTGAGGCGGAGGGGGCGGTTGGGGGGGACGAAGCCATGAAGGAGGGCAAGGGGGATGGGGGTGGGGGGGGGGTGTGGAAGGGGAGCGTTATTTCCCAAAACAAAAAATTTCAAAAGAACGGGGAGTACTTTTCAAAGAACATAAACCGAAACAAATCCTCAGGCCTTCAACACCGTATATTTTTTTTAAATTGTTCATGATAATTAGGTATAATAAATTTTGGCATCTTAGATTTGCCCTGACATATATTTAGGACTTAATAATTTTATGGCACATAAGTTTTAGGTTATTGGACTTACTTTTCGATAAGATAATTTTTTAGTAGCAAGCTTACAAGATTTAGTAGTTCCAGTGGTTCCCTAAGAGTTATATGTTGGAAATTTCGAAGGTTAAGGTTTTGATATATACTTATCTAAAAGGTTAAGGTTTTCATATTACAAGTTTGATTTGATCATTGAAAAATTTCAGATGGTTATCAAGTAATAATACTGTGAAAAGGGGTAGTGTACTTTTGTGATTCAAAATTTTCTTGACTCTTGTGCCTAGCTAAACTTGTAGTAATTTGTTGGAAATTTACAAAGGTTTGACATTTTTTTGTAGACATTGTCTCTTCAAGCATTATACAAGTGGGAATTATAAGTTTATAATTGATGGTAGAATTCTAAAGAACTAAATTCGTTGAATGAGTTACATGAAAACATTATTGTGCAAGACTATTGTACCCAAAGGATGGACGAGATCTAGATTCTTTTTGGTCCCATAAGATGATTTTGTATGATTAGGGAAATCTATAAGAGTGACATTAAAGTAGTGCATAGTTTGATATGTAAGGTCTATTTGGGAATTTCTATATACATAGTACTTTGAGGAAAAACAAAATTTATGGAGATATGTTTGTCAAATAGTAATAGTTATCTTCGATATAAATATTATATGAGTTATACCTTCAATTAGTGGATTGATCTCTTTAATTATAATTGGTTTGCTTTGATGTTGGCTTTACAGTGGTGTAGTTTTATCAACTTTGAAAGGAGTTTAATTTTGATTTAAGGCATAAGGGTGATGTTATTAAAATGAGGTGTTGATGAATTGATATCGTAATTCATGAACATAAAATTCAACAAATCACTTGTTAAAGGTTATTCATGTGTTTTAGTGGTCAACTTTAATTAGATATTGATGAAAGACGGTTCATAATATTTTTCCTTCTCAGAACTTTAGGTATATTTATTAGTGTATTCAATTGTAACGCTTTGGATCCTATAGTGGCAAATGTTTAGAACTTATAAAGTTATATAGTGTTATAAAATTGAGGTTGTTAGGCCCAAATTCTAGTAAGGTTAAAAATAAATAAATAAATTGGGTTGTTTTATTTAATTTATCTAAAAAGGTTTGACACGGTTTATGGAATTTGTCCTTTTTAGCCAATGAACATCTGGAGACTATAATTCTATATTATGAGGAACTCGATTTGTTTAAGGAGTTCAGCTTAAGAATCATCGCATTTGTCTATCTAGCAGTTAGAGGTGATTTAGATTTGGTTTAATCACAAAAGATAGTTTATATAGTTCATTAGAGTCTTTCTATGACATGGACTAAATTAGTGCTCAATTGAATATCTAAGGAGACATTGAATTTTTTTTTTTGTCATAAACCTTGAGTTTGAAAAAGAATATGGATATATTGTGAAATGGTTTTGAACTTATAAGAGAATGGAGACACTATTTAATCTTGAGGTATAGAATTAGATGGATGTTAGAGTTTAGCGATTTATGATGAACCTAGAATTGACATTTTTTTTTTTTTTTTTTCAGACTAGTCATTTATAAATTGTCAGATTATTTGTGTTATTTTTGAAAAATAGGTCATATAATTGTATTCGTTATGGAAGGGATTTAAAGAATTACGATGATCAAAGTTATATGTATCTGAAGGATTTTTTTTTTCTTCATATTTTAGTAGTTTGTATATTGTGATGGATGAGTAATGAAATTTTATAGACAGTTACAAATTGTGGCATTAGAGTAGCGTAGTGGAAGCATGATGTATTGGTTCATTTTGAAACGAATTTAGAGAACTGAATTTTTATAAGTGGAGGAGAATGTAATACCCGGTCCCAAAGATAGAGAAGAGTTTTGTTTTGGTAGGTAAACTAGAGATAAGAATCCTTTATCAACCAAACTGCTATTGCTTAAGTTGACTAAAATTAGAAGTCCTAACAAACTTTTTTTTTTTTTGATAAATAGAAGTCCTAACAAACTTTTAATTGACCACGTCTATATATATATATTTCAGCGGCAAATAGTGAGTGTCTATATTCATATTCTTAGTTAATAATAGTTGAATTAGTGGTTGCCTCACAACCAATATGTATTAGGCTCTGCGCATAGTATATTAGTAGTCTATTTAAAAAGACCACTATTTGATTTAGGATCTGATTTGTGGTCACTCTACTTGTGAATTTTGAAAAGAAGTGATAGAGAGTATTACAGGATCTCTTGCTTGCAAGAAGTAACTTTTTCTTAACTAGCTAAATTTTGGTAAAACTCCCTTATTCTATTTATTAAATACGCATTTGTATTTCATTACAGATTCTTATTTATATTATTTTAGATACATTGATTTTTTTTTTTTACTTAAAGTTTCTTCTTTTTGAAATATTATAAATGTATTTGATTTAGTTGGTTATTCAGAAATTTCTATTTCTTCAACTGGGATCAAGCATTTTTGAATTTTGTGAAAAACCAAATATTTGTTTGAATTATGATTTTATTGGATATTATCTTTTGACATCGATTTGAAATGAAATTTGAATCTGGAAAGTCTTTGAACTTTGAACAATTTGGCTATACATTGGACCCAGCCAGGGGGTTATACATTGGCACAAAAACTAGATTCTGATGGGGCTTACCACTGGCCTACGTGTGGTTCTAGGCCTATTCATGTGCCTAGCTTATGCTTTGGGTTCAGGGCGTGACATAGTGGCTATGGGCTGTATCAAATTTTCAGCTCCTTTTTTTGAATCTTCCTCGAATTCTCTTCTAAATACTCCTCACTATTAGAGACAATATACCTTGATGTCATTGATCATTCTTTGATTTAAAGAATCATCCCATCTCAATTGAAAATACATATACCTTTTTACTAAGAACTCCAGCTTTGCGTATGTGTTATTCTTGTATTACTTTTCTTTCTTCAATTTCGTATTTGGATAGATGGAACGGAATTTCAATTTATGAGTGAATGTGTACAGGGGCGTTTGGTTCTTGGAGATGGAAGCATATATGATGGTATGTGGCGCTATGGTAAGAAATCTGGTCTGGGTACATTCTGCTTCAGTAATGGGGATGTGTTCCAAGGCTCATGGAGGGAAGATGTTATGCATGGCAAGGTTTGTCTTTTTTTTTTTTTTTTTTTTGATAAGTAATAATTTTATTGAAAAGAAACCAAGTACACTAGACGTATACTAGGCGAAAGAATACAATGTCAAAAACAACAATAATCTATAAATTCCAAAACATTAGAGAAGCAAAATAATCTAGTAGAAGACATCCACCCAAATAGGGTGTGCAGGAACAGTAACTTCAGCTCATCCACATGCTGTTCATAGTACTCAAAAATCCGCATATACGCTCTCTCCAAAGACACCACATAACACAATGGGGGACAGCTCTCCGTATCATATGCTTTGGATGCTTACCCATCTTCCCTTGCCAAGCAGCAAACAGCTCTCTAACACTACTAGGCATCACCCAACACATCCCAAACATGGCAAAAACCAAATCCCAAAGCTCCTTAGCATAAACACAATGGAGGAGCAAATGATCAACGGATTCCCCATCAGCTTTACACATACAGCACCAGTTGACTAATATAATACGCCTGCGCCTTAGATTCTCCGCCGTTAAGATTCTCCCCAAAGCTGCTGTCCAAGTAAAGAAAGCAACCCGGGGGGGAACCTTTGCCTTCCAAATACTCTTCCAAGGGAACCAACCTTCCTTTTTACAAGTAAGGGTGTCATAGTAAGATTTTACTTGAAAAATGTGAGCCTTAGAGGGCTGCCAACACACCTTATCCTCCCCAGTGCTAGTGATAGTGACTGAATAAAGAATCTCCAGAAAAGATAGGAAGGATTCCATCTCCCAGTCCTGAGCCAAACGAGAGAAAGTCACCTCCCAATGAATAGAGTCACCCTGCCGCTGAAAGTTATCAGCCACACAAGCATCTTTATCTCTAGTAATACGAAACAACCCCGGATAAGCTTCCTTTAGAGAATCGTCAGTGCACCACACATCATCCCAAAAGTGAACACGAGTACCATCCCCCACCTCAAACTTCAGCTGACGAGAAAATTTATCCCATCCAAAACGAATAAATTTCCATAAGCCAACACCATGAGTCCCAGTGGGCATATTAGAACACCACCCTCCCTCCAAAGTGCCATATTTTGCCACTACAACCTGCCTCCAGAGCGCCTCCCTCTCCACCTCGAACCTCCATAACCATTTCCCTAATAATGCTTAATTGAATCTGCGCAAATTGCAAATATTCAACCCTCCATTCAAATAAGGAGTACAAATATGATCACAATTCACCAAATGAAAATTAATCACCTCTTTAGAATTTTCCTATAGAAAATTCCTCTGAATTTTCTCAATTCTCTTAGCCACAGAAGCATGAATAGGAAATAAAGACAGATAGTATGTTGGCAGATTAGAAAGGGTGCTCTTAATTAAGGTAAGGCGACCACCCTTAGAAAGATACAGACGCTTCCACCCTGCTAAGCGCCGTTCCACCCTTAGAAAGATACAGACGCTTCCACCCTGCTAAGCGCCGTTCCAATTTTTCCACAACCGGATCCCAAATAGATTGCACTTTAAAGTGCACCCCCAACGGAAGACCCAAATATTTCATTGGTAAAGTGGCTGTTTTACAACCCAAAATATTCGCTAGCTCCTCCAGATGAGGCACCTCAACCACTTGTATCAGTTCAGATTTTCCCAAGTTCACTCTGAGCCCTGAAGTAGCTTCAAAACAAGTAAGCATAACCCACAAGTAGGTAAGACTATCTGGATTCGCTTCACAAAATATTAGAGTATCATCAGCAAACAATAGGTGGGATATCTTCAAGGGATTAGACGCCTCCCTTCCCACAGGAAAGCCAGATAACAACCCAACTCCACTAGCCTTGTCAATCAGTCTACTCAAGGCCTCCATAACTATCACAAATAGTAAAGGAGATAAAGGGTCTCCTTGACGAATACCCCGAGAGCTCTGAAAAAAAACCACACGAACTGCCATTAACCAAGATGGAGAACCGGACAGAAGAGATACAAAAAGAAATTCACCTTCTCCATTTCTCTAAAAAGCCACAACGCTGCAATAAATACAACAAAAACTCCCAATTTACATGATCATAGGCTTTTTCCAAGTCCAGTTTGCAAATCGCACCTGTATTTGCTTCTTTGAGTCTGCTATCTAGACACTCATTAGCAATAAGTACAGAATCTAAAATTTGCCTACCCTTCACAAAAGCATTCTGAGATGGGGAGATGATCTTGCCCAAAACAACACTCCACCTAATCGCCAACAACTTAGCAATGATCTTATACCTGCCACCAACCAAGCTAATAGATCTGAAATCTTTAATCTCATTAGCCCCATGTTTCTTAGGAATGAGTGAAACAAAAGTTGCATTGAGACTTCTTTCGAAATGACAGTACTCATGAAATTCCTGACACACAGCCAACACCTCAACCCAAACAACATTCCAACACTGCTGAAAAAAAGCCAATGAGAAAGCACCGGACCCGGAGCCTTGTCCCCATTAAAGCCTTTCACCACATCAATAATCTCATTTTCATCAAAAGGACGCTCTAACCATATAGCATCCTCATCTGAAATAACAGAAAATTGAATCCCCTCTAACAAAGGCCTACTATGATCAGTCTCCATGTATAAACGCTCATAAAAGGAGGCAATGTGATCTCTAATATCATCTTGTTTGTAAGACATATTGCCATCAATACTCAACCTAGCAATGGAATTGGCATTTCGATTTATTCTTTTTTTAGATGATAGTTTTGTTTAACAATGCTACCCATGGGTTTCAATGCAAGGTGTCTTTTTCGTTTCAAAATAAAGTTGATTCCTGAATTGGTAGAGCACCTTATGGATAAGTGCTACACGACTTATTGCATATCATATTTCCAAATATTTTGAAATTAGTTCTTTTGCCCATATGTTGTTTCAATTATTGAATTCAGAAATGTAATTTTTGGAAATGTTTCATAATTTGAAGGAAATAGTAGTTGAGTGGTAAAGTACCGAAGATTAGGGTTAACTAAGAAGAAAGATTGAGAGAGAGGAATGAATGAAGAGAGAGATTAGAAAGTAGGTTTAGGGCTTAATTAATAAAGTCCCTTCACCGTAGCATATATTTATCTTAGACGAATTTATAGATTCTGTGTTCACGCTCTGTGCACACTGAGTTGTCATTTTCTAATAAATCTTTACCATTACTAATCAAAAAAAGAATAACATGATTGCTAGAATACCTTTAAGCTCATGTAAGAATAAAAAGCCAATATAACTAAAAACAAGTAACTCTAACATTCCCCCACAAGCTGCAGCAGATAGATTAAATATGCCTAGCTTGACTGACACCTACTGAAAGGAGGCATTGGCTAATGGCTTAGTGAGAATATCGCCTAATTGATTATCCGAACGAACATAGGGAGTGGCAATTTGTTTCTTTATCAAGATATCCCGACTTTAGTGAAAGTCAACTTCAATATGTTTGGTATGCTAATGAAAAATAGGATTTTTAGCAATAAGGATGCAACTTGATTTGAAAAAGTAGAGAAAGTGAGATCTCTAGATAGAGAATTGAGAGAGATTAGAGAAGTACTCTATATATTATTCACTGTATTGTATGTATTACAATGGTTGATATTTATAATTACAATCTATCAAATCTAACTACCTCTTACAAATCCATAACAAACTATTAATCTGTTACAATAGTCAAATACACACATGAGCAGTCAACACAACCTAGCTCACATGTGAGGGTAGTAATCCCACGTGGGTAGATAGACAGCTCAAATCACACGTGAGGGTTGTGTTTGTTTGATAGCTTTGGCCAAAAGACTCTTCGAAGAGTCTAGAAACCCTTGTAAGAAACTCTCTACGCTAACAAGTAACATCCCCCTTCAAGCTATGGTGGCTAAAAAGGCAACAATAGATTGTCACGAAGTTGAGTTAATCTAGGCGGGGGAAGATATTTGGTGAGAATATCGGCCAATTGATCGGAGGTAAAAACGAATTTGTCGACAACATCATGGCAAACCACCTTCTCACGCACAAAATGGTAATTGACCTCTATATGCTTCATACAAGCATGGAAGACCGGATTTGAGGCAAGAGCAAGAGCTGAAAGATTATCACACCAAAGAATAGGGGGATTAGCCAAAAAAATCCTCAAATCTTTGAGTACCATGTGAATCCAAAACAGCTCAACGATGGGAGAGGCAAGACTTCGATATTCTGTCTCTGTTGAAGATCGAGAAACAGTGCCCTGCTTCTTGGAAACCCAAGTGATTGGGTGTAGAACCAAGAAAAACAACATAGCCTGAAGTAGATTGGTGATCAAAAGTAGAGTCAGCCCAATCAGCATCAGCATAAGCTTGAAGCTGAAGAGACCCAGGGCGAAAAAGCACATGATGCAGAGACCCACTCAAACAGCGTAAAATACACTTGGCAGCAGTCAAATGGATATCAGTTGGAGAGTGCATAAATTGGCATACCTGATTCACGACGAAGCTGATATCAGGACGAGTGAAGGTAAGGTATTGTAAAGCACCGACAAGGCTGCGAAAGTTAGTTGGGTCAGAGAGAGCATGGCCTTGATTGGGAGTGAGGCGTGTGGTGGACGTATAAGGGGTAGGACTCGGTTTACAAGAGGACATGTTAAACCTAGTTAAGAGATCTTCGGTGTATTTTGTTTGATGGACAGAGAATCCAGTGGAATGGTATTGAAGTTGAGGACCAAGGAAGTAGTGTAGAGGATCGAGGTCCTTGAGCACAAAGGTTTGTTGCAGAGCAGAGATAAGATCAGTGATGAGGGAAGGAGGTGTACCAGTGATGATGATATCATTTACATAAAGAAGAAGATAAAGCTTGGCTGTGGGTGATTGAAAAATGAAGAGAGATGGATCAGCTGCGGAGGCAGTGAAGCCAAGAGACGCTAAGTGTGTGGTGAACCATTCAAACCAAGCTCTTGGGGCCTGGCTTATGAAGCTTTATCTTATGAAGCTGAGAGACTAGATGCTTTTGCTACTGCAGTGTTCATTGTTAACAGGTTACCTACAAAAACTCTACACCTTCAGTCTCCTTGGGAAGTGCTTTTGGGCACAGAACCTGATTATGCTGCCTTTAAGACCTTTGGGTGTTCTTGTTACGCTCTTCTTACCCCTTACAACAAACACAAATTAGACTTTAGGTCCAAAGAATGTATTTTGCTGGGGTATGGTACTCATTCCAAGTGTTATCTTTGTCTAGAACCTTCTGCTAATAAACTTCTTGTCACTAGACATGCTGTCTTTAATGAAGACTCATTTCCTTTTCACACAATCTCGATTGCCCAACAATTTTCAGAACAGTCTCAACCCAAAAATACATGGCTAAGCTCATTACTTTACTTTACCACTTGTTGTCAGCCTTCTATCATTGCTCCAGCACCTATTCCAACTATTTAGTCACCAACCCCAAGTCCTACATCTACTCATTCACCTCTACCTACACCTACTGCATCACAACCATCATCTGTCGTCCCTTCACACACTACATTACCCATTGAGTCTAATTCTATAACCCCAGACACTGCCTTACCCATTGAACATTCATCTCTCACTCTACCAGAGCCATCATCTGACCATGTACAGCCGACTCACTCTAATTTGCCTATGTCTTACTCTAACCCAACAACCACCAGTGATCTCTCCATCATATTTCTTCCCAATACTATAAACACACACCCTATGCAAACTAGACTTAAATCTGGCATCACAAAAGAAAAGCCTTTTCCACTACCACACCCAATTACCTTGATATTGAGCCTCCTACCTTCTCCATTGGCAAGTACTTTTACACCAAGGATTACTGCCATGGAAGAGGAATTTGCTGCTCTTCATCGTCAGGGAACTTGGTCTCTAGTTCCTCCATAATCATCTCAGAATGTAGTAGGCTGCAAATGGGTTTACAAAGTCAAAAGAAATGTTGATGGGTCAGTTTCTAGATTCAAAGCAAGACTCGTTGCTAAAGGCTTTGATCAACAAGCAAGCCTGGATTATGATGAAATCTTTAGATATTTTGATGGGTCAGTTTCAGTGGCCTCTCTGTCAGCTTGACATCAGCAATGCTTTTCTCCATAGATATTTTGAAGGAAGAGGTCCATATGGTTCAACCTCAGGGGTTTGTTGATCTTGCCAAGCCTGACTTTGTTTCCAAGCTTCATAAGTCTCTTTGGCGTCAAGCTTATGCTGATGTTGATTGGGTTGGCTCTCCTCTTGATCGCCACTCTTCTTCAGACTTATGTTGTGTTTCTTAGTTCCACACCCATCACTTGGGTTTCCAAGAAGCAATGCATCATTTCTTGATCTTCAACAGAGGCAGAATATCGATGTTTTGCCTTGCCACCACTGAACTGTTTTGGATTCGCATGGTACTTAAAGATTTGGGGATTTTTTTTTGGCTAATCCCCCTATTCTACAGTGTGATAATCTTTCAGCTCTTGCTCTTGCCTCAAATCTGGGATTCCATGCTTTTACGAGGCATATAGAGAGGTTGATTACCATTTTGTGCACGAGAAGGTGGTTCGTCGTGATGCTGTCTTCAAATTCGTTTCCACTGCCGATCAATTGGCCGATATTCTCTCTAAATGTCTTCCCTTGCCTGGATGTACTCGACTTTGTGACAATCTATTGCTGCCTTTTCAGCCGCCATAGCTTGAGGGGGGATGTTAGCGTAGAGAGTTTCTTACAAGGGTTTCTAGAGTCTTCTGGCCAAAGCTCTCAGACAAACACAACTCTCATGTGTGAGTTGAGCTGTCTATCTGCTCACATGTGAGCTGGGCTGTGTTGACTGCTCACGTGTGTGTATTTCCATCACGTGTGTATTTGACTTTTGTAACAGATTAATAGTTTGTTATGGATTTGTTAGATTGTAATTATAAATTAGTTCCAGCCCTCCTCTTTGGGTGGTGGAATTGGTTTGGGAAGCATTCTTCCCAGGTGTGGAATCTAGTTCCTCATTGTTTGATGTGGACTTTATGGCGGGAACGGAATTGCCGTACATTCGAGAATGTTGATCATCCTATGGGTCGTATTATAGAAACATTGTTTGGGACTTTGTTCGATTGGGCTAGAGCCTGGGGGCTTACCTCGTCCTGTTTAGTGGGCGAGTTTTTAGAATCTTTAGATTTTTCTTCTACTCTCAACTTTCCTACTCTGTAATTGTTCCTGTTTTGCCTCCTGAGTGCATGCTTTATGCACTAGGAGATCTTTTTTAATAATATTATCTCTTACCTATCAAAAAAAAAAAAAATATCAACCATTGTAATACATATTATACAATGAATAATCTACAGAGTACTTCTCTAATCTCTCTCTTTCTCTACTTTTAGAATAATGCTTAAATGACTAAAGTTACTATTTCCTAATAAATTTTCCTTGGGACAAGTAATAGTTATCATTGTATAAGAGCAAATGGTCTTGAGTTCAAACATTGTCTCCACTCTACCTCACACTTAAAAATTATAAATTCAATGTGTTGGTTCCTATTTATTAAGGAGTTTAGACATGTGAGGGAGAGTGTTAGGATGATGGTTAAATAATTAATATCACATTTTCATAACAGTTTAAGCTTTTGGGATGTGGTAGTTTATCACATCTGCATAAGAGTAGGAATATCGATACCCAAGTCACCAAGGAGAGAGCAAATCCATAACGTCTCAAAAAGCAGTATGAGCAATAAATCTATACACAGCTTTAAAACTAGAACGGTAACGACATTCTGCTTTTTACTATGCTAGGCAGCAAGATTATCTCTAACAAAGATAGAACGGCCTAAAAATCAAGAGCATGGTAAGTCAAGTACAAACAAAGATACAATCACTCACCACCAAGTTTCATAGTGGAGTCCATAAGATTATTAGTAAGACGAGCACCTAAGAGAACAGTCTCA
>OU015771.1:8803293-8838512 GCA_907173295.1 Fagus sylvatica | reverse complement strand
GTCTTTCCCCTCCAAGTTATTCTATTTGCTATTTGCTTTTTCTTCACATTGGTAGATGAAACTCATGTCGCTGATAGCAGAAGTATATCCCCCATCAAGAATAAGATTGTGTGCTGTTATGAATCCAGCATCTTCACTAGCCAGGAAAAGCACAGCCTGAGCCACATTTTCTGTACTTCCACTTCTCCCACGCAATAAACTCGCTCTCTCACCAACAATCTTACCAATTTCTTCAGGTGTTATATCCATCCCCATGCACGTCTTGTAGGCACTGACAAGCATCTCCGAAGGAACCCCATGTGGCGAAATGCAGTTCACTCGAATTCCATGAATCCCCAACTCACAAGCAGCACTTCTCATTAATCCAATGATTGCCCCTTTTGACAATGTGTAGGGGTGTCCTGCTAGGCCTCCCATGATGGCTGCTGAGCTTGATGTGCAAATGATACATCCTCCTTTTCCGCCTTTGATCATGGCTTTTGCAGCATGTTTCATGCCATGTAAATATCCATGCACATTAACTGAGAGTAGATACTTCACATGGTCCATGTCAAGGTTAGTGATGCTCCCACCAGGGCCACCAATGCCTGCATTGTTGAACATGATGTCTAGTCCTCCTTTCCAAGTCAGTGCAAGCTGGATGGCTGATTCAACATCGGCTTCCTTTGAAACGTCACAGTGAATGTAGCGGCCTTCTATTGAATCGGCTAGTGTTGCCCCCAAATCATCAAGTATGTCAGCAATTACAACGTGGGCACCATTTTGTGCAAACAGTTTTGCTGTGGCAGCTCCAATCCCTCTTGCACCACCAGTTATAACTGCAACTTTGCCCATCAGCCTTAAACAAGACAAAACAAAACATGTAAAGGGGACTATATAAACTGGCAATAACACTCAATTTTGTCAACTTAGTCATTTGCATAACATACAATGAGAGAGAGAGAGAGAGAGAGTAATACTAATAGTTAGATGTGTTCTATAACAGTGGTCTCCCCAAAATCCAAGAGAATTAAGTCATTGAACTTCCTTCGGGGCAGTGATACTTACATACTAACAATGTATATCATTCATACAATCCACCTAAAATGTAGGAATATATATCCATAAATTGTGAATATTTATAAATGTTGATATCCACAATTTATTGATGTATGTCCACATTTAGGCGGTGTGATGTGAGTAGTAAGGAACAATATTTATCTCTTACAAAATAATTCACACATGAGTCTAAGATGTATTTAATACAACACAGCTTTTTATTTTTTGATAAGTAATACAGTACCACAATACTCTAAATCATTCTGAAAACAAACAAACCTATTTTTAGACATTTAAACTGGCTACTTGCTTTTTGTGATAAAAATCCTCTTTCATTATAGCTTATCAAGTATTAAGATCATTAAGTGCAAAGCTCTTGATTGGCATTCCTTAATCTCTCCCCTTTCCACTTGTTGTAAAAATTGAATTATTAAAAATAAAAAAGGTGAAATTTCCAAAATTCTTTCCTTGCCAATTCAATTTCTTTAGAGGAAATTTGGCTCATTTTTCCAAACCTAGACAGAAAAATCTCCAATATATATGTTAACTTATGGACTTGATTTCTGATCCTTAATCAGGCCAGCAGGACTAACCTCTTTGCTGATAACCTCTGCACTTCATCATTCATTCGAGTGTCTGGTTCCATTTTGATTCCTAGAATGTTTGTTAACAATTGGATGGTACTATTTAAGGGCAACTCATATGCGGTAAAGACTGAATATTTTTTGCAGATTTAGGTATACCTTAAATATCATAATCATATCAATTGATTGGTGCTCTTTATAAGTATGTTTTTTTACTCCTGCACACTCTTTTCATTCTATACAACTACTTCCAAACCATAGTTAAGCTGGCAGGCCATCCATCAGCAAATGTCCTTTATTTTATTTAAAAAATTAGTTATGTCTTATCTAAATCTCAACAAGCTGCTGCCTTCTTATTTTGTGTGGTGATATCAATTAAAAAGAAAAACGTTTTCTTTCAGTTTATCTTGATACACATGAGAAAATTGGTCGAGGACTTTGTTTACAACTTTTCACTAAAATAAATTTTTATAAGAAATAAGCTCACCAGGTCTGATTTGAACAAATTGGCTAAGTTATTGGGCCAAAGAATAATTAAGCTATAAGACCTAATTGTCATTTCAGTTTATAAGTATTATAAAGTAAAAACAGCACATGATCCACTTCGAGACATCTGTTTTTCAGAAAAGAAGACAGTTATTAATGGTTATTTGGAGTGAAGACTGTTCTTGGCAATTGGTAATTAGAAATTCTTATCAAGTGACAAGTGTTGATTAAACCTAGAAGATTGGGTCTTTAAATCGCAGTTCAAGACATGCATAGAAATTGGAAACTAACTGGTAACTGCTCACTGTGAAGGTATATATAGAAGAGCACTGTTATAGAGAAAGCTCCCACGAACATTTAAGAGAACTTGAGATCAAAAGAGAACAAAAGAGATTAAGAGAGACCAATAGTGTAATTTACTATTCCTAGTATAAAATTGCAAGTTTCAAGAGTTTCATGCTTGTAAGTTCTTGTTTTATCTTATATTTATAAATGTAAAGTGTGCAATATGATATATAATGAAGAATTATAAGTATTTAAGTGTAATTAATCTTACTAATGCACTTTTAGGATAATATTGATACTGGTGTTACATTAAGAATTTAAGACTATATTAGTGATCAATGTCATTTAATTAGAACATTTGTATTGTACTTTCATTTCGAGGAAACAGTAACAGTGAGACTAGTTTAAGTCTCCACCTCAAGGTAGTAAGATTTGGTTTTAATTAACTTTGTAACTTCATTTTCTGGTGTTATTTGGTGCCATACCTAAAAGGTCTTCTTAATTGAGGCCATTCTGAACCAATCACATCCTTTTGAACTTTGAAGTTGGATTATTCATTTAATTCAAAGTTTGTACAATACTTTGAAGTAGTTATTTATTTCCTTCAACAACCAAACGACATTAAAAATTAGTTTGCTACAAACAGTCTTATAAAGTATTTATCCGTTGACTAAAAAATGTTGCATAATCCAATTATGTTACGGCATTATAGTTATCAAGATCTTAGTGTGTATGAATAGATAAGAATCAGAGGCTATGGTATTAAAGCGTATAGAACTGTGCTTTATCAGATTGGTAATGATTTGTAATATGGAAGATAGTGAGTTGTGTCTTTATTAGCAAAGCCTTGAGATTTCAAGCATTAGCAAATTTTTTGCTAAAAAGAAGGCAGCAAATATATTTGGAGGAATGTTTTGTAAAAATTATTTCAGAAACTTATTTTCAGGGATAAGAAAAAATATATAATATATAGTGGGTTGATAGTGTGTCTCAATACAATACTAAATATAATATATATATATATATATATATATATATATATTATATTATAAACGTATTAATAAAAATACATATATATATATATATATATTTAAAAAATATTTTGTGTTTTCTCCATTTAATGCAAGTGTTAACTAAGTACAATACATGATCAAAAAAAAAAAAAAAAAAAAAAAAAAATAAAAACTAAGTACAATACATGGTTCATGGTACTTGGAATATAACATTTTCAAAATAAGAAATTATTTGACTGAGAATTTCAAGGAGACTTGAACTCTTTCGAAAGTGTAATATGGATTGGAATTGCAAATAAGTGTAATGACAGTACATGAGAATTCCATGAGTTGGGTTAATGCATAAATACCCAAAAAACCTTTTGTTCAAGAATTTCAATAGTCAAATTCTATTGAAAAGAAAAATATAGAATTCAATTATGCAAATACTATAATTTTGAACCTATCGATGCTAAAGAAGAAGTGTGTTTCATTCCAAGTGTGGTGAGAAAGTGAGCTAGTGAAACTATGAGTGACTCATTGTGTAAAAAATATAAAGTTATTTCTTGAGAATGTTAGTGTTATAGTTATAGAGAACTATAATATATTTTAGTGTTCCACTATAGGTTCAACTATATCAAAGTATGGAGAATTTGTCAAAGTCATGTTATAGTAATATTATTGTGAAGTAACTTTGTATTGTCTTAATCGTTTTTGTATTTCTCTATTTGATTATAGTGGATTGATTGAAGTTAGTCCAGTGGATATTAGCAAATATTTTTTAACCATGTAAATTTTTAGTGTTTCTTGTGTAATTATTTTTCTTATTTATTCTCGCTTATTTTATTATTACTATTTTGTTGGCTTGACATAATTTAAATTTCACAATTTCACCTCCTAAGCCCAACATTTTCGAAAATGCCTTGCTAACGTGTACACATTGCTAACCAATCCCACATGTTTCCAAGCTATTTAACATTAAACCAATGAATGATAGACGTTAGCAAAGAGATAAATCTATATATAATATTTATAAACTTTCTTCTTCGGATTCAATGATATACTAATTTGGAAAGTTGACTTTCAAATCAAAATAACCTAATTCATATTATTTTTATTTTAATATAAACGTCTTCATTTTGTTATTGTAATAATTGGAAGTGACCATAACCATCAAAACCACAAAATTACAATTCATATGTGCAAATACTATAATTTCAAATGGGTACAACAACAAAGTACTAAACTAGTATTTTGTAAATAAGATTAATTTTATTAACTCAAGAAACCAAATTCATATAATTTATTACTCTAGAAAACTCCAACAGATTAGGTAAAGGGAAAAAAAAGTCATCACGTGGCCAAGTGAAGAAAACAGAAGAAAAATGCAAATTACATCACAGTACATTAATCATAGTCCATTCCAACAGATTTAAAGCATACTTGTAAGATTATAGGGATAGAAGTATAAGTTCATAATCATTGACAATGCTTTCCTTGCGTCCAATCAATCCAATGATAGTGCTAGGCTGCTAGCCAGTAACACCAATAACTGCTACGTCTTCCATCCTCCCTCTTGGAAACCAGCAAAAAGAAATAACACAAGTTAATAGACAAAGGTGGGTCTAGAAATGGACTAACATCTAATTAAAAACATGTTTAGATTGATCTAAACTCAAATGCATATTGAGTCAACTAGAACCACATCTTCTTGTTAAATAAAATGACATACATATGAAATCAAACAATGTACGTCCGAGATCATGTAGGAGGAATGCAACTTCGGAAAATTTGATAGACAGAAAAGTTAAAACAGAGCAAATACATAAGTTTGGTTGTGATAAATTCTTACTAATGGTTAAATTATTCATCCTTCAAACGTTGAAAAAAAAATGAGGCTGTACAAATGTGAGTCAAAATTAACCATGGGAAATTTATATCTAATCTAATTGCAAAGAAAAGAAGAAATAAATGAGCTCTCTTTAATAAATTTATTGACAGAAGAATAGGAGGTGAATGACATACTAGTAACTTAAGAAGGAAGAGCTCAAAAGTAATAAAGGCGGCAGTGTAAGTAGAGGAGAGGTTATTCTAAAACTCATTTTCCCTTGTCTTTAAGCATGGGATCAACGCGTGTTCTCAGTCTTTCAGGTTGGGATTAAAGGATTACAGCTTCTACTTCTACCGGATCTTCCTTCACCATTACAATTTTGCTTATTTCTTTCTGTATTATCAATCATCAATTGACAAATGAGACCCCAATTATCAGATAAAGAAGCCATGTAGTGCCTTATTGCTTGTTTAAACTGTACATATCATCATGCTGTTATGAGACAAAGCCCAAACTTCTGCACTGTCAAGCTTGGGCAATTGCTAGCAATTGAAGCTTCAATGCAACTGCATTGATTCAATCAATCTGTAAATGACCCACATAGTATATGATATGGGAAAGCCACATCAAATCACATTATCAAGAATAGTAGCTGGATGGAACAACATGACACAAGTTTCAAAATGACAAATAATAGAATGGGAAGTTTCTCATTCCAAATAATCAAGAATAGTAGCTGGATGCTAGTAGACTAAAAAAGAAACACATAGGTAACAAGTAAAAATAAAATAAAAGTTTTGTGATGAGTACATAAATAAAGATGATTTCGACCAGCAATAACACAACTAATGATATTCATTTTATAACATAGAATCCATCTACTGAAATGTTTTAAGAATCAATAATATAGATTTACTCAATTAACTCAACAGAGCTAACTTGTTACGCAGACACAGACACATCAGGAGTTCTAGACAAAATTTCATTCCTAGGATGAAATTGTTTAAATGAAAACAGAAAACAATGATAAGTTTCTTACAAATGCATTCTAGCTTCTAAAAATGAGGGAGGGTGATGAATGGAAAACAGCATTCAAGACTCCTCATGGGTTGTATGAATGGTTAGTGATGCCATTCGGGCTTACAAATGCACCTAGCACTTTCATGAGGGTGATGACTGAAATGTTGAGATCAGTATTGGGTTTATGTGCTGTGGTTTACTTTGATGACATCTTAGTGTACTCTAAGAGCATTGGCAGATCACATTCAGCATTTGGAAGGAGTGTTTAAGCTGTTGAGGGAGTACAAGTTCTATGCTAACACCAAGAAATGTACCTTTGCAACCAACCAAGTGGGGTTTTTGGGTTACATTGTCTCAGATACAGGCATCAAAATGGATCCCAGCAAAACTAAAGCAATTATAGAGTGGCCAACTCCTAAGACAGTAAGTGAAGTGAGAAGCTTCCATGGTCTTGCTACTTTTTATAGACGATTTGTGAAGAATTTCAGTTCCATAGCTGCCCCTCTCACAGATTGCCTAAAGCAGCAAACACTCCAATGGACAGAAGCTAGTGAAGCAAGCTTCAATGCCCTCAAGACAGCCCTCACTACTGCCCCTATACTGCAAGTACCAGATTTTGACAAAGTCTTTGAAGTGGACACTGATGCCTCTATACAAGGCATTGGAGGAGTGCTAAGTCAAGAAGGTAAACCTCTAGCCTTCTTTAGTGAGAAATTGAATGGTGCTAAACTCAATTACTGTACATATGATCTAGAATTTTTTGCTATTGTCCAAGCAATTAAACATTGGCAGTATTATTTGGCCTATAAAGAATTTGTGCTACACACGGATCATGAGGCTCTAAAGCACCTAAACAGCCAGCAAGGGTTGCATAAAAGGCATGCCAAGTGGGTGGCTTTCTTGCAACAATTCAATTTCAGTATTATACACAAGGCCGGCTGTCTCAACAAGGTGGCAGATGGTCTTTCAAGAAGGCAGGCCTTACTCACTGAAATGAAGGCCCTTGTGCCTGGTTTTGAAGTTTTTAAGGAGCACTTATGAGAGTGACAAGAAGCTGGCAGCTGTGCTTGAAGCTTTGAAGAAAGGAAACCTTGCTGCCTTTACTGGTTTCTACCTCAAGGATGGGTTTCTGTTCAAGGGGCTACAACTATGTGTGCCTCACTGTTCCTTGAGAAGACAGCTACTCCAAGAAGTGCATCAACAAGGACACTTTGGTAGAGACAAAACCCTAGCCCTGCTGCAACAGAGGTACTACTGGCCAAGCATGACAAAGGATGTGGCCAAGTTTGTGGCTGGTTGCACTATCTGCCAGACTTCCAAGGGAGCAGCCACCAATGCTGGGCTGTACCTACCCTTACCGGTCCCTACCACACCTTGGGAATGCATTAGCATGGATTTTATCCAAGGCTTACCCCCTACTACCAAGCGTTCAGACTCAATTCTGGTTGTAGTGGACAGATTTTCTAAAATGGGTCACTTCATCCCATGTAAGAAGACCACTGATGCATCTCACGTGGCAGACCTATTTTTTAGAGAAGTATACAAGCTTCATGGCCTGCCCTCCTCAATTGTTTCAGACAGGGATTCCAAATTCCTTGCTCATTTCTGGAGAACTTTATGGAAGAAGTTAGGTACTAGTCTTGACTATAGCACTACATTCCACCCTCAAACAGATGGGCAGACTGAGGTCACTAATAGGAGCTTGGGAAACATGCTTAGAGCACTTGTGGGGGACAATCCTAAAGGGTGGGAGAGCATCTTGCCTTTGGCAGAATTTGCTTTTAACTGTTCGCTCAACAGGTCCTCTCAACACACCCCTTTTGAGGTGATGTATGGCACCAATCCTCCAAGTGTGTTGGACCTTGTGCAGCTACCTATGCCTAAGAGAGTGCATCCTAAGGCTGAGGAGTTGGCTGAGATGATGCAGAGAGTTCATGCGGATGTAAAGAAGCAACTAGAGGCTGCCAATGAGAAGTACAAAGCAGCAGTGAACAAGCATAGAAGAGAAGTTTTGTTTGAACCTGGTCAACTTGTTTGGGTCATGATATCGAAGGAAAGGAGGCCAGATGGTCAGCATGGGAAGCTTACAAAGAAGAAGATTGGACCATGCAAAGTGTTGAGAAAGATCAATGACAATGCCTATGAAGTGGAGTTGCCAGACCACTTGAATATCTCAAACAGATTCAACGTCAAGCACTTGACCATTTATCATGCACCCGAGACCATTTGAGGCCAAATGCTTCTTAAGAGAGAGAATCTGATGCAGGAGCATCTTGCCTAGCCTTTTATTTGCTTTGCAGCCTTGTAGTTAGTTTTGAGACAACCTCGTACTTGCTGTCTCAAAATACTAACAACCTCGTACTTGGTCTTTTCTTGTTAACCACTTAGAATTAAGCCATGTGCAGCCAATAGGAAGGCTTGGCTGAGTTGGTTAGTTTGTTAGGGGTTGGTTATTAGGTCAGCCAATGGGCTTCCAGCACATTCTAACCAATCCCAGGGCTTCATTCAACAGCCAATCAGATTGTACCTAAGGCATGCTATAAAATGCATGGCCTTGCATTTGTAATAACTAGTTGAATTTTGTTAATGAGAATTGTTAGCCTTTTGTACTATTCTCTTTTAGAGATGGACTTCTCTATGCAGAGGCTTTGTGCTGCCTAGTTACTACTCAAATTAACTCACACTCCAACCCCATTCCTAAACACAAACCCTTCTACCCGAGAGCCTACATCACCGAGGTACATCCTTGGTGAGGATTATAGGGGAAGTTCCTTCTTCTTTGGTTAGGGGAGGAAAGTTCATTTCATTTAATTTCATTTTACTTTATTTTTATCAGAATTAGCAAATTTAGCATAATCCATGTAGAAAAGCATGTAATTTACTTTATGTATGTCCAATGGTATTGTTTTCTTAAAAATACACCTCAATCATGTCGTAGCTGCCCCTACTATTGTTTCTTCTGCTATTCTTCTTGGAATTTTGGTAGATTAGTTGGGCCATCAAAAGTATTTTTCTATTCTGGATGCCACTGTAAGTATTAGTCTCATATTTATACTGGATTTAACAAAGAATTAAAGGGACCATCTATTTTCTTTAATCTTGTTTTTACTTTGTTTTACTTTTACACAGTCCCATATTTGTTTCGTAAATTCCAAACTAGGGATGGCAACGGGGCGGATCGGGACCGGATCATGGGTGACCCGAACCCGCCCCGACCTATAAACATGTGACCCGACCCCGCCCCGCCCCGGTGGTCGGGGCAACCTACCCCGCCCCGTCCCCGAACCGCCCCGCCCCGCCTTGCCCCGCCCCGCCCCGAATTTTTTTAAAAAAACTTATACTCTTCAATTAAAATAAAACCCAAACCTCAAAAATTCATCTAACATGGATTCTCTTTAATAAACACAAACAAAAATTATTTGTTTTGAATTGGTTTTAGCTAAAATGTTATGATTACATAATAATAAAAACCAATATTTTTGTAATATTATTAAAAGTAGGTGCGGGTCGGGGCGGGTCGGGCTAATCGGGGCGGGGCGGGGCGGGTAAATGCCAATACCCATTACCGCCCCGCCCCGGTGATCGGGGCAAAAGTCTTGCCCCGTTCCCGCCCCGCCACCTCTACGGGGCGGGTAATATCCGTGCGGGGCGGGGCGGTGCGGGGCGGGGCGGGCCGGGTCGGTGCAAAATTGCCATCCCTATTCCAAACCCATAATAAGCCAAACCTCAAACCTTCTCCTTTGGGACGAACCCCAGTTATGTTTTTTTGATGAGATACCCCAGTTATGTTTTCTCACCAGAATTTTTATTTTATTTTTTTATATAGAAATATTACCGACTTTTATACTGTGCTACAAAATCTCTCCATCCCTCTAAATGACAGGGTTTGAGATTTTGAGGACAGGTTGAAGCCAATCATGAGTAGTAGTTCTCATCTGGTACCATTACAACGTTTTGACTACAATTAAAGCAGAAGCCAAACATATAAGGATGCTAGCAAAACTGGTGTGCTTCTCAAAATGATGGATAAAAAAAACATAAACAACAGGGCAATACAAATGAAAGATCTGTACTTGGCTTCCATTTGCCAATTTCTAGGTCATACATTCAATACTGGCGATCCCAGCTGCTACAAGTAATGGCCAACAAACTTTATACATCCATTCATCTTAACAGAAAACAACCAGTCAATAAACCATCCTAGCATCTATTTCAAGGGTTTCAACCTAAGGGATGCCCAAAGCCTATTTAGCTTCAGCAATCTCAGTGTCTGGGTGGTCTGTCCCATCATCATCTATCTTCTGTCTCGAGTGCCATTGTCCTCAGCTCCAGTCTTCTGGGACTGATGCTGCTGCGTGCATGTCTCTTCCGGAATCCCTGCCCTCACGATCCCTTCGATCCCTACTCCTACTTCAGCTCCTTGAGTGATTCCACCACCTGCCACAGTCCCTGTCTCCCATCTCCCGTTCCCTACCTTCCTACTCCCTTTGTCGCTCCCCATCACGACCATAATCCTTTTCATCTCAGGCGGTAACAGTCCTTGCCCCTGTCTCCGTCCCTCTCTCTATCCCTACCTCTTTCTCGCCCACATTCACATTCCCTATCATAATCTCTCATATTCTCTATCATAGTCTCAAGCCCTGTGAAATAGGAATAACAAAATGACTACAAGATCAAAAACTCATAATTTTTTTTAAGGATTGAAGATGCGGTAAAATTCATCAGTTACAAATATAAACAATGCAATGAAATTTCCATATATGCTAAAAGAAGAAAACTAAAGACCCGTGAAAACACACCTACACTGATCCATCATACTTCTCTTTGCACAATTACAGAACAAAGAAACCCGGTAGATTCCAAAAGACCTAGCTACAATAAGCTGTTTTAAACTGCTAGTGGCTTCAACTACCACACAATTTAAAAAAGGTAAAAGGGTCATAAGCAAACCATTTAAAGGGGCAGGTGTGTGCCTGTCTCCGTTAACATATGTTCTTGCATGACACTCTACCATTCAAGCTTCTATATCACACATTGACAAACTCCATCCAAATGGCTTTAAATGCCATGGTGGAAACAAAAATCCTGAATGACACAAACATTTACATACATGCATATAATTGGATAACATCTTCCAGTAATTAGGCTTATGATTTCAAAAGCAGTAGCGGAATTAGAAAACTTACAAAACAGTTGATTGGAAAAACACCAAAGCAGGTCAAATGTGATATGCAAATCACTTTCACGTGTTATGAGGAACTCTTGTATGTATAAGATGAAACTCAATTTAACTGAACCCACCTCAAGTGGCACAATGTGAAACCAACCAAGCAATTAGATAATATGAAGAGCACAAACCCAACCTTGCCCACTTAGAACAATCTAAACAGACATAAGCTAGATATATGCTTATAAATGCAAGAAAAAGACAACTTGTCCAAAAAATATGCTGGAACGAGATGAAGAATAAGGCTTCTTTGTTAGGGAAAAAAAAGAAACATTCTGTTAGAGCACATGGTTGTCTATCACAACAACTTAGATTCACTCGAAGACATTCAAACAAGGACCTATAATATAAATTAATATTCCTTCAATATCGCACAAACAGAAAAATCAGAAACCAGAAATGTAAAAATAATTCTACATGTATCTGTCACGGTCGCGTCTTCTATCCCTATCCCTTTCCATGGCAGGGCTTCGCCCATGGTAATAATCCTACTAGAAGTTACACCAAAATATAATTATCAAAAAAAAAATTTAAGCCTAGGACTGGAAAGAAACAACACAAGCAAGATTTCTTTTCCACTATGTCCCAGAGTTTAGAGAGGGAAAAAGAGCAAATGATCGATAGGATGTATCCTTACAGAAAAGAAATGATAGGACCTTTCATCACGAAGAGGAAAAATTAGCTATACTTTTTTCCCTTCTTAGGATGAAAAGTGGAATAAAGAAAGGACAATGTGGCTTCTGTTGTTTGATAGTCAATAGAGAAGGGAGATGTAGCGAAATGAATCTATTTTTTACATGTGAGTTAGAAGGGTAAAACATCCAATCACTTGTTTTATCAAACACAGAAGTTAAACTGGAATGAAAGAAATGCAAACCTTTTCATGAGCCTCATCTTCTAAACCATCAAGTTGGTCATTCTCCTCCTTCTCTTCCTCCTCCTCAAAATCATCTTCCAAAACGCTTTGTCTAGGTTCCAATGAACCAAGTGATTCGAGAGTCCATCTGCAGGCATACAGAATGTCATCAAGCACATATTTTCACAGAGAGTCATGGAAATAACAGGAAGACAGAAAATTACAGCAGGAAACCTATGAAAAAGATCAAATACACAAATACACTCAAATAACCATCAGGAAATACCAGTTTTAACTGAAAACAAGTACTTTTCTTGATACGTGGCAAAGCAATATCACAAGAATAATCTTTTGTCAGAAGTTCATCAATAAGCTCATCCAGATGTGTCAAAGAGAAGTCTGATACAATTAGAAGCCAGGCAAAGCACAGGTAGGTTATTGTATTCATGAAAATTATAAATGCATATGAAAATAATAACAAATAGAAGCTGAAAGTATCAATGAGAAAATAATCATGGCGGATTCCAGAGATATGTTGAGGATCTTACGTCCTTCAGGTAATTTTCGCCTTACTATAATCACTGTACAGAGGCTCTAGGTACCCGTAGACATCAACATCAGTTCCTGTAAGACGCAAATAAAAAGCACCAAGTATCCGCATATATCTTCACTCAAAACAAAAAAAGAAGAAATGATGTTAAAATTTAAAGGAAACTGCCAGAGAAACAAGTTCACGTTAACATGACAACAGTACAAAGAAAATGCAGCATTAAAGGATTGTAAAACCCAAAGGAAAAAGCACTGCACAGGGACTTATGTGAAACCAATATGCTAACACATTGTCAACACTGATAACTATCCTATTAAAAATACATGTATCTTATGTTTTTCTCCTTTTTTTCAGCATCCAAATGCTCTTAAAAAATCCATGTCAAAATCCAACCCGATAAAACAAAATGCTCTAATTGAGTTGACCTTCTATAAAAAAATTTCTAAATCTATTTGTGTTTGGAAGCATGGAAATTGGAATTGTATGATATTGCAGGCCTCATTCAACAAAAAATCAGAAATCAGGGTGACGAATTTCTTAAAATTACAAAGCTCCAATACCAAACCCTAAAAAACATGGCATGAAAGACAAAATTCACTTAACTCAACTCGTCTTTTGATCATTCTCATCAAGAAGCAAAAGAATGGATACCGATGGGACCCTACCTAATTCAGCTCGCCTTTTGATCATTCTCATCAAGAAGCAAAAGAACAGATAGTGATGAGACCCTAGTGTATCACTTTATTACTTTTCACTCAAAAAAAACAAAAACAATACAAAACCAAGAAGTAAAATTTTCAAAACCAAATCAACACCATCACCAAATTCTTTCTTTTTAGCCAAAAATTCAGTTTCCTTTTCATATTATGTCTTCAAGAAAAATAAATAAAAAATTGACAGCAACCACAAAAACCCCAATTTTTTCTCTTTTTCCCTTTCCCTCTACTTCTTCAGCAACCACAGAGAAAATTTATTTTTAAAAAATCCACCGTGTATGATTTCTTTTTTCTTTTGCAACTCCAAAAATTGTAACTTTCCATCCTCCTCCTCCACATTCTGATCAACCCAACAGAAATTTCACAAAGCAAAACAACTCAAACACACAACTTTGAGAGAAGGCAACCTCTCTAGGTAAAAAGGGCCCAAATTTTCTTTTTTCAATTTGAATTTACAACACTGTAGTGGCATTAATCTATTGCATTCTCCTATGGAAAATTATTGTAAACACTATAAAAAGAGAGCAACAAGAGCGCCAATTTACCCTCCAACATAATTTGAACAAGCACATAATCAGTTGCAAATATGTTCTTGTCTGCTAGCAATGCAACAATTTCTCCTCGCCAACAAACTACAAAGTGAAATAACTTCATCGTATCCAAATAAGAATCACAAATTACGGAACTCAAATGGCCCTTGTCACAGATTAAAAAAGATAAAGAAATGCAAGCATATGCCAATGAATCTTTAAAAAGGAAAAAGAAAAAAAGAATATATATACAGCTACAAACAAGATCCATAAGAGAGAGAAAGATGGTTACTTACAGACAAGATTCATGAAAGTTACCACTTTCACTGGGATTCCTCTTCCTCAATGAATTTTTCAATTTAATTAGGGATCCGTATCCTCTTTGGTTGTGGTACGTCCATGTCATTAAAGGTACCTTCTCCACTAGGTCCAGCCTCATCCGCATCATAGTCATCATGGCTTCGCTTAGTTTTGGTATCTTTGGCTGAATCATCAAAATCATCCTCATAAGGAGTGATGCTGCAGCTGCTGCACCCAGCCATAGTTTGCTTGAGATCTTCATTGTCTTGCTCGTATACCAAATGGACCCCGATTTTGGTAACCTCCAAGGCTGGACAGCTGGTATTCAATTCAATCTCAATCTGATTTAATCCATTAGCATCTCTTTGACTCAATACTTCTTTAGAGCGCTTGAATTTGAATTTGAGGATTGAAGAAGGATAATATTTCATCCAAAGGTGATAAGATTCAATCTTACTAAATTCTTCAAAGAAAGAAATTCCAGCACTGTGAAATAAATTTCCGTTTGATTGAAATGTACAACAAAGATTAATATCTTTGGCAAATGGATTATGCTGACGGAGTACAAAAACAGTGCACACAAGGATTCCCTCCCATTTATTATTATTACATTCATCTAAAGGCACTTGCAGATTCATTGAAGCACCCACACTTTGATGGCTAAACCATTTCGGAATTTCACTTCCAGGAATAACCAGGCCACCACGAATATATCCCTGAAACATATAAAATTACAAATCATGATGTTTAGTACTTCACAAGTAAAACCTAAAATTGTGAAAAATGGAAACTGAACTGAAAGAGTTGTTATGAATCAATCTGAATTGAAGAAAGGACCTTTCATCATGAAGAGGAAAAATTAGCTATACTTTTCTCCCTTCTTAGGATGAAAGGCGGAATAAAGAAAGGACAATGTGGCTTCTGTTGTTTGATAGTCAATAGAGAAGGGAGATGTAGCAAAATGAATCTATTTTTTACATGTGAGTTAGAAGGGTAAAACATCCAATCACTTGTTTTATCAAACACAGAAGTTAAACTGGAATGAAAGAAATGCAAACCTTTTCATGAGCCTCATCTTCTAAACCATCAAGTTGGTCATTCTCCTCCTTCTCTTCCTCCTCCTCAAAATCATCTTCCAAAACGCTTTGTCTAGGTTCCAATGAACCAAGTGATTCGAGAGTCCATCTGCAGGCATACAGAATGTCATCAAGCACATATTTTCACAGAGAGTCAGGAAATAAAAGGAAGACAGAAAATTACAGCAGGAAACCTATGAAAGAGATCAAATACACTCAAATAACCATTAGCTAATACCAGTTTTAATTGAAAACAAGTACCTTTTCTTGATACGTGGCAAAGCAATATCACAAGAATAATCTTCTGTCAGAAGTTCATCAATAACCTCATCCACATGTGTCAAAGAGAAGTCTGATACAATTAGAAGTCAGGCAAAGCACAGGCAGGTTATTGTATTCATGAAAATTATAAATGCATATGAAAATAATAACAAATAGAAGCTGAAAGTATCAATGAGAAAGTAATCATGGCAGATTCTAGAGATATGTTGAGGATCTTATGTCCTTCAGGTAATTTTCACCTTACTATAATCATTGTACAGAGGCTCTAGGTACCGGTAGACATTGACTGATTGACCTCAGTTCCTGTAAGACACAAATAAAAAGCACCAAGTATCCGCACATATCTGCACTCAAAACAAAAACAAAAAAGAAGAAGAAATGATGTTAAAATTTAAAGGAAACTGCCAGAGAAACAAGTTCATGTTAACATGACAACAGTACAAGGAAATGTAGCATTAAAAGATTGTAAAACAAAGGAAAAAGCACTGCACAGGGACTTATGTGAAACCATTATGCTAACACATTGTCAATACTGATAACTATCCTACTAAAAAGACATGTATCTTATGTTTTTCTCCTTTTTTTCAGCATCCAAATGCTCTTGTAAAATCCATGTCAAAATCCAACCCGATAAAACAAAATGCTCTAATTGAGTTTACCTTCTATAAAAAAATCTCCAAATCTATTTGCGTTCGGAAGCGTGGAAATTGGAATTGTATGATATTGCAGGCCTCAATCAACAAAAAATCAGAAATCAGGGCGACCAATTTCTTAAAATTCCAAATCTCCAATACCAAACCCTAAAAAACAGGGCATGAAAGACAAAATTCACTTAACTCAACTCGTCTTTTGATCATTCTCATCAAGAAGCAAAAGAATGGATACCGATGGGACCCTACTTAATTCAGCTCGCCTTTTGATCATTCTCATAAAGAAGCAAAAGAACAGATACTGATGAGACCCTAGTATTTCAACTTATTACTTTTCGCTCAAAAAATCAAAAACAAAAATACAAAACCAACAAGTAAAATTTTCAAAACCAAATCCACTCGAACCATCACCAAATTCTTTCTTTTTAGCCTAAAATTCAGTTTCCTTTTCATATTATGTCTTCAAGAAAAATAAATAGAAAATCGACAACAACCACAAAAACCCCAATTTTTCCTCTTTTTCCCTTTCCCTCTACTTCTTCAGCAACCACAGAGAAAATTAATTTTTTTATAAATCCACCATCTATGATTTTGTTTTTCTTTTGCAACTCCAAAAATTGTAACTTTCCATCCTCCTCCTTAACATAATCAGTTGCAAATATGTTATTTTCTGCTAGCAACGCAACAATTTCTCCTCGCCAACAAACTACAAAGTCCAATAACTTCATCGTATCCAAATAAGAATAAAAAATTACGGAACTCAAATGGCCCTTGTCACAGATTTAAAAAGATAAAGAAATGCAAGCATATGCCAATGAATCTTTAAAAAAGAAAAAAGGAATATATATACAGCTACAAACAAGATCCATAAGAGGGAGAAAGATGGTTACTTACAAATAAGATTCATGACAGCTACCACTTTGACTGGGATTCCTCTTCCTCACAATCAGAGTTACCTTGTTCTTGTGTGCTTAAATTCCCAATCCAATTTCCCAAACGCGGAATGAATCTTTCAATTACATTAGGGATTCATATCCTCTTTGGGTGTGGTATGTCCATGTCATTAGAGGTACCTTCTCCACTAGGTCCAGCCTCATCCGCATCATAGTCATCATGGCTTCGCTTAATTTTGGTATCTTTGGCTGAATCATCAAAATCATCCTCATAAGGAGTGATGCTGCAGCTGCTACTTCCAGCCATAGTTTGCTTGAGATCTTCATTGTCTTGCTTGTATACCAAATGGGCCCCGATTTTTGTAACCTCCAGGTCTAGACATCTACTTGTAATTTCAATCTCAATCTGATTGAATCCATTAGCATCTCTTTGACTCAATACTTCTTCAGAGAACTTGAATGCGGATTCGAAGAATAAAGAGGGATAATATGTCGTCCAAAGGTGATGACATTCAATCTTACCAACTTCTTCGAAGAAACGAAAGCCAACAGCAAGCTTAGCAACTTCACCGTTACATTTTAACCTACAACAAAGATTAATATCTTTGGCAAATGGATTATGCTGACGGAGTACAAAAACAGGGCACACAACGATTCCCTCCCATTTATTATTATTACATTCATCTAAAGCCACTTGCAGATTCATTGAAGCACCCACACTTTGATGGCTAAACCATTTCGGAATTTCACTTCCAGGAATAATCAGACCACTATATCCCTGAAACATACAAAATTACAAATCATGATGTTTAGTACTTCACAAGTAAAACCTAATATTGTGAGAGATGGAAACTAAACTGAAAGAGTTGTTATGAATCAATCTGAATTGAAGAAAGAATCGAAGATTTATTAATAAAATTAAAGAGAGAAACCTCAATGGAACGTCGTAGAATATTTAAAACAATGTTGTTGTAGACTTGATTGCCAATCAATTTGACGCAATTTATAAGCTGGAGTCCAGGACGGAAATCATCTGCTGGTCTTATTGGTAATGTTTCCAGTGAGGTACAATCCTGTGCACGAATAGACCTAATATTTAATGGAAGCTCTGGCAAAAATCGAAGAGTTGTACAACCACTTACAAAAAGACGTTCTCCAAATTAGATAGTCGAATGATACTTTTAGGAAGACAAACAAAATTATTTCCACTTAGATTTAAATCTCTTAGAAGAGGCAAACAACCAAAAGTATCGGGAATTGATCGAAGATTGCAATAACTTAGATTCAGTTCGGTCAAAGACAATAAACTTGATAAAGAACGTTCTAACATGCCCATGGGATCTGGACTTCTTCTTCTTGGCATTAAAGGAAAAGTGAGGAGCTTATTCGATGATATAGATGATAGCCCTTCACATCCACGGAGAGATAGTACTCTAAGATTTTTTAAGAGAACGAAAGACGAAGGTAGCTCTGTAATAGCAGTTCCACCCACATATAGCTCCTCCAAGCTTTCGACATTCCCCAAGTTCTCTGGAAGGCTTTTAAGGCATTTGCAACCACATAGATCCAATTGAATAAGCTGTTTGAGATTTCCAAGAGATGGATGAATCTTAGTCAGTCTTGTACAACCTTGAAGAATTAACTTCTTAAGATTTGGGAATCCACTAAATTCTGGGGTCTCGATCAAGTTTTGAGAGTCACTCAGGTCAATGACTTTTAACTCTTCTAATCTCTGTTATAAAACAAAAAATATTTAGATGAAATCAAGCCCTAATGAAAGGAGGAAATGCACATTTACATTATTGAAAATCGTACCACAATTCCTTTCCACAGTTGTTTGATTTGGCTGCAATGCAATCTGAGTTCAACGAGTTTGATTGGTTGGAAACCGGTTGGCAAGGATTTTAAAGGATATCCATGCCATTCCATGAGACATAACTCATTAGAAAGATAATTAAGGCCTTGTGGAAGTCGTACATTTTTAACTTTAAGCAATCTCAATTTTTTCAACTTTGAGAAGGCTTCAGCATTCAATTGTTCCACTTTTTCATCAGGTGGGTATAGGACTATGCCTTCAACTAACTCTGTTCCCTAATAACCAAGAAAAATGAAATTAGAATAATTGGAAAATCGTTATAAGAATTTGTAAGAATATATATACGACTCTAGCCTCTAGGTTCATGTTTAGACTAGTCAACTTACAGTATTATTCTTCAACACATGAAGAGCATCCTCATAAAGCCACAATCTACTACATCCACCAGGCTCTTTAGGGGATTCGCAATGAACAATTTCTTGACCCATTTCTTGTAACAAATCATGCATACACAACATTCCCCAATTAATGGTTATGAGAGATTTGTCCATAAGAACACCAATATTGTAGTCTGGATAGTAACCAAAACTTTCTAGTATATCTTTCATGCAATCTTGCTTCTCACCTTTGAAAAAACATGCAATATCTAAGAACAATTCTTTCTGTGTATCCGTTAGCCCATCAAAACTTATTTGAAGTATATCCAAAATGTTTCTATCAGGTTTTGCTTTTAGTTGATCTAGGGCACTTTTCCATTCATTCGTTCTTTTATCAAACAACAAAGAACCTAAAACTTTAAGAGCCAAAGGAAGGCCTTTAGCATAATTCACAAAGTCCTTAGACAAATCCACATAATTTTCTTTAGGATGGGGACTGTTAAAAGCCCTCCAACAAAAAAGCTGCAAAGCATCACCATTACTCAACCCCTTAACTGTATATATATCATTCACGCCATGTCTTCTCAACAAATGGCTATCTCTGCTTGTTACAATGATTCTACTCCCTGGACCAAACCAATCATGGTTTCCTGCTAAGGCTTCTAGTTGTTCTTCTCCATCCACATCATCAAGAACAATAAGAACCTTTTTATTACGTAGTCTATTCCTTATAACATTGATTCCCTCATGAAAATCCCATATATTTATTTCTCTTTCCACAAGGATCTTACAAAGAAGTCGTTTCTGTAAAGAAACTAGACCTTTATTTCTATTTTCTTCTCTTACATTAGCAATAAAGCTGCTAGCTTCAAAGCTACCATAAATTCTTTTATAAATTTCTTGTGCAAGAGTTGTTTTACCAATTCCACCCATCCCACATATTCCAACAAATCGGACTCCACCCAACCCACCCAAATATAAATCCAAAATTTCCTCCACACTGGAGTCTATTCCAACAAGGTCCTTGGAAACACTTGACAATTCACGATTCAGCGTACCAAATATCCTTCCAATGATTTTTTGGATAACTATTGATTCATGCCTGCAATAAAGATAACAGAACAATAATTTTTATGAGACAGAGCTGGTCACATTTAGAGACAAAACGTTCAGCATAAATACAATCTTAGCTTAGTTTAGTAGCAAAAGAGGAATTCTAAAAGTGTATAATATGGCACCGTAACTGAGGTTTCTAATTGAGAACCATGTGTTTCCTTTTGACTTTAACACTTTAATGAGTTGAGAGTTAAAATCAGGCAAAAAGAAAAGAAAAAGAAATTCTTACTTATCCTTTAAATCCCATCCAGCGAGATCAGCAATTTTTGTGAGAGCAGCTTTCCACTTTTGTAGATTCCCTGTGTTATCCTTGAGATGCTGCTCTTCATGTTTAGCAAAGGCTTCTGCAAAAGTGCCCCTCAGATTCCGCACGTCACTAGGATCCACATAGTGGAAAACAGGCAGAACTACTAACCCCTTCTTTTCCATGCACTCAACAATCTTTGCTAATTCAATCAAACACCACCTCGAAGAGGCGTAGTCTCTTGAGAGAATAACCACAGCAAACCTTGATTCTTCTATTGCTTTCAACAGCTCTGGGGCAATCAATGTTCCCCGCTGCAGTTTTTCATCGTCCCTAAAAGTGGATATGCCTTTTTGTGTCAAACCAGCATAGAGATGGTCTGTAAATGATTTGCGGGTATCGTCGCCCCTGAAACTGAGAAAGACGACATATTTGCATCCAGGGGAAGAAGAAGATGATGATGGAATCAAAGCCATAAAGGAAATGAATTTGGTTGAACAGTGAGTTTACAGATTAAGGAAATTGCAGGTATGATTGAATAAGCTCAAAAAGCCTCTTTGAAATAACGCTGCTGGACTCAGTCTCTATCGTGTATTGATTTTTAAAACTTCTCTGGGGAGACTTCTGGTCTGGAATTCACGGGTCAACAATTCATTATCTTACAGAGTCGGTATGCAAGTGGGCTTCCTCTTTCCGGGTCCAACAACTACTTCAATTTTTCAAACTATATTATGTAAAAAAGGGACTTCTTATGGTTGAATAAAGACTTTCGGAAAAAAGGGACGATTCAGTCTAGGAAAACGGCTTCAGAAAATCATAATTCATAAACACGGTGCAATAGTGTTCAAAATCATAAACACGGTGCAATGGTGTCTGAGAAGCGATGGTTGACCCGTGGTAATGAAAGAATTGATGGCAACACAATAATTCACTGCTTGGAGCACTGCAAGGAAGTCCAACCTGATGAGGCCCAGTGGAATAAACCTTCATGTTCCACATTTACAAAACTGTGGGTTGTTCATTTGTGAAGGCTGGTTTGTTGCGAATGGTGTCGCTCAAAGAAAAGGAGGAAAGTGATTAGTTGTCTTTACACCGTTTCAAACGCATCGGTAGTTGACAATTTGACATCCATTGGTTCGGGTAAATGAAGAAGGAAATGGATTAAAAAAATAAATAAAAATTTGGTGGTAAAATGAAGAACTTGGAAGGTTTCTAGCCCATAGAAATGAGTTCTGGTCAATGTGTTGTCTGTGGCTCTGTTTGGGAAATAATGATGTAGCGTACACTACAGGTGTCGGACTCGACCAAACGTGTGCAATTTGTGTTCCTTGTTTTCAGAATGGAGACCACAAGGGCCATAATTATTCTATTATTTATACTGGTGATGGTTGCTGTGATTGTGGGCAATCTGTGGGGTCCGTTCTTAATGCTCTTTTCAATTGCTGGAAAACACAATTTATTATTGGAAGCTGTTACGTTCACACCATGGTGTGAAACAGTGTTTTCACACCATGGATGTGGCAGCATATAACTGGGCCACGGCAGCAAGCAGTCCTGCGGGTCCCATGAGTGCAAAATCAGCTATTTTAATGAGGAATGCAACTATCTTTGTTGCCAAACACACTAAAAATTTTGCTAAAAATGGGGCATGGCAAAGCACGTGAGAGAGGCCCACACTATTTTTTTTCCCGCCTGTCTTCTTCTTCTTCAGCATGTCCGTGGAAGTCTGAAACACACGTCCTCCATAGCCACAGCAAGCAGAAAGTAAAAAAAAAAAAGACACTTAGCCGAGAAGATCAAGACAGTTTTAAGGTTGGATTTTTGAAGTTTTGGTAGTTATTATTTCTTGCCAATAATAATGAAACAATAATCCTAAACATAGAAACCTTTTTTCTGTAAACAGTGTTGCTGCCATTGTAGCTTGAGCTTGAGCTTGAGCTTGAGCTTGAAACAAAGTCACCATTTGGAGCAGAGACAGAGACCAACATTTGAGATTTGGAGCAGCATTGAACGTGAGTTTTGGAGTTTTGGAGGTCCATTGCACTGGTGCATTGACTGCACTGTTCACGTGGTATGCTTTTTTTTTTTTCCTCTTTTTCTTTTTTGTTAGTTGTGTATATTATTTAAGTTTATTTTTAGTGATAATCTGTACATATTTTTTTGTGTAATAAAAAATGAAAAAAAACAAAAAAAAATTATGCTTGTTTTAGGTTTAGCAAAATATTCATGATTATTGTATTATGGCTATAGATGTTTAATGGGTTTTTTCATGTTATTTTTTTAATGATAATGGGTTTTTTCAAATGTAATTGTTGCTATGTTGGTTCTGGGTTCACTTGCATGTTATTACCATTTACCAAAAAATGTGGACAATAATGTCCAAACTTAAAGATAATTGTCCACACTTTCTATGGATGTTAAGGATGTTACATAGGTTGTTGGTACATGTTGGTTTCTATGGATGTTATGAAAAAATAGTTACAAAAAGATATAAAGTTCATAGCTTGTCAATTGAGAAACAGTACAAGAATCCAAAAAAGTCCTAAATAGCTTCATTTCAGAACATGGAACATGAAAACAGTTAAAAGGGTGTATCTGCATCTTCATGATATCTTGTTATTTTTTAATGATAATTTTAGTGAGTGTGTGTTGGTGTGTTTGAATGTTTTCTGTTATTGATACTAGTCACAATGTTATACTTTAGGTTTAGGTTGTATATCATTATTGGTACATGATAAATTATTTCGTAGAGTTTACATTACATGTTATAATTAACTTTGGTATTTGGCTTATAGGTTGTTGCAGTCATGAGTAGACAAGAGATGGATGGTGTTAGATCCTTTGGTGCTAGTAATAGTTTTGTGGAGGATTTACCACAGCCTGTTGAGGGAAACATGCAGGAGGATACACCTGAGAGTGTGAGGAATTCAGTGATTGAACCAAGGGTTGGAATGGAGTTTGATTCACTTCAACAAGTCATTGAATTTTATAAGCATTATGCTTATTCGAAAGGATTTGCAACAATGACAAGGAATTCAAGAAAAAAGAAGGGCTTTAGTGAGACTTCTTATGTAAACTTGAAGTGTAACCGAGAGGGAAAATACAGTAGTTCGGTTGATGATCCTTCCAAGAAGAGGTCGACGATAAAAAATGCGTGTGAAGCTGGGATCAAAGCTTCAATGGATATTACGGATAAAAAATGGAGGATATTGAGTTTTATTGAGGATCATAACCATGAGTTGAGTCCTAGTAAATCTAGGCATTTTGCTGCTTTTCGGCATATAAGCACGGATACAAGAAGGAGACTCTTGATTAATGACAATGCTGGTGTTAGGATAAATAGTAGTATTAAGGCTTCCGTCGTTGAAGCAGGGGGTTATGAAAATATGACGTATAATCAAAGAGATGTTCGCAACTTTCTTGAAAAGGAACGTCGTTTAAAGTGTAAGGAGGGTGACGGACAAGCCTTGCACGATTACTTCGTTAGAATGCAAGCTAAAAATTCTAACTTCTACCATGCATTGGATTTGGATGATGAGTTACGTGTGCGAAATGTATTTTGGGTTGATGCGAGGAGTAGGGCAGCATACGAATCGTTTAATGATGTGATCACGTTCGACACCACATATCTAACAAACAAGTATGATATGCCATTCGCCCCTTTTATTGGAATTAATCATCATGGTGAATCTATTATACTTGGTTGTGGGTTATTGTCAAGTGAAGACACGGATTCGTTTGTGTGGGTATTTAGGCAATGGTTGCAAAGTATGTGTGACATTGCTCCAAAAGCCATTATCACAGACCAATGCCAAGCAATGCGGCGGGCCATTGAAATAGTTTTTCCGGAAACTGTTCATCGTTGGTGTATTTGGCATATTACGATGAAGTTGCCAGTGAAGCTTGCTGGATTGGAAGCTTATCAAGATATAAAGCATTATTTGCTTAAAGCCGTGCATGATTCAATGACAGTGGAAGAGTTTGAAGAAAAATGGAATCATACCATCACTTTACATCATCTTGAGGAGAATGAGTGGTTGGCCAAGTTATATGAGGAACGGGAGCGATGGGTTCCCGCATTTCTCAATTCCAATTTCTTTGCGGGAATGTCGTCAACCCAACGTTCGGAATCAATGAATGCCTTTTTTGATGGTTATGTACATAGCTCTACAACTTTGAAAGTATTTGTGGAGCAATTCGAGAAAGCAATGCGGAATAAGGTTGAAAAAGAGATTTTATCAGATTTTGAGTGTTTCAAAGGCAAGCTGGAGTGTTCATCATCATCTCCTATGGAGAAACAGTTCCAAGAAGCTTACACCCATGAGATTTTTAAGCGGGTGCGACTAGAATTTGCTGGGAGACAAGGTTGTATAGTAAATGAGCTTGTTAGAGGTAGTGATGAAGTCAAATACAAGATTGAAGATGAAGCATGCCCAGGGAAGCTTTTTGAAGTGAGATTCAATAGCTCTGAATGCTTGGTTGGCTGTGTATGTCGCATGTTTGAGTTTAGGGGGATATTATGTAGGCATGCCTTATTTGTGCTTTCCCAGCAACGTGTGACTATACTTCCTGACAGGTATATACTAGACAGGTGGAGAAAGAATATCAAAAGAAAACACACTTACGTCTCCACTTGTACAGATGATGTACAACATAACCCTGTCTTGGAAAGGTACGAGAAGTTACATAGACTAGCAGTCGGTGTGCTTGAGATAGGGGCTGAGTCTGTAGAGAATTTTAATGTTGTAGAAAAGTTGTTAATTGATTTGAAGGACAACTTTTCTCGTTCATGTGGTAAACAACCCTCGTCTCAGAGAAAGAATAGTGTTGGAGCTGCTCCTGATGTTGTTAGGACTGAAGTTGTAAGGAGTCCTACGGTTGTGAAGCGTAAGGGTCGACCTAGGATGAAACGGCTAAAGTCATCAATGGAGGAAGCGGTTTCAAAACCAAAGAAGAAAAGGAACAATGCCGTTGCTAGGAATCTTGCTCATTCAACATCAACTACTGGGGTACATAATTAAAAGACCACACTTCTTTTAATATCCTAGTCTATTATTGTTTATTAATTTTGGTTTAATTGTGTTTGGATGGCCTAGGTTGGAGGTAGTGCTTATGGAGATTGCTCTACATCAAACATGGTAAGTATAGGTGATTTGCACTGTTATTATTCATATGTAGCAAAGATGTTATTTTGGGGCTTATGGTTGAATATATATATATATATATTTTTTTTGTATTGTAGGAATATCCAGTGTCCATGCCACATTCACATGATGGAGTTATACACTTAACAAATCCAATGCCTTCCCAGAGTTTTGTGTCTGAGGTAAAGATATTTGTAATGTGGAAAAATTGGTTATTAAATCCTAGTTATTGCATACTTATTGTACCATGTTTTCTTTTACAGTCAATGTCACAGACTCAAGCTCATGGAAACGAAGACCAAGCCTTAAACCTTCCTTGATTAGATATATGTAAATATATATATATTTTTTTTTTGTTAAACGATCCTCCTTTTTTTGTATTACGGAAGGATGCGTTGGTAGTTAGTTTTTTTGTATCATGGAAGGATCCGTCTCAATCTTGTATATCCTCAGCGTTGTTGTTTTTGCAAGAGGAAAGAGAAAGTGTAGGCTCCTTTCATTTCATTAACATACACCCATTGATTGTATTGTTTTTAGCTAGAGTGGATAATTAATGTATTTTGTCGTTCCAATCAATGATAATGGAAGTGCATACGTATTTGAGTGATTGCTAGTGGGTTATTCTAAGTTTTTTATGTATTCAGGTCATGGTGAATTTCATGAATATAGTAATTTTATGAAAGTTATGTTAGTGGTATACTTTGAACCAAGTTTGCAGAAATTGGCTAAGTTAAAACAGGTTTCTGGGTTGGTTTCTGGGTAAAGGCAGGTTTCTGGGTAATATGGTACCATGCACCAAGTTTGTAGAAAGTGTGGACAATTTTGTCCACACTTTAACAAAATTGTCCACACTTTCACAAAATTGTCCACACTTTCAGGCCAATATGAATACTGTTCACGTAGACTGTTCACGTATACTGTTTACATGCTCTTCAAGTGTGGACAATTTTGTCCACACTTTAACAAAATTGTCCACACTTGAAGACCAATATGAACACTGTTCACGTAGACTGTTCACGTTACTGCTGACGTGTACTGTTCACGTATGCTGTTTACCATGCTCTTCAAGTGTGGACAATTTTGTCCACACTTTGTTCAAATTGTCCACACTTTTTTCTGAAAGAGTTTACTGTTCACATAAAATACTGTTTACGTATCTCACAGAAAGTGTGGACAAAATTGTCCACACTTTGTTCAAATTGTCCACACTTTTATCAGAAAGAGTTCACTGTTCACGTAAAACACTGTTTACGTATCTGACAGAAAGTGTGGACAAACTTGTCCACACTTTTATCAAATTGTCCACACTTTTATCAAATTGTCCACACTTTCTGGGGATGAATTTTACTGTTCACGTGACTGTTTAGTGTTCTAACGTGCATCAAATTGCATGAATTTGCATGGCCATTGCAAGAAAATATAGACATTAATGTCCACACATTGATGCAAATTGTCCACAATTTCTGGGCAGACTTAAATGTTAAAATAAACATTTTTCTGGTACACAACACATTTCAATGAATACATTTCACTACATTCATTCATTCACATTCATTCAAATAAGCTTCCTCATTCATTCAACCAAATATTGTCTAATTACAAAAAGTGGTAATGACTACACTACACATTTATTGAATTTGATACCATAATACAACAATAAGGCCCACAATTACAGCAAGTCCTATTGTTAACAACTTCTTCAACGATTGGATGTCATCACGATGTACTGGTTGGACCATATCACGCATGCCACGCATCTCTGACTGAAGTTGATGCAAGTCCAGTAACAGTTGTGATGCATCAAGCAATTGTGATGCATCAACCATGGATTTAGAACTGGTTGCTTGTGATATCTCTTCCATTCTTTCACAGCCAGCTCGTTGGTTGATGGGCAAACACCAAGAAAAGAAACCGCATCGGTTGGCAGCACAACAATAATACAATTTGTTTTTGTTTAAACTTGATTCTGAAATCCTAACTGATGCTCTTTTGCCACAAACACAGTCTAAATTTCTAAATCTCAGCCCATCTCTAATTGCACTATTTACTGATGAGGAAGACATCTTTGCTGCACAAGTATTAAAATATGAATTTATATTATTAGGTTATTAAAAAATCATATAATATATTAGTTTATGTCAAAAAGCTTAGGGTTTTGAATATTAAGGGTTTGAATATTATTTGAGTTGAATAAATCATAATTAGGGTTTTGAATATTAAAATTTGAATAGAATATGATGCAATTATCATATGAATATTAAGGTTAATTGAGGAATTAAATCAAGAACAAAGAGAGAGAGAAAGAGAGAGCATACCGAGACCTGAAGGATTGACAAAGTTGAACAAATAATGAGGAAAATTGAAAACAACCAGCACCCCACTAAATTTCGGTCACAACCCAGTACAAATTTGGTCACAGCCCAGTAACAAAATCACATCCCACTGTTCAGACACCTAACACGCAGAGAAGATGGAGTGAGATTGAGAAGTCTTGTAAGCATTTAATGCTCTCTGCCAACCCAAAGACAGCTAACCCGAAATTGAGAGTGGAAGAAAGACGAAGAAAACGTAGAGGCAGACAGCTAAGAAGCAGAAGAAGCAGCAAGATCGGGTCTCTTTTGTAGCTGAAGCACTTGAGGACTCTACTTCTAGCCGAAGAACACAGCAGCTGTAGGGACGTGCAGCTCCAAGAAGAGGACAGTTCGGCTGATGGGATTGCCGTGTCCTTGTGATCAGAAGATGACATCAGCCCCATCAGCCCGTGTTTGCTAACCAGCTAAGAAGGAAGAATGAGGTGTTTCTACTGTGTAAGTAAAATATCAGCTCTTTGAAAGCAAGTATATACACGTTGGAGTTCCTTCAGCTGTGTTTAAACTTGTACTGTGTAAAAAATCAGCTCTTTGAAAGGAAATATATGCCGTGTAACCAATTGCTAGTGCAATTGTAAATGCAATTTATATCATAAGTGTGTAAAAATTAAATAGTTCATTTTATAAATATTTATTTATTCAATGGATGAGATTAAAAGTGAATATTACAACTTTTAATCTTAACCATTAAAGTCAATTGCATGCTGCAATTATGCAAATACATGATCTCAGGTTTTTTATGCAATTGCATAGGTTGTTTAAAAAACTTTGTTGATATTAATACAATTCATACAAGGATTATAAATACAATTTTAGAGGCTTTTTCTATTTATCATTTTTAATTTTTTTTTTAATTATTATCAACAAACAACAATTAACAGTCTAGATATAGATATTCTCCTAAAAAATTTGTCAGTCAATTTTAATATATTGTTAAAATTCACACAATTTTACATGTAGCTATTTTATAAAATAATTACAAAATTCTATTTGAATTATGACCCTACATGTATAGATTTGGATGGAAACAACAACCACACCGTGTACAAAATATATTTAATTTAATATTTTTAATTAAAATCAACAAACAACAATTAAAAAAAAAAAAAAATTAGACTACAAAGACTTCTACTCCAATTAATTCATCTTGGTCAATAAGTTACACACGTGAAGGCTTCATTAGGAAGCCATACCCTATCAACTCACTTTTTGTTGTGTTGTTTGCTTGAAGTCCTCCTTATATCGTTTCAAAAAATAAAAAATTTCTTAACTTTATCACAATAATTATTAGGTTGGAGAAGTTAACACAAAATACATGGTAGAATATAATTACAAAGAAAAAAATAAATAAATAATCCACATTAATAAATTTTCAATATTCACGTGTGATATTATCATCCAAACTCTTTCTATACATCATATTTGTGTTACACTTGTTTAAGAACTCCAACTTTGTGTACATCAAGTTGTTCTCACCTACTAAACCAAATTTTATGTTTAAGTAACTAAATAAATAAATAAAAACACTGTTGTTCAAAATATAATTGATAAAGTGTAACAGAGAAACCCGACACACAAACCCAACCCATCATGGCTTCCCATTCATAGTCACCTTCAGGAAGAGCTTTAGCCTCGAGCTATCCTTTGCCACCAATGGTAGAAGTAATGGTGTAAAGGTCCACAAATTGAAGCTTTGGCAAAGGTGATGCTCCTTTGACAAAGAAGCGGTAAAAAAAAAGAGAATAATAATAAGAATTTGTTAATTTTTGGAAAATAATAGAACAAAAAGTACAAAGAATAATGTGGGTATGCAAAACATTTGTTTAATTTCTAGACATTGATTAAAAGAATTGCAGAGGTTTTCAAATAATCTATAAAAGTTTTATAGATTTTGCACTTACAGTTTTTATGTTTTCCCTTATTTTCAAATTTGTTTCTTCTCAAATTGCGTTGTAGAATGATCCTTGTCAATGATTGAAAGTAATCTTTTGAATAAGACAAATAAATGGAAACAAAGTTAGTTAGTTAGTTAGTTACTAAGTATAAAAAAGAAAAAAAGAACATTTACTTCAATAGTAATAAGAAAGCAATACATATCTTTAGGTTCAAAAGCATAGCATGCTAGGCTGTTAGCCGATTTTCCTGGTATTTTGCTAATATCCATATATTTGGTGTAGATAAAATGACTTTACATTCAAGCAAATGTTCTAAAAAAAAAAGAAAAAAAAAATTCTAATTATCTAAAACTGTTATACATGTGAACATACCTTTTGAGTAACTATCTCCCTTTAAAAATTCTTGATAAACTGATGTGAATACTCTCAGCTTTCTCTAACATAATACAATTGGATTTAAAAAAAATAAAAAATAAATTTAAATTGCTTCGGAGAAGGAGAAGATAAAGTGATGAAGTATTGTGTTTTTTTTTTATTTTTTATTCCTTTGTTTTCAGTTTGAAGAAGGTTAATAGATATTGGTTAGGATGAGAGATGTGGGTTTTTTATCAGTGTAGTTGTGGAAGAGTAGGAGAATGTTTTTGTGGGGGTGGGAGTTATATATTTTTTATTTTTATTTTATTTTATAAATATATTTATTGTTATGGAAACTTGCAGTTATTTTTAAATTCATTTGTTTAATATGAATGGTGATTTTTTTAATGATTTTGAACTCAAAAGGATTTTTGGTTTTTTTTTGGATAATTACTAAATTTAAGGATTTTGAAAACAGAAATGAAGGAAGGAAAACAAAGTTGAAACGGTTAATAATTTGATGGTTATCTTTCTATTTGGATAATGATAATTTTTTTTTTTTTGATGGTTACCTTTTAAAATTTGGTTTTTTTAAACGTTGAATGTGGGTGATTCTCAAAAAATAATAATAATAATAATAATAAAACATTGAGTGTGGGTTTTTAATTTTAGTTCAACGTGGGGAGTTTTAAAAAAAACTTGGTGAATTTTTTTTTCCTTGTAATCTTTTTAAATTTGATTTTTAAAAAATTGTCTTTCTCTTTGAAATGTGGGAAGCAAAATAGAAAGTGTAGGTGCTTTTTTATTGCTAGTAATAGATTTATCCCAAAAAATTAGGATTTACTCTAAATGTTGCTTTCCTTAATCCTTAATTAACCCATATATAAGATGTAGTTTTTTGTTTAGTGTAGTTTCAAATATTTAAATATATATTTTTTATAAGGATATTTTTTACTGTACATTAAAGTGGACATGAGGGTATGAATGTTGCGTACTAGTATTAGATTAGATAATATATACATTAATATTTGAGGTTACTTAAAAAGCCCAAACCCATTGCCCAAATATAATGTATTAATATTTGAGGTTACAAAAAAAGCCAAACCCAATGTCATATAATAACCCATAATATATATATTAATATTAGCTGATGTTAAAAAAAGTCCAAACCCATTATCATATAATAACCCATAATATATATATATATATATATATATTAGCTGATGTTGAAAAAAGCCCAAACCCATTATCATATCATATAATAACCCATAATAAAGATACATTAATATTATATAAGCCCAAACCCATTATCATATAATATTATAACCCATAATATATATATATATATATTATATATTAGCTGCTGTTGAAAAAAGCCCAAACCCATTATCATATCATATAATAACCCATATATAAAGATACATTAATATTATTCAAAGCCCAAACCCATTATCATATAATAAGTTAATAACCCATAATATATATATATATATATATATATTAGCTGCTATTGAAAAAAGCCCAAACCCATTATCATATCATATAATAACCCATATATAAAGATACATTAATATTATTCAAAGCCCAAACCCATTATCATATAATAACCATAATATATATATATATATTATATATTAGCTGCTATTGAAAAAAGCCCAAACCCATTATCATATCATATAATAACCCATATATAAAGATACATTAATATTATTCAAAGCCCAAACCCATTAATTCACTTAAACCAAACCAAATTTACTTTAAAGAAAAGAAACCAAAAAAGACAAAAAACTGGGCGGGTCCAAAAAGAAACCAAAAAAGACAAAAAAATGGGCGGGTCCAACGTGGGAAATTTGGTGGGAAACTTTGTCCCCAAAACGGCGTCGTGTGGGCTTTGATAAGGAAAGTGGTCCCAAAACGGTGCCGTGTAGGGCCTTTGGGGGGAAATATTAATCTCCAAAAACGGCGTCGTGTGGGCTTCTGGGGATTAAGTGGTCCCCAAAACGGTGCCGTGCTGGGCTTCTGGGGATTAAGTGGTCCCCAAAACGGCGTCGTGCTGGGCTTCTGGGGATTAAGTGGTCCCCAAACGGCGTCGTGTTGGGCTTCTGGGGATTAAGTGGTCCCCAAACGGCGTCGTTTTTACACACCTGCATGTCAGAAGCTTCTGCAAGCATCACCTCTCTTCTGTCTCTTCGAAACTGAAGTGTAACTGTTACTAAAACTTTGAAACTCTCTATCTGACAGTCTCTCCTCTCCCTCTCTCCACGGTTTCCTTTTGCAAACATCCCCAAGATTCCAACAAAGGCCACTCCTCTCAAACACTCAAAATAATCAAGACATCGTCACCCATTCCCTTGCACCCGTAGACATAACAGCACAAAGAACTGAGAAACTTCCTACCAAAGAGAAAGGTGAGTTTACATGTCCATTTTATTCTGTGCTTTTTAATGTTTTTGAGTTGATAGTATGATTGGACTAAGTGTAGACAATGTTTGGGTATTCTGGACAATTGTTCGGGTTTGTGGAGAAAATTAGGGTTTTCTGTACAATGTTGGTCTTTATTTGTTGGTTTTCTGTGATTGGGACATGCATTTCAATTATCAATTGTGTAACTATCAAAAGAAATACTTTTAGAATATCTCTAAGCCAAAGGCACACATCGACATTATTTAATGTTGAAATGTAGTTCTTTACAAGTGCAAATTGCAACCAAATCATCAGTCTTGGCAATTCATGTAAAACTGTCGTTCACACTAGAATTTTAATTAATGTGAGAATATCTTGCATTTCCACATTCTGAAGCAACAAAAAAGTGGAAGATAGATTTTCAGATTCAGTTCTAATGAATAAAATTTTGAAATCCTAGTCTCAACTAGCTTCAGAACAAGATATGCACAACCCTTTTAGTCATACAAACAAAATGGGTACAGAGATTCCAATTGGTTGGAGTCCCAGGTTTCATATTTTTTGACAGCCTGACCATAGACACTGGAAATCACTGTTAACCACTAGAAGAGCTCAAATAAAGTCAATTATTGTGTTATTTGGCAACACTCTGAGGAACCTATTTGGTTTCTAACATCTGCTTAACAGCAAGTTATTCTCAGTTGATAACCTAACTTCTGTATTTAATTTCTTTTGGTTCTCATGTGTTTTCATATTATCCTGGTGACTACTGTGTACAGGTGCAATACAAAACAAAATGATTACTTATGAGTATCATGACCAAAATTACTTATTGATTTTATTATCATATTCACCTCTATAAAAGAACCATAATTTGAACATATTAATTTTAGTTAAGTCTATCTTTCATATTTGACAAGTGTTATAGCTTTATGGAGGGCAGCACACACATTACATGCCTTGCCTTCTAATAAATTTGAAGGATGACCATCACCTTTTCAGTTATTTGTACTTACTAGCACAGTCTCAAAATCCTAAGCTTCACTTGGTACAAGTGGTATCAGAGCTGATAGTTTAGGTGGTTATATCATGAGCATTTTGGCATTTTTTACCTTGGGACCTGAAGTATGAGGGGAGATAGGCTACAGGAGCTTTGAGTGTAATTAGGTAGGACGTATCAAAGGTTTTTGTTGAAACATCTACTAGATACAAAAGCTAGAAATTTATATAACCAAGTCAAACCCAATCTTAGCCTAGCACTATTGTAGCAATTCTTGAGGATTAGGATGGGATGCATCAGAATGCTTTAATATATTTCACTAATCAATGTGGTATATTAAAGTATGAGGAATGCTTTATAGTACACTCCAATACTTGGGCATAACAAGGAACTTTAGCATTTATAATTGTAGCCTGTTGTGTGATCTTCTTCTCTTTCCATCTCTATGTGTGTGTTTCACTCCCCATTGAGGAAGTGGGTGAATTTGTTTTCAAGCTTCTAAGTTTACAACTTAGGCTGTTATGAGTTGTGAGAGAACAAATTAATAAGAGAAGTTAGGCTCCAACATAGGCTAAGTGAGTGGAAGAAAAGGCCTCCCTAGCTATAGGCCAGGTTAAGAGGGCTAGAATCTAAAAATTAAAGGTGTAAAGCAAGTGGATGCAACATGCATTCAGTGAATTTGACAATAACCTGATAAAATGGCAGCCTTGAAACTTCGAGAAGCCAATGCAACCTCCATTAATGTCTTCCACCTATCATATGTAGGTTCTACATGCAGTAATGTTTGTCATTTACCTGTCCAGCCATGTGTGCCAAGTACTTGTATAGTAAATATAGTACTAGTGATGACTGATATTGTTTTTTTATTTTTTATTTTTTTTGTGTGTGTGTGGTCATAGGTTGACTTGAATGTGACAAATATGTTTGGAATGGCCACAAGTTTAAACTGTGATTAAAATGTGGACAATGTTAGGGTTTTCTGGACAATTTAAGGGTATTCTGGACAATTTTCACATTTTCTGTATAATAGTGCTTCAATTGGCATACATTTTATACAGCATCCTTGTCTTGGCATTACTACTAGGGTAAAGATGATTAGAGTGCCAAAAACAGAAAGAATAAGAATTTGTTACATGTACAACACATGAAACTTGTTACTACATAATGGAATAGTGTGAATCCTAC
>OU015771.1:8538466-8803193 GCA_907173295.1 Fagus sylvatica | reverse complement strand
CACATAGGTAGATAAGTCTTGTTAGGTGTGCGGCCGTTGTCACGTGCCGAGCTCAAGCTTTGGGTTTGGGGCGTGACAATTTAGTAGTATCAAAGCTTAGGTTATAATTTTGTAAACTTTGTGGAGTCAGGTTATTATTTGTAGACCTTGTGGAGTTAGGTTTTTATTTTGTAAATTTTGTGGAGTTTAGTTTATGATTCTATAGACTTAATGGAGCTTAGGATATGATTTGATAATCCTTATGGTCAGTTTCAATCTATATGGAGTTGTAGACAATTCATAGTATGAGAAAGAAAAATAATTTGAGCTTGTTGCTCTGCTAAAAATATATTTAGATGTAATTTCCAGGGTCTTACAAGCAATAGAGTTTGAATATGGTGGATTTTATGTTAAAGTTTGATTTTCATTGAGTTTAGATCATTGTTGGTTAGGTTTGATTTGTATGTATTGACGGACAATTCATAGACAGCTAGATATTTAGCATTTTGGGGTTACGTTTTGTGCTTTCAGAAGTTTAAGTCTCTTATTGGTTTTGACAGAATTGGATATTTTATATTGATTATATCAGAAGTTTAAGTCTCTTATGAGAGGTAGTTAATACCTTTTATTCTTTAAAAGTTGAGTTCCTGATTTTATTCATGGACATGGAAATTGTTCAACATTGTGAGGATTAAAGTTTGGATACCAAATGTACGATTTTTTTTTAGTTGATATAAAGTTAATGGATTGAATCTTTCAATTGGAGACGAATTGTGATTTTACATATGGTTTAGAATGCAGTGGTTAGTGGTATTATTAACAAGGGGCTCATTTTTGATAGGACGTTGTTTCTTAAGTTCAATTGGAAGACAATGACATTTTTAATTTGTTCATGATAATTAGGTATAATAAACTTTGGTGCCTTAGATTTAACATTGACATATATTTAGGACTTGTTACTTTTATGGTACATAAGTTTGGGTTATTGGACCAACTTCCCGATAATATAATTTATTTTGGATAGATTTACGTAGCAAGCTTACAATATTCCAGTTGTTCCCAGTTGTTCCCTCTAAGAGTTATATGTTGGAGATTTTCAAAGGTTAAGGTTTGATATTATTACATGTAAGATTGATCATTGAAAGATTTCAATGGTTCTAAATTTTATTTATTTATTTATTTTTTACTCTCGTAGTTAAGCTTTAGAGTCATCTGTTGGAAATTTTCAAAGGTTTGACATTTTGTAGACATTGTCTCTTCAAGCCTTATACAATTGGAAATTATAAGTTTATAATTGATGATAGAATTATGAAGAACTAAATGTGTTTAATGAGTTTAATGAAAACATCATTGCATTAATTAGACTATAGCACCGAAAGGATAGAGAAGATCTAAATTCTTTCTTACCTTTATATGATGATTAGGTGTGATTGGGAACATCTATAAGAGTGACATTAAGGTAGTGCTTAGTTGATACTTAAGGTCTCTGTGAGAATTTCTATATACAAAATATTTTGAGGAAAAACAAAATTTATGAAGATATGTTTCTCATACAGTAATTGTTTTTGATATAAATCTTAAATCTTATATGAGTTCTACATTTGATTAGTTGATCGATTTTATTAAGTATAATTGGGTTGCTTTGACGTTGAATTTACAGTGGTGTAATTTTACCAACTCTAAAAGGAGTATAATTTTGATTTAAGGCATATGAGTGAAGTTATCAAATGAGGTGTTGAGGAACTGATGATTCAGGAACCTAAAGTAAACAAAGAATTGTTTGAGATTATTCATGAGTTTCTAGCCTTCGACTTTAATTAGATATTGATGAAAGATGATTGATAATATATTTCCTCCTTGGAATGTTAGGCATATTAGTATAGACAATTGTAACGCTTTGGATCCTATAGTGGCAAATCTTTTGAACTTTTGAAGTTATATATATGTCTTGTTGGGTGTGCAGCCGTTGTCACGTGCCGGGCTCAAGCTTTGGGTTCGGGGCGTGACAATTTCTGTTGTCATTATATATTCATTAGGGTATGCATCATTCAGTTTAAGAAAGCTACAATTTAACCAGCTATCCATGCATCCTTAAATTTCTAATTTGAGCAATGCTGAGTCTAAGCTTTACAAATTGTTGCAATATCAACCCTCCATTCATTATTTATTAAATTTTATACATGATTTACTTTAGCCTAGGTGTCTGCCATGTGGAATAATCCATAGAATCTTCTCTCTCTCTCATCCATCAGTTTTGCAATACCAAGGATAGAAAATAGCGCAAAAAGAATGACTTAAGAAATGGATTTTTTTTTTGGGGGTGGGTGGGGTGGGGGGAAGTTATAATCGCACCTTGTAAGTCTTTTATTTTTGATAAATAAATATTTCATTAATCAAAAGGGAAACCAGCAGAGTACACAGGGAGTGTACAAGAATACAAATAAAAGTATTTACCAACCACCCTTGTCTTACAGGGGGATAAAGTGTTACCTGAGCTAGAGCTCATTGCTGAGAGATTATTTGGATACTGCCCATGGTCAGACACCTTGGCTAAAGATGGTCATGCCATCTTTCATATGCTCACTCTACGAGCAAAATTAAATCGATGAGCAACTGAGGGCTGACATTTCAACAACTGTAAAGTTTAGGCTCAATATTGATTAAAATTGGAAGTTCAGGGGCCAAAAAGAAACCAAACTCAAAGTGGGAGGTCCAAATAACCCCCGCCCCCCCCCCCTCTCTCTCTCTCTCTCTCTCTCACACACACACACACACACACATTTACTTATTCCATTACATTGATGTTGGTTTTTTTTTTATTTTTAATTTCTTTAATAGGACTTGAATGGCATGGTTATATGCATCCTTGCAAGTTCAGATACTGTCAACAACAGTGATATTCATGCCTTTCTGCGCACTTTCCGTCAAATTACAGAATACACAGGAAGCATTATTTTATCTATTATTCGCGAGCCTAATCTGGAGCCCAACCTGCTAGTAACAACAGTTCTTATAGTAGGGTGAGATGTCTTATTTATAAATAAGAATGCTTACTAATAAGGCCTTAATTATTGGTTTATTTTTTTTGATAGATAACAAGAATTTTATTAAAGAAGATCAAAAGCTTCCTCTATGTGCATAAAGCATGCCTTAATTATTGGTTTATCTACTAGTTTATTGTTCCTTAATAGGCTGTACTGTTTTCTTGATGGTTGTCAATCACTTATGAACTGAAATTCAGAGCACAAATTTGACTTCAATTTTTGTATTATTCTCTTTCATATCTTTGAGTTTTGAGGAATGTACAAGACCACTTACTCTTTGAAATTGAAAAATCTGCAAGGACCTTTCTTAAATTTCTCTGTTTGTAAGTTAGTTGTCAGCATATTAATGTTTTTCTTGATTGTTTGTTGCTTTACTTGGTAAGTAGAAACTTTTTGATAACCAGTTGCTCTAAAAGCTGAAGCTGAGCAACTTGTTGTCAAAATGATATTAGAGCATGATCGATTGAATTTATATATTTACTGTTATTTCACTTGTTCTCTCTCTTCTTTGTTGTCATCTTACTTTTCTGCCTATATCTATTTTAGGTGAAAGTACACTTTACCCACTTGTAGTTGGCCCATTTACATATTGCCTACCTGTGGTTTGAAAACTAACACTTTGCCTACTTGTGGTTCACTCTGTTAATGTTTTTCAGTTAAAAATAGGGGTAAAAATGTATTTTTTCTTGTATTTTTTCTCTTTTCTTTCAAGAAAGAAAGCCTCTAAATACAATCAAATTTCAAAAAACTCCAGGAATATTTTCACAGAGTATCTCTCCATACAATTTCTTTTTTGTCTGCAATTTTTCATTACAATAAAATAAAGTTTGGCAAACCCATTAAAAGCTTTCTTCTACTTCTTGTTATCTTTTCCTTTTTTTACTTACAGTGGTAAAATTCGTAAGAATGAACAATAACAGAAATGTCATATATATAATATACATTGTGCGTATATGATATAAGTACATATATAATACTATATATATACTTTTGGGAGGCTTTTTCAGATCTGGGAAATGGCATGCTTGGTGATGTTGGATCTCAATTTTTGGCAATGGAGGAGGTGATAATTAGAGAGGAGAGAGAAGCAGAGAAAGAAAAGAGAAAAAGACGAGTAAAAATACATTTTTACCCCTATTTTTAATAGAAAAACATTGAGGTGGGTTATTGTTGTTAACAGAGTGAACCACAGGTAGACAAAGTGTTTGTTTTCAAATCACAGGTAGGCAACATGTAAACGGGTCAAACCACAGGTGGGTAAAATGTATTTTCCCTTAATTTTTATGATCTTCGTTGATATATTGATTGAAAGGGTCAATACTCATCAGAGATATTTAAAGAAAAATGCAGGAAATCTTTGCATGTTGTGCAAATATCCAGGGGCCAGAATTTGCTGATATTCAAACAAGATGTCATAGCTGTCATCAGCTATTCATGGACACAATTGAATGGGTTTGAATCAATTCACTAGGGCTATTTCAGGTGCTGATTTAGTTTAGGGTGTTGTTTGAGAAGTTGAATTTGTGTGTGCATGGCAATGATCCATTCTTCCATGTTGTGCTTGTTTAAACTTGAGAAAAAAACTTAAGATCTGATACCATGCTGTTTGAGGAGTTGAAGCCTTGAGCATTGCTATAACCCCATTCTATTTTAATTAGCACCATTTGGACTAAGGAAGCTTTTTCAAGTTCTTCTGCCATGTTGACGTCTAAGAAGCACCGAGACGACATGACACGAGACATGGAGAGAGATTAATTCTTGAACGCAAACTAGGACAAGACGGGGGACACAACTATTAATTAATTGATCTCTTTATAATGGTCTCCGAGGTTCCCCTAGGCCGGCCTTCCCGTGGAGGTGCATTTGGCGTAGTAAGGCTTCCTGAAGGGTTTGCTTTTTTGTGTGGACAGCAGCTTGGAACAAGATTTTGACTTGTGATAACCTTATGCAGCAGGGTTATGCTTTGGCTAATTGGTGTTGTATGTGTGGTTGTCATGGGGAGTCGGTGGACCACCTCCTTCATTGTTCCATGGCTGGAGCTTTATGGAGTTTTGTGTTTTGGTCCTTTGGGTTGATTGGGTAGTTTCTGAAAGGGTGGTGGATTTCTTGTTTGGTTGGCATAATGATGTAGGCTCTCAGGTAGAAGGGTTTGTGTTTAGGAATGGGGTTGGAGTGTGAGTTAATTTGAGTAGTAACTAGGCAGCATAAAGCCTCTGCATAGAGAAGTCCATCTCTAAAAGAAATAGCACACTAGGCTAAGTAATTCTCATTCACAAAATATCAAGGCTGCAAACAGAAATGAAAACACTAGCTTAGATGCTCCTGCATCACATAATAGCTTAGGGAAGTTTTCTTCTGAGATTTGGAACCTGGACCCCTTATGTTTGATGTGGACAGTTTGGCGAGAGCGCAACCAGCGTACTTTCGAGGATGTGCCAAAAATATGCAGCAACTTCTAGATTGTTTCACTGGCCAGTTATTTGATTGGGCTTTGGCTTTGGGTTTCACTTCTTATCATTCTTTTAGAATTTACTGCATCTTTACACAACTCTACTATCATTGACACCTTGTAATTTTGATGTTCTTTGTGTTCTTACTTTATGCACACTTAGTCATCTGTTTTAATGAATCTGTTCTATTTGCTATAAAAAAAAAAGATCAATTAATAAATATATTTAGGTATATTTAATATATATTTTAAGATGGAATTAGACTTTGTTGCATGTGGTCTTGGAAATTTTCTTGCAGCTTACTTCATTTCCTCCCTAGGCCATAAGACAATTTAGAAAGAGAGGAGATGTTTTTATTTGAAGATATAATACGGGCTAGAAGCCTAAAGTACCAACTAAGGTGGCCTTCTTCCTTTGGACTGCGGCTTTGGGGATGATTCTCACTATTGAGAACCTCAGGAAACGGCAGGTGATCATCATAAACTGGTGCTGTATATCGGCTGGGGAGTATGTTAATCATCCACTTCTCCATTTTCCTGTTGCTCAGGAGCTTTGGAACATGGTGTTCGTTTTGTTTGGGGTCTCTTGGGTTATGCTGAGGGGTGTGGTGGAGCTTTTAGCAAGTTGGCAAGGCCGGTTTGGCAGAAGCGATACCGGTGTTCTTTGGAAGGCGATCCCACATTGTCTCATGTGGTGCCTGTGGTGGGAGAGAAATGCTAGAACCTTTAACGGAGAGGAAAACACTACGCCAGATCTAAAGCTTTCTTTTTCTCTAAGCTCTATTTGAGTGGCTAAGGGCTTCCAATTTAGTTTCTTTTTTACTGATATGTTTGAAATGCTTGATAGTTATTTATGTGCTTAATGCTTGTAATTTGTGTATACTTCTTATGTACATGGGTTTCCCTTTTATGTTTGATTAATGAAATATTTTCTTATATATAAAAAAAGAAAAGATATAGTACGGGCTATGTGGAAACTTTCATGCTGCCTGCTATGTTTTAGTTGTAATCTTTCACATGTTTGGTTTTTCTTGCAACAACCAATTCCTCATTTTCAGTGACTAGTATGTGCTATTGTTCAATTTGAGTTATGTCTCGAATTTAGTCTGGCTAATAAATTTTTCTTTTCAACATTCTGATGTATAATTCATTTGATTACCAGTGATACTGGGCAACAGCCTTCTCAGACAAGCGGCATATTGTCTGCACTGGCCCAGCATTTCCCTTTTGTTTTTGATCTTCTAAGGCGACACCGTCCGCAGTTAAATGACACTCAGGGAAAACATTTACATGTAAATGCAAGATGTTCTGAAGGGATAAATTCAGGGCGGATTCATGAGAAAGGAAATGGGATTGATGTAAACAGTACAGCTGAAGATTTTGATAGGTGCTCTGAAGATTTCGTGACAGGGGTGAGTGGCGATGACAATGAGTTCTATGCTTCAAGGTCTGATTGCTTTTCTCCTTTTGCTATAGTTCACTTAATGATATCTCTGCTATAGAGATCTATACCAGTTTTTATTGGATTTTGTAGGAATGATAATAGTGAATCTGAACAAAGTGAGGTTGGATTTTCAGAAACCAGTACCAAGTCTTCCAGATTTTACGATGCAATTACTGAAGGTAGCACTGTAGCTTTTTAATCATTCTTAGGTGTGAATCACTAATTTTCAGTTTGAGTTGTGTTCCCTAGATAATTCTTGAAACACCGGATTTCTACATCTGAATTAGTCAAACAGGTTTTGATTTTGAGTGATTGTGGTTAAAATGCTTTGTCTAGGAACTACTGCTTTCCAGAGGGAGCCACTTGCTAGTTGGAATTTGGGGCCTGCATATCAGATTGCAGAGGAGTGGGCCAAAGAAAGAGCTGTTGACACTGGAACTGCTCCAATGATTGATGACCTGAACATCTTCCACCTTCCAGTTGGTGTACGACCTTCAGATGAGTTGAAAGACAATGTTAATATCTCATTTACAACACAAAACCCAGATCAGGAAACTGAGGATGATGTGAAAGCACAACCAACAGTTTATCCAAGCACTTCTTCTTGGAGTGCATTGACTGATGCAGGCTTTGAAGCAGTGAGGCACTTCTATAATAGTGCATTTACTCTATTTAACGGAAAATATGTTGATGTGCCTAAGAAGCAAGGAGTTGTCTCTGTTCGTGCAGCATCTATGTTGGTAATCTGCTGCTCATGAAGATTGTTCTAAATCCTTTGTTCTAGTTGCAACGCATACTAATTTTCTGAAAACCTCTGTGTTCTAAACATAGCATTGGGTATATTGTTTTGTTTTGGTTAAACCTCAGAATTGATCATTCTTCTGAACTAATTTTTGTAATTACCAGTCCTCAAAGTCAAATGGTATATCTAAAAATTATTAATAATAAACGATAAACATTCACATTTCAAACCAAACAGTAATGTACAAACTAAAATCAGAGAAAAAGTGTTTGCTTGTGCTTTAGCATTGACTTTTTCTTAGCAAAGAAAATGCTTAACACTAAAGCATAGGTAAATAAATTTTAAATAAGACTAAATGAACATCAAACACTAAAGCATAGACAATTAAATTCTATGTTCTTATTTAGAAAGTAATTGTGCTCCATTTTATGTTCTTATTTAGAATTTAATTGTCATGCAGTTTGATCTTATAACTAAAGCATAGACAAATAAATTCTATATAAGTCTTTGCAAACAGATAATTTACTGACTATTGTTTATGCAAAGTGAACTGGATTATGGTGTTTTCCTCACCCCCACCCTGTAGTCTTGGTACATGTAGTTGCCATTGTGTTAGGCATTTCCTCCATGTTTGGCTAAGACATTTTAAGCTTTTTACTTCATAGGTATATCAATATTAAATCCATATTGTTTTCTTTCAGTGCATATCCAATATGTCTGTTTGTGAATGCTTTCCACCATGACTGGAAGATCATTCTATGTCTGACTGGTTCTTTAGTTTTGTCCTTTTGATATGATCCACATACTTTTTTAATTTTTTTAATTCTAAGTTTTTTTTAGTTGTCTAATGTGGAATATTTGGTTGGAACGTAATAGTAGAACTTTTGAAGACCTGCTGTGTTCTACAGATCAGCTCATTGAGAAGTTTGCTACTTCCTTATTTAGTTGGTCGAGGGTGTGGGGTTTTTCTACAGTTAGCAGCGTTGCTGATTTTGTTGTTTCTTTACATTCTGATTCTGTTTCCTCATCTATCTTGTAACTGCTGGCCATTGAGTGCATATTTTGTGCACTCATTGGTTCTTTTTTAATATAATCTCTTTTACCTATCAAAAAAAAAAGAATTAAAATTTTTTTTTTCTATTCAAAAACAAAAACTTAACCTAAAACATAGTGAATATAACAATTTAAGAATCAACAAATCAGATAATGAGAAAAAAATTGCTATCCTATTGCCACTTGCTGTCCTTTCTGATCTGCATCATATACACCTTATCTTTTATCTGTTTAAATATGAGATATCAAACAAATAAGTGCATATCAAACTGCACGCGTATCTGTTTGAAACTATTATCTTTTACTTGAACAGTTTTGAAAAGATACATTGAACTATTATTAAGTAAAAATGCAACTCTGCAGTGCAAAATGGCTTTAGCACAACTAAAATTTCAAGATTGTTCGTCTTCTCTTTTAATAGCAAACAGAAGTCAGCGAAACATTGAGGGTATTTACTATGGTTGCATGGGTGTCTATTACTATCCACAAATTTAATGCTATGCTACATTATCTATTTAAGGATGCTGATGTGAATCCTCATATATCCTTTTTAGTATGGATGACTCCTTTTGAACATGGTGCAGGAAGTTTGAAACTTGTTCTTTATTTTCACATTGTGCTATACTATGCCTCACACAACACTTTTAAAAGTAGAAGAGAGGGGGGGGGGGGATTCAGCTTAACTAACTTAATCTCACTTCTATAATGTGTATGTATCTTTCTGGAAATTTTGATCTAGTCTATCCTTCTATCAAGATGTTGAACTGTTCTTTTGCTCTCCAGAGTGTGATAAACTGATGATTGAGTTCTGATTTTATAGTTTTATTACAGGAATCAGAAAGAGATTCACCAAAAAAGTGGAGTCCTCTTGTAGAGATGCAATACAGAGGAGGGATTTACAGGGGAAGATGCCAAGGAGGTCTTCCTGAAGGAAAGGTACTGTTCCATAAAATATTAACAAAAATCAACTTCTGGTTTGGTTTGTTTGAGACTGTTAGAGAGCTAATATTGTATGAGTAGTACCATTGTATTGTACATTTTGAGAAGAATTTTATTGTGCTCTTGTAGAAGAGTCTAGAGTATCCTAGTGGTGAGGTGTCCCCACACCTGTCATTGTCAAGAATATTCTCTATTCCTTGTAAACAACTCTCCTATATATGTGGTATATAGTGACTGATGGTTGTATCAGATTTTTGGCTGCTCTTATATTACTTCTTGAATTCTCTTCTAAAAGCTCCTCACTTACATGGTATCAGATCAGGACTGAACATTCTGGTTCATCCCTTAGTCCTTTTTTTCTTTTCTTCTTTCTTCTTCTCTATTCTTCCATTTTTTCTGCTTAATCCTTGGGTTGTCCTGTTGATTGCTGTGGGTTGAGTTTCTATTGGTTTGAGTAATGTTGGGAGGTGTACGAAGACACTAGAGAGGTTTGTCATCTTCAATGCCGTCATTGTCATCATAGTTTGTTAGTGGATCAGCAGAACAGTAAGTATGGCTGCTGTGTTTTTTGTTTAGGGCGCTTTCCATGGTTGGTTGACACTTAGTAGGTTAGGAGGTTATGGTGGTTTCCTGTGGGTTCTAGTATTTTTCTACTTTTTTGGCATTGGCATGGTGGTCTCTGACAAGGTTTTTTGAGAGAATGTGTGTCTTGGTCGTTGTTGACCTATTCTAGTGTTGGTGTGGTTGGTGTTGGAAATTTCTAATCAGTGCTAGCGTCGTTGTTCACCGGAGTCCACATGGAGGACCCCTGTTTGGTTCATGATATTTTGTATTCCTATGAGGGATAAGGATAGTTTCTAGTTGGGTATAAGGAAAACCTTTATTTGGTTGGCCCTCATTGTTTGGACCTCGGTTTTATCTCGGGCTTCTATTTGTTCACTTAAGTTGTTTGGGCCCTGATCCAATCCAAAAGCAGCCCAATTAAAGTCAGTGAGTTTGGCCTGATACCTGGCCCCACTCGACTAAACCCGAGTCAGTCAACTCGAATCAACCCCATTTTTCACTTTTCAGTTGGTACAAGACATTTTGTGATTGGTTCAGGGGAGTTTTGGCTGGTATAAGACAGTTTTTGGCCGGTATAAGACAGTTTTTGGCCGTTTCAGCACGATTTATACAGACCAAGTTTCGGCTGGTTCGGGGTTATTTCAGCTGGTTTAATGTATTTTTGCTACATTTTTCAACTTGTTCAACCCATTTTGAGGTATTTGAGATCTTCCTTCATCTTTAATCCTCTTTTGTTGCTTAAATTTATGAATTTTTTACTTGGTTGTTAGCATAATGAATACTAGGCTTGAACTTAGTTCCTCATTGACTACATTAAACTCTCCCATGACATCTATTAAGTTCAATGGTAAGAATTACATTTATTGGGCATAGCCAGTTGAGATATTTTTTAGAGGAAAGGGCTTATTTGATCACCTCTTGTATGACCACCCATCTTCCTCTGCATCTATGAGTGATGCAACCATCTCAGATGACTTGACTACCTTCACTACTTTTGCTGCCTCCACAAATCCTTGTGATCAAGAGGATAATCTGATTGTGTCGCTCATTTTGTCTAGTATAGGAGCCTCTACAACACATTTACGCTAGGTCTAAGAATGTTACTCACTTGTATGACGTATGCAGTATTTTAGTCTTGAGCAGTCATTAGAGTTTGGTTATATACTTTTCACAAGTCATGGGGAGTCTTGAGCAGTAATGTTTTCCTCCTCAATGTGCATTCTTTGTGCACATAGGGGAGTTTTTTATTTTGATAAGTAATAAAGAAATTTTATTGATAGAAGAAGACACTAGTACATCACACAAGTTACACACAGCCATTAATAAAAGCAAAAACAGAAGGGAAAGAAAGACTGGAAACAGCAGCAGTCCATTCTATAAGAGTGCGAATAAGAATTAATTTCAATTCCGCAGAGTGACGTTCAGAATCTTCGAAAGCCCGTTGATTCCTCTCCCGCCACAAAAGCCACATTAAACACGATGGGATGGCGTTCCAAACTAAATAGGCAGGCCCTTTCCTTCTCCAGCAATGCAAAAGAGCATAAATCGTTTGAGGCATAGCCCAAGAAACCCCAAACAGGCAGAAAATCATGGACCATAACTCTTGGGCATACTCACAATGGATCATAAGATGATTCACTGATTCACCAGCCCTTTTGCACTTAAAGCACCAATCTAACACCCAAATCCGATGGCGGCGCAAGTTATCAATAGTGAGACTCTTACCCTAAGCCACCAACCAAGTAAAAAAAGCAACCTTGTGGGGAACTCGACTTTGCCAAATGCTCTTCCAAGGGAAATTTGTAATGTTGTTAGAAGTAAGCAGTCGGTAATACGAACGAACTTCAAACATCCCATTAGTAGTATAAGCCCACCGCAGCTGATCCACTACTGTCCTTTTTACCTTCAGTCGGTATAGAAAGACCATGAGATCAGTATACTCTCCTAGCTCCCAATCCTGGAGAGATCGTTGCAAATTTACTGACCATACCATATCGTCATTATGCGAAGATAAGTATTCGGACACCGTTGCTTGCTTATGAAGAGCAATCTGATAAATGGTAGGGAAAATATCCCGTAACAGCCCCTCATCACTCCACTTATCCACCCAAAACCAAACTAAATCACTGGCTCCAATAGTATAATGAACATTCCGAGAGAACTGAGACCAACCAGATTGAATGTGCTTCCACAAACAAACCCCATGCCCTCCCCGACCCTCCTTCGAATGCCACCCATCCCTATCACAACCATACTTACAAACAATGACTTGCCGCCAATAAGCATTCTGCTAATTAGCAAACCGCCAAAGCCATTTACCCAGGAGGGCCTGGTTGAAAGGAATAATCTGCCTTAGACCCAAACCACCTTGCTGGATGCACATATAGTACGCCAATTCACAAGGTGATATTTGAATTCATCCCCAATACCACCCCAAAGAAAGTCTCGTTGGAGTTTCTCAATCCGATGAGTCATACTCGACAGAACAGCGAACAAAGAGAGCAAATAGGTGGGCAGACTAGACAAAGTGCTTTTAATCAAAGTGAACCTACCTCCCTTAGAAAGATAGCTTCTTTTCTAGCCAGCTAATCTCCTTTCCATTTTCTCTAAGATAGGATTCCAAATTTCCTTTGATTTGTATCTAGCCCCCAAAGGAAGCCCCGAATACTTCATGGGAAGAGAAGCAATCCGGCCTCCAAGCACATTCGCCAAAGCCTCAACATCCACAACCGGACCAACTGGAACAATCTTAGATTTCCCCAAGTTAATACGCAGCCCTGAGACTTCCTCAAAGCACAAAAGCACTCCCTTCAAATGATACAATTGGTCCTGAGCAGCTCCACAAAAAACCAAAGTATCATCGGCGAAAAACCTATGAGAAACCTTCAAATCAGAAACATTGGAATTATCCACAGAAAAACCTTCTAGATAGCCTCTAGCCACTGCCCTATCCATCAATCTACTAAGGGCCTCCATGACTAAAACAATCTACAACCGGGAGAGAGAGCCACCTTGTCTGAGACCTATGGAACTAGGGAAAAAACCACACGGAGTTCCATTAATTAAAACAGAGAATCGAACTGAGGAGTTGCAGAACTGAACCCAATTGCGCCATTTAACTCCAAAACCACATCTTTCCATCAGATACATGAGGAAATTCCAATTAACATGGTCATACGCCTTCTCCAAATCCAATTTGCAAATCAAGCCTGGGACACCAGATTTCAATCTGCTATCCAAGCTTTCATTGGCAATCAACACCAAATCCTGGATTTGCCTACCTTGGATGAAGGCGTTTTGGGAAGGAGATAACAACAACCCTAACACCTCCCTGAGTCTGTTTGCCAACACTTTGGAAATAATTTTATATATGCTACCAGTAAGACTAATAGGGCGAAAGTCCTCCACATCCAACGCTCCCACTTTCTTAGGAATAAGAACCACAAAAGTCAAGTTAAGGCTCCTTTCAAAGGCTTCATTAACATAAAAATCTTGGAGGGAATCAAGGACCTCCTTTTTAACCACATCCCAACAATGATGGAAAAAAGCAAGTGTGAATCCGTCCGGGCTTGGCGCCTTCTCCCCACTGATCTGGTTTAAAGCTAAAACCACTTCCTCTTTTGAAAAAGGCCTCTCTAAATGAGTTGCTTCCTCAACCTCTAAAGAGGTGAAATCCACCCTCCCTAAGAAGGGTCTCCAATGCTTTCTCTCAAAATAGAGATCCTGATAGAAATCCACTATCCCTTCACGAAACTTATCCTGAGTTTCCCGCTTCAACTCCCCATACGTCATACTTTCAATACAATTATTACGTTGATTGGCATTCGCAGTTCGGTGAAAGAACTTATTATTCTTATCCCCCTCCTATAAACATTGGATCCGAGATTTCTGCCTCCAAGAAACCTCGTCTAATAACAAAGTTCTTTCCAACTCCGCTTGAGTATTCAATCTACAGGCTCTATCTTCCACATTGAAAAGCCCTTGATTTTCCTTAGACTCCAACAGCTGCAACTCCTTCATTAATTCCAGCTTCTTAATATGCACATCGCCAAAAGGCTCTTTGTTTCACTTCTTAATGTCTTCCTAACTTATAGTTTACTAGCCAAGTCAAAGCTTGGGCTGCCTTGAAAATCATAGCTCCCCCACCACTGGCTTACATTCCCTGTAAAGGCCTTATGACACAACCACTTATTCTCAAATTTAAAATAAGACTTACCTCGAATGTAAGTGCCACTATCCAATGAAATCGGAAAATGATTTGACACAAAGCGAGGTAAAGCCTTTTGCGCCAGGTGTGAGAACTGATCCTCCCAATCTATGGACACAAGAAATCTATCAAGACGAGATTTAGAAGGAGGATCTTGATTATTAGACTAGGTAAATTGACCTTCCAAGAGTGGAAGATCTATCAAACTGAGCTCAGAAATAAAATCCGAAAAGGTCATCATAGCCCTTGTGAGTCTTTCTACCCTCAACTTCTCACTTGGAAAGCAAACAACGTTAAAATCCCCACCTATGCACCACAGCACACTCCACCAACTTCGAATACTAGCTAGCTCTTCCCATAAAATAAAGCGGTCGGCGTCCACATTAGGACCATAGACCCCCGAAAAAGCCCATTCAAATTGCTCCTGCACATTCTTAAATCTGCATGAAATAGAAAATTGACCTTTAACACAATCTTGAACTTCAGCCACGCGTTTATCCCACATAATCAAAACTCCCCCAAAAGCACCCTCAGATTCCAGGTACTTCCAATTTGCAAACCGATTACTCCACAAGCTTTGGACAACTGATCTACTTATATTTTCCAGTTTAGTCTCTTGAAGACAAATAACCGCACCCTTCCACAATTTTAGCGCATTCTTTATCTGAGACCTCTTCATTTTGCAATTAAGGCCTTTAACATTCCAGGATATTATTCTTAAATGCGTTGAGAAGATACTGACCCACGAGATCTGCGACCACCGTCTTGAGACAGAGAAGTTCTGTAATTGACTGATGTCGATAAGTTCCTCAACTCTCTTACTCCCTTTCGAGCTTTATGCTGATTTGCGCATACGATTGTTCTAGAAACCCCCGTTTGCCTCCACCATTGCTCTATCGCTGTAAACAAAGCCATTGCCTCAATCTCACATCCTTGTATAGAGACCCCCATCTGTTTGCTAAAAACCTCTATATTTTGTCTTACCCACTCCGATTGATCACTTTGGATAGTGATGTAGGCTCTTGGGTAGAAGGGTTTGTGTTTAGGAATGGGGTTGGAGTGTGAGTTAATTTGAGTAGTAACTAGGCAGCACAAAGCCTCTGCATAGAGAAGTCCATCTCTAAAAGGGAATAGCACAAAGGCTAACAATTCTCATTAACAAAATTCAACTAGTTATTACAAATGCAAGGCCATGCATTTTATAGCATGCCTTAGGTACAATCTGATTGGCTGTTGAATGAAGCCCTTGGATTGGTTAGAATGTGCTGGAAGCCCATTGGCTGGCCTAATAACCAACCCCTAACAAACTAACCAACTCAGCCAAGCCTTCCTATTGGCTGCACATGGCTTAATTCTAAGTGGTTAACAAGAAAAGACCAAGTACGAGGTTGTTAGTATTTTGAGACAGCAAGTACGAGGTTGTCTCAAAACTAACTACAAGGCTGCAAAGCAAATAAAAGGCTAGGCAAGATGCTCCTGCATCAGATTCTCTCTCTTAAGAAGCATTTGGCCTCAAATGGTCTCGGGTGCATGATAAATGGTCAAGTGCTTGACGTTGAATCTGTTTGAGATATTCAAGTGGTCTGGCAACTCCACTTCATAGGCATTGTCATTGATCTTTCTCAACACTTTGCATGGTCCAATCTTCTTCTTTGTAAGCTTCCCATGCTGACCATCTGGCCTCCTTTCCTTCGATATCATGACCCAAACAAGTTGACCAGGTTCAAACAAAACTTCTCTTCTATGTTTGTTCACTGCTGCTTTGTACTTCTCATTGGCAGCCTCTAGTTGCTTCTTTACATCCGCATGAACTCTCTGCATCATCTCAGCCAACTCCTCAGCCTTAGGATGCACTCTCTTAGGCATAGGTAGCTGCACAAGGTCCAACACACTTGGAGGATTGGTGCCATACATCACCTCAAAAGGGGTGTGTTGAGAGGACCTGTTGAGCGAACAGTTAAAAGCAAATTCTGCCAAAGGCAAGATGCTCTCCCACCCTTTAGGATTGTCCCCCACAAGTGCTCTAAGCATGTTTCCCAAGCTCCTATTAGTGACCTCAGTCTGCCCATCTGTTTGAGGGTGGAATGTAGTGCTATAGTCAAGACTAGTACCTAACTTCTTCCATAAAGTTCTCCAGAAATGAGCAAGGAATTTGGAATCCCTGTCTGAAACAATTGAGGAGGGCAGGCCATGAAGCTTGTATACTTCTCTAAAAAATAGGTCTGCCACGTGAGATGCATCAGTGGTCTTCTTACATGGGATGAAGTGACCCATTTTAGAAAATCTGTCCACTACAACCAGAATTGAGTCTGAACGCTTGGTAGTAGGGGGTAAGCCTTGGATAAAATCCATGCTAATGCATTCCCAAGGTGTGGTAGGGACCGGTAAGGGTAGGTACAGCCCAGCATTGGTGGCTGCTCCCTTGGAAGTCTGGCAGATAGTGCAACCAGCCACAAACTTGGCCACTTCCTTTGTCATGCTTGGCCAGTAGTACCTCTGTTGCAGCAGGGCTAGGGTTTTGTCTCTACCAAAGTGTCCTTGTTGATGCACTTCTTGGAGTAGCTGTCTTCTCAAGGAACAGTGAGGCACACATAGTTGTAGCCCCTTGAACAGAAACCCATCCTTGAGGTAGAAACCAGTAAAGGCAGCAAGCTTTCCTTTCTTCAAAGCTTCAAGCACAGCTGCCAGCTTCTTGTCACTCTCATAATGCTCCTTAAAAACTTCAAAACCAGGCACAAGGGCCTTCATTTCAGTGAGTAAGGCCTGCCTTCTTGAAAGACCATCTGCCACCTTGTTGAGACAGCCGGCCTTGTGTATAATACTGAAATTGAATTGTTGCAAGAACGCCACCCACTTGGCATGCCTTTTATGCAACCCTTGCTGGCTGTTTAGGTGCTTTAGAGCCTCATGATCCGTGTGTAGCACAAATTCTTTATAGGCCAAATAATACTGCCAATGTTTAATTGCTTGGACAATAGCAAAAAATTCTAGATCATATGTACAGTAATTGAGTTTAGCACCATTCAATTTCTCACTAAAGAAGGCTAGAGGTTTACCTTCTTGACTTAGCACTCCTCCAATGCCTTGTATAGAGGCATCAGTGTCCACTTCAAAGACTTTGTCAAAATCTGGTACTTGCAGTATAGGGGCAGTAGTGAGGGCTGTCTTGAGGGCATTGAAGCTTGCTTCACTAGCTTCTGTCCATTGGAGTGTTTGCTGCTTTAGGCAATCTGTGAGAGGGGCAGCTATGGAACTGAAATTCTTCACAAATCGTCTATAAAAAGTAGCAAGACCATGGAAGCTTCTCACTTCACTTACTGTCTTAGGAGTTGGCCACTCTATAATTGCTTTAGTTTTGCTGGGATCCATTTTGATGCCTGTATCTGAGACAATGTAACCCAAAAACCCCACTTGGTTGGTTGCAAAGGTACATTTCTTGGTGTTAGCATAGAACTTGTACTCCCTCAACAGCTTAAACACTCCTTCCAAATGCTGAATGTGATCTGCCAAGCTCTTAGAGTACACTAAGATGTCATCAAAGTAAACCACAGCACATAAACCCAATACTGGTCTCAACATTTCAGTCATCACCCTCATGAAAGTGCTAGGTGCATTTGTAAGCCCGAATGGCATCACTAACCATTCATACAACCCATGAGGAGTCTTGAATGCTGTTTTCCATTCATCACCCTCCCTCATTCTGATTTGGTGGTAACCACTTCTAAGATCAATCTTGGAAAAAATTTTGGAACCAGCCAAACAGTCAAGCATATCATCCAATCTAGGAATTGGGAACCTATACTTCACTGTGATCTTGTTTATAGCTCTACTATCAACACACATCCTCCAACTTCCATCCTTCTTTGGTGTCAATAAGGTGGGAACTGAACATGGGCTAATGGATTCTCGGATATAACCCTTTTCTAGCAAATCTTGGATTTGCTTTTGTAATTCTGCCTTCTCTAAGGGTGTCATCCTATATGCTGCTCTATTGGGTAAGGAGGAACCAGGAACCAAGTCAATTTGGTGTTGAATATCTCTTAGTGGGGGCAAGTCACTAGGTAGCTCATTAGGGAACACATCCTCATAGTTTTGCATCACAGTTTGTATTTCCATAGGTACATTCATATTACTCAATTCAAGGGCAGAAAGTAAGACATATACTCTACCCAATTCCATGCTTTCTTGTATGAAAGTTTTTGACACAAAGAAAGAAGGATTAGGTGAAGAATACTTAGCTTCCTTCATTGGTTTGAGTGTGTACTTCTTTCCTCCCTTGATCAAAGTGTATGAGTTGGTTCTGCCATCATGCAATGTGCCTCTATCAAATTGCCATGGTCTACCAAGTAATAGGTGACAGGCATCCATCTTGACTACATCACACATAACTACGTCTTGGAATTTCTTCCTGATGGAGAAATTCACCAAACATCTTGTGGTCACCTTGATGTCATTGCCTTTCTTAAGCCAAGACAACTTGTAAGGGTTAGGATGATCCTCTTGCTGCAATCTCAGCTTGTCCACCACTTCTTGAGAAATTACATTCTCACAAGAACCGCCATCAATAATCAAGTTGCATACCCGATTTTCGATTGTACAAGTGGTGTGAAAAATATTGCTTCTAAGCCAATGTTCCTCGATATTCTGTCTAGGAGCTAGCAAGATCTTTCTTGTCACAAGAGCAAGACCTTCTTCTCCCTCAGAATCTCCACCAATATCCTCTACTGCATCTTCCACATCTATTTCTTGATCAACAACTCCTTCCTCCATTGATTCCACCATAAGTGCCTTATTCTTGACTTGCAGCCCACTTTTCTTGCACTCATTGGCCTTGTGGCCTTGCTCACCACACTTATAACACTTAAATGAAGAGTTAAAGGTCGTAGGCTTACCAACAATTGTACTCTTAGAGGCTGCATTGCTGGAAGTAGATGCATAGGGTACATTCTTGGACTGCCAAGGCTGCTGGCCATAATTGCTGGAATTGGCAGTAGCTTGGTTTCTCCCAAAGCTTTGGTACTGCAATGCCTTTCTTGTCAATTGTTTCTCCACTGCCAAGGCCCTATTGTAAGCCTCAGAAATTGTTACGATAACAAGTAGGGATAAGGTATCTTGAATGGGAGGCTTCAAACCACTAATGTACCGTGCCACTATTTGCTCTTCATCTTCGTGGAGATTTACTCTTGCCATGAGTTCATAGAACTTCTCAGTGTAGTCATCAACAGACCCTACTTGCCTCAGATTATGCAAGTTTTTGTAAAGGGTTTGACGATAGTTGAATGGTAGAAACTGTTCTTGGAGCTTTTTCTTCATCTTGCTCCAATCTTGGACTTTCTTTTTTCCAAATCTGACTCGTTGGGTTTGAATCTGCTCCCACCAAGCAGATGCTCTCCCTTTGAGCTTGATTCCCACAATCTTCACCTTCTTGTGGTCTGGAATCTCATGGTATTCAAAGACACGTTCCACATGATTAAGCCAATCCGTGAAGTCATTAGGATCTAACCCACCAGAAAATTCTGGTACATCAATCTTGACACTAAATTCCCATTTCTGCTCATACCTTGGTTCATATCTTTGATTCTGATTCTGTTCTGCCCACTGCTGATCAAAATCTCGATGATAACCCATGAATGGAGGAGCTTGTGGCTGCTGCCTCACAGGTTCTGGTTCTTGTTGGGGGGGTTTATACTTTTGAAACTGCTCGGTCAAGACAGCAATCTGTCTCCTCATCGCTTCCATCTCTATTTCCCAAGCACGCTTTTCTGGAAACTCCTCCTCATTGGCTGCATCAACCTCAGTTTCAACCTCTGGATCCATGTCTTGCACTGGTTTTCTAGGCTTCTTAAATCTCACAGCTGGCATCCTCTGATTCAGTGTTTAGGTTCAAGAAAGGAATAGATCTTGGATGATTCTTGAAAGCTAAAGAACAAGGAAAATGCACAAAACAGAGATTCTAAGGATCTCAGGCTCTGATACCAAATGATGTAGGCTCTTGGGTAGAAGGGTTTGTGTTTAGGAATGGGGTTGGAGTGTGAGTTAATTTGAGTAGTAACTAGGCAGCACAAAGCCTCTGCATAGAGAAGTCCATCTCTAAAAGGGAATAGCACAAAGGCTAACAATTCTCATTAACAAAATTCAACTAGTTATTACAAATGCAAGGCCATGCATTTTATAGCATGCCTTAGGTACAATCTGATTGGCTGTTGAATGAAGCCCTTGGATTGGTTAGAATGTGCTGGAAGCCCATTGGCTGGCCTAATAACCAACCCCTAACAAACTAACCAACTCAGCCAAGCCTTCCTATTGGCTGCACATGGCTTAATTCTAAGTGGTTAACAAGAAAAGACCAAGTACGAGGTTGTTAGTATTTTGAGACAGCAAGTACGAGGTTGTCTCAAAACTAACTACAAGGCTGCAAAGCAAATAAAAGGCTAGGCAAGATGCTCCTGCATCAGATAGACTCACCTCGATATGAATTAAGAGGAGAAATATCAAGCAAGCTCTCCTCCAGCGAAACTTCCGGGAAAGTTCCTCTCGGAACCACCGCAAGGCAGTGGCTCTCCATGTGTGATTCCCCCTCCACATCGTCGGCCCATGTTGTGGTTGAATCCCCCAACAATAACGTCGAAGTGGCTTCACCCAACACATCACCCCAGTACCCAGCACTATTTCTCGACACACTAAGGTTGATGCCGACAAAATATTGTACACGGAGACTTCATCGAGTGTCGTGCGTATTGGTAGTTCGAAGCAGCAAGAAAGTTGACTCTTGTTTGAAAACTGGTGCGACTGGCGTGGCGTTCCAAGAGGAAGTTCTAGAATTCAAGTCTGCAATGACGTCGTGCACGGTAATGATAGAATGGGCTGGTATAGTTTTTGTAGTTGGGCCTCCAAGTATCCTCTTCGCCTCCTTACTCTTAGGGACCCAAACTTGCATGGGCTTGTTCAAGATGTAGAAGTCTCGCCCCACTCAAAATGAGAAGGGCCCGAGAAGGTCTCCTCAGGTCCCACTTGGACCAACGAGTTGGGCTGCTTGACAACTTGGCCCAAGCAGTGGGTTTCTTCCTTTGTACTTGCCACCTCACCTCGTGAAGCTTGCCTGCCCCACGTTACCCTGCGCTTCCCATCAATGTTGCAGGAGATCATTAACTTAGGACTAGACTTATTTGCCATATCTTTTCCGATGCGTCGATAAGGAATGAATCCCAAAAATTTCTCCTTTAATGTCGCCTTTCCCTCCTCATTTTCATTAACAATAACTTTCGCTTGCGTGATTTCTGGATTTTTCGAAAGTTTCGAAATGGGATTTTGCGAGATCAACGGCCTGCCATTTGCGGCTTGATGCTGGGTTGCTGGCGCCCGAAGAGATTCTGCATATGACTCCATTGGTCCCAACCTCTCCTTTATTGGAATCCTTTTTTGGTTATTCTCATCTGCCGGAGTCTTGTAGCCATGCCGATTCTGGTTCTTGTTATCGACCAGAGTTGGGTTCAGTAATAGAAGTAATTCCTTATGAAAACCCCGCCACCCACTTTGTTTTTGGCCTTCCGGAATAGCCAGTCGTCCCTTACAACCGCCCCTGCCATAATCTGTAATCTCAAGATAACGACCATACTTGTTGGTAAACCTTCGAATAACATATCCCTTATCACTCTCTCTGAACGTGCGAATAAAAGCATGCTCTGTTTCTCTCACAATATTCTCCTCAATACATTGGCCCAACCATTGGGCTCCTTCCTTACCCATGCATACAAAATGCCTCTTGTGCCTCCCAGACTCAAAAAGACTCACCGAGTCTATGCTGGCCCCCTCCCTGATCAAGTCGAATCTATTGGATTCGATATGAAAACTATGCACTCCACCCATGTTACATTGTTGTTTGAATCGAAGACAGAGAGAGGAATTTTTGTTTTGTTTATGTTTTAATCAAAGAGAGAGGCTGAGACTGAATTAGAGATATTCTGCCCAAAATAAAAAAAACTAAGGTTAATTGTATTTACCATTATTTTAATTTTTATTGGTGAATATTCCCTTTAAAAGGAATATTCTGATTTTAAGTTAACACTGTTAGTCAAGGGGGGCGAAGTGTATTATTTTTCAAAAAATAGAGCGGAGTGTCAATTTTCGAAATTAGGGTGTGTTGAGTATAGTTTTCCCAAAACAAGGGGGTGTTAGTGTAGTTTACCCTAAAATTTTTATTCGAAAATCAAAACTCTCCTATGTGCACACTCTAGTTTCGAAAATTGACACTCCGCTCCATTTTTTGAAAAATAATTAACACTTCGCCTCCCTTGACTAACGGTGTTAACTTAAAATCAGAATATTCCTTTTAAAGGGAATATTCTCCAATAAAAATTAAAATTAATGGTAAATACAATTAACCTTAGTTTTTTTTTTTTGCTAAATTCAATTAACCTTAGTTAGTTAGGTTTGTTTGAATTTTTTTTTTTTTTTGGGCAGAATATCTCTAATTCCTCTCTAATTCAGTCTCAGCCTCTCTCTTTGATTAAAACATAAACAAAACAAAAATTCCTCTCTCTGTCTTCGATTCAAACAACAATGGATAGATAAAACATAGAACTTTGTTAATCTTGTTGTTGTGTAGTACAAACTAGCATCAGTATAGATAAGGAGATGTTGGTCAAATCCAACCAAAAAATAAAATCTCAGTACAATGTTGAATAAAGGCAGATTTGTAGATCCAAGCAAATTAAAAAAATTACATAACACTGGCTAAAAATCCAGAAAACCCATATGCCAATACCCAAATTTTCCCTAGAGCCTCAAGCCCATGCCGAACAAAGTAAACACCAAGCCTAGATTTTCCTCCATTTTCTCAGCCACCAAACAAAGGACCAAACCCAAAAACAGCCGCCAACCACTGCTAATTGGGCATCCTGATTCACAAAAAAAAAACCCCTCACACCGCAGCAACAAACCCAAACGAACCCATGCAGGAAATGGCATCTTAAACCTCATCTTGGAGCACCATTGCGTCCTCATGGCCACCTTCACAGCCGAGGCCTTAACGCAGAACTCAGGCGTGCTGGCTCTCGGATAATAAACAACCTCAAATGGCTGCCCACTAGCAGCAAGAGCCGCAGCTTCAATAACCGATTCAGGCCTCACCTTTCCCTTCCCACTAAAATTGTCACCAGGGCTTGAATTCCCACCACCACTTCGCATTACTTTGTTCTTCTCCCTCAAAAACATTAAAAAATCCACTGTAACACGAAACAGAATTGCCCGGACTGGGATTCCACCCGATCAGGGACTCCGGCACACCGTCAATTCCACACTTGGCATGACGAATACTGACACAAAGATCACCATTTTCGGCTCTGAGGAACACAATTGAATCCCCAAAGACTTCCTTATTCCATACCTTCAAATCATCTTTGGGGGCTTTTAGCTTCTTAGCAAGCACTAGGCTAGCAGGACCACTAAAGGCATAGCTTGACCACCAACCTTGGATCTTCTCCAAGAACCCTTCCACTTTCAACCACATATTCTTGAATTTGAAGGAACTTTTACCTTTGGCCATACCACCAGCCTCTATTAAAAGCGGACAATGATCATAAATAGGCTTTGGGTAATAATTTTTGAGTTACATCAGTAAAATGTTCCTCCCAATCAGCAAAAACCAAAAACCTGTCAATATGAGACATAGATAGCAAATTTGACCCGTTGCACCAAGTGAACAACCCTCCTTCAAGAGGCAAATCAATAAGGTTAGCAGAATCAATAAAATCAGAAAAATCTACCATTGCCGGGCTGATGCTAGTGCATCCCAAACGTCCTCTAGGATAACAAACAACATTTAAATCTCCAAACAAACACCAAGGAGAAGCCCATCTGTTCCAAATCAGCACCAGTTCATTCCAAAAATTAGTTTTAGAGTTGTCTAGATTTGGACCATAGACACCTGTCCCTATCCAAACAAAGCCATCTTCTAAACTTTTCCACTGACAAAAAACAAAGAACTCACCAATATAAAGATCAGTCTTTTCCAAGACCCTCTTGTCCCACATTAGAAGAATCTCACCTACCGTGTTAATAGCATTTAGGACTTCCCAACCAACGTACGAATTACCCCACAAGCTTTTGATAGTTTTTAGATCTAACAAATCTAGCTTAGTTTCCTGAAGGCATACAACATCACCTTTCCAATCTCGCAAGAGATTTTTCACCACTTCCCTTTTCCGAGGATTATTCAACCCTCTAACATTCCAAGACAAAATTCGTAGCTTCATAAAAAAACACAATAACCCTTTAATAGAACCACACAACCTAGTAACAATCAGCTAACAACCTTTTTCCCCTCATAATTAACAGAGGAAACAAGATTTCACAACACTCGTGTACCTTTTTTGGAAGAATTTGGAGGGCGACAAGGACTTGATTTGGGCCTATAGTTCTTCCTGGCTTTGTCAATTCGGCTTAATAGAGAAATACATTCACTTTCAAAACCTATGATGTGCATACCAACTAGCTTGCGAAAACCTTTGTATCTTTGCTCAACCCAGACAGACATAGCTTCCTCTAGAGCTAGAACATCACCTGAGTAATGTTTCAAGAAATCAGAGAAGTCCATAGGGTCAATTTTGGCCAAAGGAAAACAGACAAGAGGGCTTTGAGACCACTCAGGTTCTTTTTGGTCACAACATACTAAGGGAAGAGAGACCTCAGACACTCGAGCTTCGTTGAGAAAGAGAGACAGTGAAGACCCGGAGCCCAGTACCACATTGTTGACCGAGTCCCCCGAAGTGACAAGTTCAGACACTTACGTTTCAGAGATGATGGGTTGAATAAAATCCCTAATTTCCGACGACTCAGCGAACGCTTCATCCTCGTCTGAATCGTCTTTGGGAAGAGAATTCCCTTTGAGCGTAACTCGAGATGGGTCGCAAAAGGATGGTCTAGACGTCTCTGGAATAATTCCTTGCTCATCCTCATCTGGGCTGGATTTGGAAAGGATCACAACCTGATCAACTGGGCCCGTTGGACTCGGGTTAAGCATAGGAGCCCAAGACTTAGGGTCCTTACTTGTGGAGGCCTGCTGAGTGGGCCTACGAATTGTTGAGGGCTGGGCCTGATTAGTCATCTCATGAGAAGATAGAGTTGGGCTCGAATTAGGCCTAGATAAATCGACCCATTTAGCTTTGCGTGGCTCACCTTCAGTACATGTGATACGCAACATTTTGGTAAGTGGTTTCCACACAAAGTCAAATTTGCGTGTGGGGTGAGGAGCATCAGTTACTAATTTAACCCGAGATTTTTTATTTTGATTCCCCACATCTGGCGTTTCCCCCAAATCACGCTTCGGTCCCGATTTGTCGCGATCATCCCCAATAGGAAACAGATGGCCCGCGATAGAGGAAAGTCGTGGCGGAGTATTCTTGTTCAGGAAAAATCGGCAGAGCTTCTTCTCGAAAATAGCCGCCAACACCTTGGCGACCTTCCGGTACTCTTATTCCTCCTTGTTGAGAACCGCTATGAAACTTGGAAATTCCCTAGAAGCAACCTCGGACATTCTTCATACCACTTACCTCCAAAGCCCTATACCCATCGCGAAAGAATTGGAAGAATCCTTGAGAATTATGATGTGGATTACGTAGTTTACCCAACACCTCTAGCAACCACTTCAAACCCCCAAGGCCCACCCAAATCGAACCCTGGAATCTTCCACGGCATTCCTTGATGTTATATGGATCAACCCTACCTCCATCGAAATCAAGAAAAAAGGTATTAGCATCTAAACGAAAGATCGACTTCTCTCGCCCAATCGTTCTGAGCTTGCTCGTGGGAAATCCCACTGTGGGTTTGGGTTGGGACATGTGAGGGGGGCTTTGTATAGTTGGAAAAGGTTGTGTGCGTAGGAAGGGGCTGTGTTTGTGGAGTGTGGAAGGAGTGGAGTTGTGGGGCCAGGGGCTGGGTGGGTCTAGAATTTGTTTGGTTGGTGTTATCGGAGATGGTGGAAATGGTAGTAAAAGCTGTGTGATATGTTTGTGGGACTAGAGAAGGGATATGTCAAGGTAGAGTTGTATAAGGGTAAAACATTGGTTGGATTGAAGGGGGCCTAATCAATGAAGGAGTGAAGGGAGGAGATTGAAAGTTTGGTTGAGGCGGAGGGGGCGGTTGGGGGGGACGAAGCCATGAAGGAGGGCAAGGGGGGATGGGGGGTGGGGGGGGGGGGGGAAGGGGAGCGTTATTTCCCAAAACAAAAAATTTCAAAAGAACGGGGAGTACTTTTCAAAGAACATAAACCGAAACAAATCCTCAGGCCTTCAACACCGTATATTTTTTTTAAATTGTTCATGATAATTAGGTATAATAAATTTTGGCATCTTAGATTTGCCCTGACATATATTTAGGACTTAATAATTTTATGGCACATAAGTTTTAGGTTATTGGACTTACTTTTCGATAAGATAATTTTTTAGTAGCAAGCTTACAAGATTTAGTAGTTCCAGTGGTTCCCTAAGAGTTATATGTTGGAAATTTCGAAGGTTAAGGTTTTGATATATACTTATCTAAAAGGTTAAGGTTTTCATATTACAAGTTTGATTTGATCATTGAAAAATTTCAGATGGTTATCAAGTAATAATACTGTGAAAAGGGGTAGTGTACTTTTGTGATTCAAAATTTTCTTGACTCTTGTGCCTAGCTAAACTTGTAGTAATTTGTTGGAAATTTACAAAGGTTTGACATTTTTTTGTAGACATTGTCTCTTCAAGCATTATACAAGTGGGAATTATAAGTTTATAATTGATGGTAGAATTCTGAAGAACTAAATTCGTTGAATGAGTTACATGAAAACATTATTGTGCAAGACTATTGTACCCAAAGGATGGACGAGATCTAGATTCTTTTTGGTCCCATAAGATGATTTTGTATGATTAGGGAAATCTATAAGAGTGACATTAAAGTAGTGCATAGTTTGATATGTAAGGTCTATTTGGGAATTTCTATATACAAAGTACTTTGAGGAAAAACAAAATTTATGGAGATATGTTTCTCAAATAGTAATAGTTATCTTCGATATAAATATTATATGAGTTATACCTTCAATTAGTGGATTGATCTCTTTAATTATAATTGGTTTGCTTTGATGTTGGCTTTACAGTGGTTTAGTTTTATCAACTCTGAAAGGAGTTTAATTTTGATTTAAGGCATAAGGGTGATGTTATTAAAATGAGGTGTTGATGAATTGATATCATAATTCATGAACATAAAATTCAACAAATCACTCTATTAAGGTTATTCATGTGTTTTAGCGGTCAACTTTAATTAGATATTGATGAAAGACGGTTCATAATATTTTTCCTTCTCAGAACTTTAGGTATATTTATTAGTGTATTCAATTGTAACGCTTTGGATCCTATAGTGGCAAATGTTTAGAACTTATAAATTATATAGTGTTATAAAATTGAGGTTGTTAGGCCCAAATTCTAGTAAGGTTAAAAATAAATAAATAAATTGGGTTGTTTTATTTAATTTATCTAAAAAGGTTTGACACGGTTTATGGAATTTGTCCTTTTTAGCCAATGAACATCTGGAGACTATAATTCTATATTATGAGGAACTCGATTTGTTTTTTTTTTTTTTTTTTTTTTTTTGATAAGTAATGATTCATTAAATAAAAACACCCATGTACACAAAGCGTGTACAGTAGGTACCAATTACATGGTGAGCTGACAGAAGTTGATCAGCTCATACAAGGAAACGAAATGGGATATGTCTGAAGCATTGACCCATTCCAATAACATAGAAAGAAAGCATTGTTTAAGTTCCTGAGTCTGCTTTTCTAAATCTTCAAAAGTTCGAGCATTTCGTTCTCTCCATATCACCCACATAAGGCAGTGTGGAATCATTCCCCATATAGTTGCAGACTTGCATCTGCGAGTACAACCATTCCAGCACGCCATCAAATCCACCACATGCCTGGGCAGAACCCAACTAACCCCAAACATAGAAAATACTAACGCCCATAATTCCCTAGCTATATGGCAGTGAAGAAAGAGATGATCAATGGACTCCCCAGCTTCTTTGCACATACAACACCAGTCCATTATCACCAACTGGCGCTTCCGTAAGTTGTCAATGGTTAACACTTTTCCCAAAGAGGCTGTCCAAATGAAAAAATTCACCTTTGAAGGCACACGGGGCTTCCATACACTCTTCCAAGGAAAGTCTCTACTGGCAGACAATAGAAGACACTTGTAAAAAGAGCTGACAGAGAACTCCTTTTGTAAAGAATATTTCCAGTGAATAGTGTCTAGAACCCCCGGAGTTGGAACCGTTGTATAAATAACATCTAAAAATTCTGCAACAGATTCCAGCTCCCAATCCTGAATTGATCGAGTAAAACTGACATTCCAGTGAAAGCTGGATCCAATAAACGATGCCAACTCTTGCACCGAAGCTTCAGGATTGCTTACAAGTTGATAGAGCTCGGGAAATCTGCTTTTCAAAGTTGTCTCACCACACCACTGGTGCTGCCAAAATTTAATATGAGCCCCATCCCCCACTTTGAAATACACATTCTTAGCAAATGTAGGCCAACCTTTCCTAATGTGCTTCCATAAGCTTTTTCCATATGTACCATGGACAGAGTTGGAACACCAGCCCCCCCACGATCCACCATACTTGAGCTCAACAATTTTGCGCCATAATGCTTCTTTTTCTCTCGCATACCTCCATAGCCATTTACCCAACAAGGCTTGATTGTATGGCAGCAACCTTCTGATTCCCAGACCTCCGTAATAAAGGGGGGTACAGACACGGTCCCAACTAACCAGATGGTACTTGAAATCCTCTCCCAATCCTCCCCATAGAAAGTCTCTCTGAATCTTCTCAATACGATGGGCAACACCCACAGGGATAGGAAACAAAGAAAGATAATAGGTAGGGATATTAGACAACGTACTCTTAATTAACGTCACTCGGCCTCCTTTGGAGAGGTACATACGTTTCCAACCAGCCAACCGAGTCTCCAGCTTCTCAACAATACCATTCCAGATTGTTTTGTCTTTAAATGAGGACCCTAAAGGCAGCCCCAAATAAGACATAGGAAGTGTGCCAACCTTACAGCCCAGCACAACAGCCAACTCCTCCACATCTGGAACAGAACCCACAGGAACCAATTCAGATTTCCCCAAATTTATCTTGAGTCCCGAGGAAGCTTGGAACCAAACAAACACACTTTTCAAATGGCAAAGTTGGTCCCGAGCAGCCCCACACAGAATCAGCGTGTCATCAGCGAAGAGGAGATGAGAAATAGAGATGTGATTAACCCTGCCAACATCGAATCCTGAGATGTAACAGCCATCCCGAGCCCGAGCCAGCAGCCTGCTCAGCGCCTCCATGACAATAATGAATAATAACGGGGATAAAGGATCACCCTGACGCAATCCACGCGAGCTAGGAAAGAACCCACATGGTGTACCATTGACTAGAATTGAGAAACGGGCAGTGGAGATGCACATATATATCCATTGACGCCATCTCCGATTAAAACCACAACGACGAAGCATGTAAATGAGAAATCCCCAATTTACATGATCGTAGGCCTTCTCTAAATCCAGCTTGCACAACACCCCTGGGTCTCCCGCCTTCAAACGACTGTCAAGACACTCGTTTGCGATTAAAACCGAATCCAGAATCTGTCTCCCTTGGACAAAAGCATTCTGAGGAGCTGAAACCACTTTCCCCAAGACCGCCTTCAATCTATTTGCTAGAACTTTCGCCACAATCTTATAAAGCCCAGTAACTAAGCTAATTGGCCTGAAATCTTTAATTTCTACCGCACCTGGTTTCTTTGGAATTAAGGCAATGAAAGTGGCATTGATGCTCTTTGTAAAAGACCCATGGTTGAAAAAGTGATGGAAAATCTGCATGATGTCCCCCTTTACCACTGACCAGCAAAATTGGAAAAAAGCCAAAGAAAAACCGTCTGGACCTGGAGCTTTATCCCCATTCATGTTATGAACTGCTTCAGAGACTTCCTCCTCAGTGAAGTCTGCCTCAAGCCCTGCTGCCTCTTCACTGTCAATAGATGAGAAAGGGAGATTGTCCAAAGTAGGCCTTCTAACTCTTATCTCTGTAAAGAGATTTTTATAAAAATCAACAAGCCTATCTTTAATCTCCCCTGTATCAGTAACAGTCACCCCTTCAACTTCCAGTTGCCCAATTGCATTTTTTCTTCGATGAGAATTCGCGATGCGATGGAAGAATTTCGTGTTTTTGTCCCCTTCTTTCAACCACAAGGTTCGAGACTTTTGTCTCCAGCAAATCTCCTCCATCAATAAAGTCTTTTCCAGGTCAGCCTTGGCTTGATCTCTTTGAGCATGCTCCATATCAGACAGATGACGCTCATCCTCAATATCATCCAGACTTTTCACAGTAGCTGCCAAAGAAGATTTCCGGCCATCTATATTCCCAAACTCCTCGTCATTCCATATCTTCAAATCCCGTTTCAAAGCCTTCAGTTTACTCGCCACTACAAAACTAGGAGAGCCCTGAAAGGTATATGACTCCCACCACCCCTTAACCTTAGCAAGAAAGCCTTCAGATTTGAGCCACATGTTCTCAAATCTAAACGGTCTCCTACCATTCTCAATAGGCCCACACTCAAGCAAAATCGGAAAGTGGTCAGAAACTAACCTTGGGAGTCGCCTTTGAACCAGCAAGGTGAAGTGATCCTCTACTGTGGGAGTGAAGAGGAAACGGTCCAACCTGGAACGGGACTGACTATTCGACCAAGTATACCTCCCTCCAACCATGTGAATATCCATCAGACCAGTAGCGGAAATAAAATCGGAGAAGTCTTGCATAGCCGTGGTGAGATGTGTTGCCCCCAAACGCTCGGAAGGAAATCGAACCACATTAAAATCTCCTCCCACAACCCATGGAACATCCCACCAGCTATGAACTCCAGCCATCTCCTCCCAAAAAACCCTCCTGGCAGAAACATCGTGAGGTCCATAGACCCCCGTAAAAGCCCATTCAAAACCAGAAGCTACACACCGAAATTTGCAAGAAGCAGTGTGCAAACCCAAGGCCTCATCAACCTTCTCCAAGCATCGCTTGTCCCAAAGAATTAAAAGACCTCCAGATGCCCCATTAGACCCAACAAATAACCAATCGACATGATGTCCACCCCATAAACTCCGAATTAAACTTCGGGACATACTCTGCAGCTTTGTTTCCTGAAGACAGACAAGATCCGCCTTCCATTGCCTTAGAAGATTCCGCACTGTTAATCGTTTGGAACCTTCATTCAGGCCCCGCACATTCCATGAGACGAGCCTTATTGACATGTCAATAGGAATGCCCCTCCGCTGTTCCTAGTACACCTCTTAGAACTCCCCCCTTCATAGTTGATGGAAGAGGCCAGATTCTTCAACTCCCTTACTCCCCGTGACTGTTTGCTGGTGCCTTTAGGTGTCACCAGAGTCCCCGCTCTCTTCTTGATTCCCGATTGTTCAATAGCATGGAGCAGACCCATAACTTCACTCTCATACCCCTCATAAGATGCCCCCAGGTAATCACCGAATTCTTGGTATTTCTCTTGGACCCAATCTGAGGGTGCATTTTGTTGAGGTATGGACTCCTCATATTCCTGATCATTCCCCATCTCCAGAGGGTAAGATACTGCGATTGGCTCGACACACAAAGGGGATTGCTCCCCCGCCCCTGTTTTTGAACGACCGTGAGCTTCTCCAGAATCAAATACCTCGATCAACGAATCCACCCTGCTCTCACCGTCGTACCACCCTTCCGATGACGTCGAAGACATCCCCCCTTCAGTCGCAACTATCGCCTGGTCCCCATCCTCATGCCGTTGCTCGAGGACCGATCCACAAAAGCAGGCCGCTGGTAGCACGATACTCCTTCCATCACGAAGTCGTAGCAACCACTTGGCCGAATCGCCCGAGAGCTGGACCTCAGTGGACGTATCGGACCCCAGACGGCGAAGAGTGGTCAACGCTCGTGGGGCCTCTTCTGAGTTCTTCTCGGCGATCCCAGGCTCTTCAAGTGTAGGCTCTGGGATCTTGAAAGTCCAGATGGCGTCGCTGGGCTCACCGATCTCAGAGCAAGATGCCTCGTCACCGTCGGAGCCTTCGATCAACGCCGAGGTCGAGGCGACATCTCGGGTGGGTGCCGTGAAGTGGGTCTCCATCCCACATGGGTCTTCTACCCCTGAAGCAACTTCCGGAGTTGAGGTCTTTGGGTCACGGGTTTGGGAAGCATATTGGGTTGTTTGGGCTTTGGGCCTCCACACCTTATTTGTTGTTTTTTCCGGCCGAGATGTGGACCCAATAATATTGTGTGGTGGAATGGGCCTCATTTTATCAGGCTGTTTTAAGTCAGCCTTGGATATGACCCAATTTCCATCCGGCCCACAAGACAATTCCAGATTTAAATTGAGGAGCACACGTGCGTTGACCGTATCTGATGGAGAATCAATCGAAATTGAATGCACTGCCTTCTTCACGGCAGCAGTTACGTGGTTTTGAAAATTACGATCCTTTTGCAAGATTTGCGGCTTTGCACCCTCAACTGCCTTATTTGGCACAGCGCCTCCAGCCGCCACCTTACGGCGGTCATTCGTTGGAAGCTTAGCTGGATTTTGCGTATTCTGGTAATTCTTGCACATGCTCGCAAACTGAACCCATCCTTGTAGCTCCAAACCAGCCGGTATACGTATGACCCCTTTCCTGGAGCCGCTGTGAAATTCAGAAACCTCAAGATAAAGACCATGTTGATTCGAACGACGGAGTACATGTATTGCCTTATATCCATCACGATGATTTCGGAAAAATTCACCCCCCATGTCTACCTTGGCTGCCATATCAATGGTATTGCCCAACCAAACCATATCATGCAAACCCAACCATATTTTGCCCAAGGTTGTCTTAAGTTTCCTCTCCGTAATGCAATATGGATACGCTCTACCCCCTCCCAATGTGAAGTGAAAAAACTTATTGTCTATGTGGGTAGTATTTGGTTGTTTAGTGAGGTCTCGGGTTAAGAGTTGAGGTTTTGAGTGTGGTAGTGGCAGGTTTGATGGCTGTTTCTGGAGTGAATTTGATGGTTTGGTATTTGGCTGTGGTTGGTGCTTAGGGTGCTGGCCAGGATTGGTTGTGTGGGTTGTGGTCTTTTCTGGAGGTATGGAAAGGGGAGGAGGTATATGTGGTGGTGAGGTTATTGGTGGCCAGCCCGTATATCCTCCATGAGGTTGATAGAAGCCAGGGAGAAAGTAAGGGGAAGGGTAAGGGGCGGTGAGAGAGAAAGGGAGGTGTGAGGGATAGGGTGGCGGTGGAGGAAGTGGTGGAGGGGGGGGAAGAGCACTATGCGCTCTCATGTCATCTCATAAGAAGGGTGGTGATGTTGCACATTACATAACTCATAACACAAAATTACAAACATTGAAAAATATATGAAAAAATTCATCAATGTCTTAACCCCCGTATCCCCTTAACTAATCATATTATCTAACACCGTAATCCCAATATCACTTCTGGAAGCAAAACTTAAACTTCGATTTGTTTAAGGAGTTCAGCTCAAGAATCATCGCATTTGTCTATCTAGAAGTTAGAGGTGATTTAGATTTGGTTTAATCACAAAAGATAGTTTATATAGTTCATTAGAGTCTTTCTATGACATGGACTAAATTAGTGCTCAATTGAATATCTAAGGAGACTTTGAATTTTTTTTTTTGTCATAAACCTTGAGTTTGAAAAAGAATATGGATATATTGTGAAATGGTTTTGAACTTATAAGAGAATGGAGACACTATTTAATCTTGAGGTATAGAATTAGATGGATGTTAGAGTTTAGCGATTTATGATGAACCTAGAATTGACATTTTTTTTTTTTTTCAGACTAGTCATTTATAAATTGTCAGATTATTTGTGTTATTTTTGAAAAATAGGTCATATAATTGTATTCATTATGGAAGGGATTTAAAGAATTACGATGATCAAAGTTATATGTATCTGAAGGATTTTTTTTTTCTTCATATTTTAGTAGTTTGTATATTGTGATGGATGAGTAATGAAATTTTATTGACAGTTACAAATTATGGCATTAGAGTAGCGTAGTGGAAGCATGATGTATTGGTTCATTTTGAAACGAATTTAGAGGACTGAATTTTTATAAGTGGAGGAGAATGTAATACCCGGTCCCAAAGATAGAGAAGAGTTTTGTTTTGGTAGGTAAACTAGAGATAAGAATCCTTTATCAACCAAACTGCTATTGCTTAAGTTGACTAAAATTAGAAGTCCTAACCAACTTTTAATTGACCACGTCTATATATATATATTTCAGCGGCAAATAGTGAGTGTCTATATTCATATTCTTAGTTAATAATAGTTGAATTAGTGGCTGCCTCACAACCAATATATATTAGGCTCTGCGCATAGTATATTAGTAGTCTATTTAAAAAGACTACTATTTGATTTAGGATTTGATTTGTGGTCACTCTACAGTTGATTTAGGATCTAATTTGTGAATTTTGAAAAGAAGTGATAGAGAGTATTATAGGATCTCTTGCTTGCAAGAAGTAACTTTTTCTTAACTAGCTAAATTTTGGTAAAACTCCCTTATTCTATTTATTAAATACGCATTTGTATTTCATTACAGATTATTATTTATATTATTTTAGATACATTGATTTTTTTTTTTTACTTAAAGTTTCTTCTTTTTGAAATATTATAAATGTATTTGATTTAGTTGGTTATTCAGAAATTTCTATTTCTTCAACTGGGATCAAGCATTTTTGAATTTTGTGAAAAACCAAATATTTGTTTGAATTATGATTTTATTGGATATTATCTTTTGACATCGATTTGAAATGAAATTTGAATCTGGAAAGTCTTTGAACTTTGAACAATTTGGCTATACATTGGACCCAGCCAGGGGGTTATACATTGGCACAAAAACTAGATTCTGATGGGGCTTACCACCTGCCTACGTGTGGTTCTAGGCCTATTCATGTGCCTAGCTTATGCTTTGGGTTCAGGGCGTGACATAGTGGCTATGGGCTGTATAAAATTTTCAGCTCCTTTTTTTGAATCTTCCTCGAATTCTCTTCTAAATACTCCTCACTATTAGAGACAATATACCTTGATGTCATTGATCATTCTTTGATTTAAAGAATCATCCCATCTCAATTGAAAATACATATACCTTTTTACAAAGAACTCCAGCTTTGCGTATGTGTTATTCTTGTATTACTTTTCTTTCTTCAATTTCGTATTTGGATAGATGGAACGGAATTTCAATTTATGAGTGAATGTGTACAGGGGCGTTTGGTTCTTGGAGATGGAAGCATATATGATGGTATGTGGCGCTATGGTAAGAAATCTGGTCTGGGTACATTCTGCTTCAGTAATGGGGATGTGTTCCAAGGCTCATGGAGGGAAGATGTTATGCATGGCAAGGTTTGTCTTTTTTTTTTTTTTTTTTTTGATAAGTAAAAATTTTATTGAAAAGAAACCAAGTACACTAGACGTATACTAGGCGAAAGAATACAATGTCAAAAACAACAATAATCTATAAATTCCAGAACATTAGAGAAGCAAAATAATCTAGTAGAAGACATCCACTCAAATAGGGTGTGTAGGAACAGTAACTTCGGCTCATCCACATGCTGTTCATAGTCCTCAAAAATCCGCATATACGCTCTCTCCAAAGACACCACATAACACAATGGGGGACAGCTCTCCGTATCATATGCTTCGGATGCTTACCCATCTTCCCTTGCCAAGCAGCAAACAGCTCTCTAACACTACCAGGCATCACCCAACACATCCCAAACATGGCAAAAACCAAATCCCAAAGCTCCTTAGCATAAACACAATGGAGGAGCAAATGATCAATAGGTTCCTCATCAGCTTTACACATACAGCACCAGTTGACTATTATAATACGCCTGCGCCTTAGATTCTCCGCCGTTAAGATTCTCCCCAAAGCTGCTGTCCAGGTAAAGAAAGCAACCCGGGGGGGAACCTTTGCCTTCCAAATACTCTTCCAAGGGAACCAACCTTCCCTTTTACAAGTAAGGGTGTCATAGTAAGATTTTACCTGAAAAATGTGAGCCTTAGAGGGCTGCCAATACACCTTATCCTCCCCAGTGCTAGTGATAGTGACTGAATAAAGAATCTCCAGAAAAGATAGGAAGGATTCCATCTCCCAGTCCTGAGCCAAACGAGAGAAAGTCACCTCCCAATGAATAGAGTCACCCTGCCGCTGAAAGTTATCAGCTACACAAGCATCTTTATCTCTAGCAATACGAAACAACCCCGGATAAGCTTCCTTTAGAGAACCGTCAGTGCACCACACATCATCCCAAAAGCGAACACGAGTACCATCCCCCACCTCAAACTTCAGCAGACAAGAAAATTTATCCCATCCAAAACGAATAAATTTCCATAAGCCAACACTATGAGTCCCAGTGGGCATATTAGAACACCACCCTCCCTCCAAAGTGCCATATTTTGCCACTACAACCTGCCTCCAGAGCGCCTCCCTCTCCACCTCGAACCTCCATAACTATTTCCCTAATAATGCTTAATTGAATCTGCGCAAATTGCAAATATTTAACCCTCCATTCGAGTAAGGAGTACAAATATGATCACAATTCACCAGATGAAAATTAATCACCTTTTTAGAATTTTCCCATAGAAAATTCCTCTGAATTTTCTCAATTCTCTTAGCCATAGAAGCAGGAATAGGAAATAAAGACAGATAGTATGTTGGCAGATTAGAAAGGGTGCTCTTAATTAAGGTAAGGCGATCACCCTTAGAAAGATACAGACGCTTCCACCCTGCTAAGCGCCGTTCCAATTTTTCCACAACCGGATCCCAAATAGATTGCACTTTAAAGTACGCCCCCAACCGAAGACCCAAATATTTCATTGGTAAAGTGGCTGTTTTACAACCCAAAATATTCGCTAGCTCCTCCAGATGAGGCACCTCACCCACTTGTATCAGCTCAGATTTTCCCAAGTTCACTCTGAGCCCTGAAGTAGCTTCAAAACAAGTAAGCATAACCCACAAGTAGGTAAGACTATCTGGATTCGCTTCACAAAATATTAGAGTATCATCAGCAAACAATAGGTGGGATATCTTCAAAGGATCAGACGCCTCCCTTCCCACAGGAAAGCCAGATAACAACCCAACTCCACTAGCCTTGTCAATCAGTCTACTCAAGGCCTCCATAACTATCACAAATAGTAAAGGAGATAAAGGGTCCCCTTGACGAATACCCCGAGAGCTCTGAAAAAAAACCACACGGACTGCCATTAACCAAGATGGAGAACTGGAGAGAAGAGATACAAAAAGAAATCCACCTTCTCCATTTCTTTAAAAAGCCACAACGCTGCAATAAATACGACAAAAACTCTCAATTTACATGATCATAGGCTTTTTCCAAGTCCAGTTTGCAAATCGCACCTGTATTTGCTTCTTTGAGTCTGCTATCTAGACACTCATTAGCAATAAGCACAGAATCTAAAATTTGCCTACCCTTCGCAAAAGCATTCTGAGATGGGGAGATGATCTTGCCCAAAACAACACTCCACCTAATCGCCAACAGCTTAGCAATGATCTTATACATGCCACCAACCAAGCTAATAGGTCTGAAATCTTTAATCTCATTAGCCCCATGTTTCTTAGGAATGAGTGAAACAAAAGTTGCATTGAGACTTCTTTCGAAATGACAGTACTCATGAAATTCCTGACACACAGCCAACACCTCAGCCCAAACAACATTCCAGCACTGCTGAAAAAAAGCCAATGAGAAAGCATCCAGACCTGGAGCCTTGTCCCCATTAAAGCCTTTCACCACATCAATAATCTCATTTTCATCAAAAGGACGCTCTAACCACATAGCATCCTCATCTGAAATAACAGAAAATTGAATCCCCTCTAACAAAGGCCTACTATGATCAGTCTCCATGTATAAACGCTCATAAAAGGAGGCAATGTGATCTCTAATATCATCTTGTTTGTAAGACATATTGCCATCAATACTCAACCTAGCAATGGAATTGGCATTTCGATTTATTCTTTTTTTAGATGATAGTTTTGTTTAACAATGCTACCCATGGGTTTCAATGCAAGGTGTCTTTTTCGTTTCAAAATAAAGTTGATTCCTGAATTGGTAGAGCACCTTATGGATAAGTGCTACACGACTTATTGCATATCATATTTCCAAATATTTTGAAATTAGTTCTTTGCCCATATGTTGTTTCAATTATTGGATTCAGAAATGTAATTTTTGGAAATGTTTCATAATTGGAAGGAAATAGTAGTTGAGTGGTAAAGTACCGAAGATTAGGGTTAACTAAGAAGAAAGATTGAGAGAGAGGAATGAACGAAGAGAGAGATTAGAAAGTAGGTTTAGGGCTTAATTAATAAAGTCCCTTCACCGTAGCATATATTTATCTTAGACGAATTTATAGATTCTGTGTTCACGCTCTATGCACACTGAGTTGTCATTTTCTAATAAATCTTTACCATTACTAATCAAAAAAAGAATAACATGATTGCTAGAATACCTTTAAGCTCATATAAGAATAAAAAGCCAATATAACTAATAACAAGTAACTCTAACATTCCCCCACAAGCTGCAGCATATAGATTAAATATGCCTAGCTTGACTGACACCTACTGAAAGGAGGCATTGGCTAATGGCTTAGTGAGAATATCGCCTAATTGATTATCCGAACGAACATAGGGAGTGGCAATTTGTTTCTTTATCAAGATATCCCGACTTTAGTGAAAGTCAACTTCAATATGTTTGGTATGCTAATGAAAAATAGGATTTTTAGCAATAAGGATGCAACTTGATTTGAAAAAGTAGAGAAAGTGAGATCTCTAGATAGAGAATTGAGAGAGATTAGAGAAGTACTCTATATATTATTCACTGTATTGTATGTATTACAATGGTTGATATTTATAATTACAATCTATCAAATCTAACTACCTCTTACAAATCCATAACAAACTATTAATCTGTTACAATAGTCAAATACACACATGAGCAGTCAACACAACCTAGCTCACATGTGAGGGTAGTAATCCCACGTGGGTAGATAGACAGCTCAAATCACACGTGAGGGTTGTGTTTGTTTGATAGCTTTGGCCAAAAGACTCTTGAAGAGTCTAGAAACCCTTGTAAGAAACTCTCTACGCTAACAAGTAACATCCCCCTTCAAGCTATGGTGGCTAAAAAGGCAACAATAGATTGTCACGAAGTTGAGTTAATCTAGGCGGGGGAAGATATTTGGTGAGAATATCGGCCAATTGATCGGAGGTAAAAACGAATTTGTCGACAACATCATGGCAAACCACCTTCTCACGCACAAAATGGTAATTGACCTCTATATGCTTCATACAAGCATGGAAGACCGGATTTGAGGCAAGAGCAAGAGCTGAAAGATTATCACACCAAAGAATAGGGGGATTAGCCAAAAAAATCCTCAAATCTTTGAGTACCATGTGAATCCAAAACAGCTCAACGATGGGAGAGGCAAGACTTCGATATTCTGTCTCTGTTGAAGATCGAGAAACAGTGCCCTGCTTCTTGGAAACCCAAGTGATTGGGTGTAGAACCAAGAAAAACAACATAGCCTGAAGTAGATTGGTGATCAAAAGTAGAGTCAGCCCAATCAGCATCAGCATAAGCTTGAAGCTGAAGAGACCCAGGGCGAAAAAGCACATGATGCAGAGACCCACTCAAACAGCGTAAAATACACTTGGCAGCAGTCAAATGGATATCAGTTGGAGAGTGCATAAATTGGCATACCTGATTCACGGCGAAGCTGATATCAGGACGAGTGAAGGTAAGGTATTGTAAAGCACCGACAAGGCTGCGAAAGTTAGTTGGGTCAGAGAGAGCATGGCCTTGATTGGGAGTGAGGCGTGCAGTGGACGTATAAGGGGTAGGACTCGGTTTACAAGAGGACATGTTAAACCTAGTTAAGAGATCTTCGGTGTATTTTGTTTGATGGACAGAGAATCCAGTGGAATGGTATTGAAGTTGAGGACCAAGGAAGTAGTGTAGAGGATCCGAGGTCCTTGAGCACAAAGGTTTGTTGCAGAGCAGAGATAAGATCAGTGATGAGGGAAGGAGGTGTACCAGTGATGATGATATCATTTACATAAAGAAGAAGATAAAGCTTGGCTGTGGGTGATTGAAAAATGAAGAGAGATGGATCAGCTGCGGAGGCAGTGAAGCCAAGAGACGCTAAGTGTGTGGTGAACCATTCAAACCAAGCTCTTGGGGCCTGGCTTATGAAGCTTTATCTTATGAAGCTGAGAGACTAGATGCTTTTGCTACTGCAGTGTTCATTGTTAACAGGTTACCTACAAAAACTCTACACCTTCAGTCTCCTTGGGAAGTGCTTTTGGGCACAGAACCTGATTATGCTGCCTTTAAGACCTTTGGGTGTTCTTGTTACGCTCTTCTTACCCCTTACAACAAACACAAATTAGACTTTAGGTCCAAAGAATGTATTTTGCTGGGGTATGGTACTCATTCCAAGTGTTATCTTTGTCTAGAACCTTCTGCTAATAAACTTCTTGTCACTAGACATGCTGTCTTTAATGAAGACTCATTTCCTTTTCACACAATCTCGATTGCCCAACAATTTTCAGAACAGTCTCAACCCAAAAATACATGGCTAAGCTCATTACTTTACTTTACCACTTGTTGTCAGCCTTCTATCATTGCTCCAGCACCTATTCCAACTATTTAGTCACCAACCCCAAGTCCTACATCTACTCATTCACCTCTACCTACACCTACTGCATCACAACCATCATCTGTCGTCCCTTCACACACTACATTACCCATTGAGTCTAATTCTATAACCCCAGACACTGCCTTACCCATTGAACATTCATCTCTCACTCTACCAGAGCCATTATCTGACCATGTACAGCCGACTCACTCTAATTTGCCTATGTCTTACTCTAACCCAACAACCACCAGTGATCTCTCCATCATATTTCTTCCCAATACTACGAACACACACCCTATGCAAACTAGACTTAAATCTGGCATCACAAAAAGAAAAGCCTTTTCCACTACCACACCCAATTACCTTGATATTGAGCCTCCTACCTTCTCCATTGGAAGTACTTTTACACCAAGGATTACTGCCATGGAAGAGGAATTTGCTGCTCTTCATCGTTGGGGAACTTGGTCTCTAGTTCCTCCATAATCATCTCAGAATGTAGTAGGCTGCAAATGGGTTTACAAAGTCAAAAGAAATGTTGATGGGTCAGTTTCTAGATTCAAAGCAAGACTCGTTGCTAAAGGCTTTGATCAACAAGCAAGCCTGGATTATGATGAAATCTTTAGATATTTTGATGGGTCAGTTTCAGTGGCCTCTCTGTCAGCTTGACATCAGCAATGCTTTTCTCCATAGATATTTTGAAGGAAGAGGTCCATATGGTTCAACCTCAGGGGTTTGTTGATCTTGCCAAGCCTGACTTTGTTTCCAAGCTTCATAAGTCTCTTTGGCGTCAAGCTTATGCTGATGTTGATTGGGTTGGCTCTCCTCTTGATCGCCACTCTTCTTCAGACTTTGTTGTGTTTCTTAGTTCCACACCCATCACTTGGGTTTCCAAGAAGCAATGCATCATTTCTCGATCTTCAACAGAGGCAGAATATCGATGTTTTGCCTTGCCACCACTGAACTGTTTTGGATTCGCATGGTACTTAAAGATTTGGGGATTTTTTTTTGGCTAATCCCCCTATTCTACAGTGTGATAATCTTTCAGCTCTTGCTCTTGCCACAAATCTGGGATTCCATGCTTTTACGAGGCATCTAGAGAGGTTGATTACCATTTTGTGCACGAGAAGGTGGTTCGTCATGATGCTGTCTTCAAATTCGTTTCCACTGCCGATCAATTGGCCGATATTCTCTCTAAATGTCTTCCCTTGCCTGGATATACTCGACTTTGTGACAATCTATTGCTGCCTTTTCAGCCGCCATAGCTTGAGGGGGGATGTTAGCGTAGAGAGTTTCTTACAAGGGTTTCTAGAGTCTTCTGGCCAAAGCTCTCAGACAAACACAACTCTCATGTGTGAGTTGAGCTGTCTATCTGCTCACATGTGAGCTGGGCTGTGTTGACTGCTCACGTGTGTGTATTTCCGTCACGTGTGTATTTGACTTTTGTAACAGATTAATAGTTTGTTATGGATTTGTTAGATTGTAATTATAAATATCAGCCCTCCTCTTTGGGTGGTGGAATTGGTTTGGGAAGCATTCTTCCCAGGTTGGAATCTAGTTCCCCATTGTTTGATGTGGACTTTATGGCGGGAACGGAATTGCCGTACATTCGAGAATGTTGATCATCATATGGGTCGTATTATAAAACATTGTTTGGGACTTTGTTCGATTGGGCAGAGCCTGGGGACTTCTCTCCTGTTCAGTGGGCGATTTTTAGAATCTTTAGATTTTTCTCTCTTCAACTCTCTACTTTAATTGTTCCTGTTTTGCCTCCTGAGTGCATGCTTTATGCACTAGGAGATCTTTTTTAATAATATTATCTCTTACCTATCAAAAAAAAAAAAATATATCAACCATTGTAATACTTAAATGAATAATCTAAAGTACTTCTCTAATCTCTCTCTTTCTCTATTTTAGAATAATGCTTAAATGACTAAAGTACTATTTCCTATAAATTTCCTTGGGACAAGTAATAGTTATCATTGTATAAGAGCAAATGGTCTTGAGTTCAAACATTGTCTCCACTCTACCTCACACTTAAAAATTATAAATTCAATGTGTTGGTTCCTATTTATTAAGGAGTTTAGACATGTGAGGGAGAGTGTTAGGATGATGGTTAAATAATTAATATCACATTTTCATAACAGTTTAAGCTTTTGGGATGTGGTAGTTTATCACATCTGCATAAGAGTAGGAATATCGATACCCAAGTCACCAAGGAGAGAGCAAATCCATAACGTCTCAAAAAGCAGTATGAGCAATAAATCTATACACAGCTTTAAAACTAGAACGGTAACGACATTCTGCTTTTTACTATGCTAGGCAGCAAGATTATCTCTAACAAAGATAGAACGGCCTAAAAATCAAGAGCATGGTAAGTCAAGTACAAACAAAGATACAATCACTCACCACCAAGTTTCATAGTGGAGTCCATAAGATTATTAGTAAGACGAGCACCTAAGAGAACAGTCTCAAACAAAAGGTCAAGAAAATATTTTGTTGGAATAGTAAAATGCCCTGAGGAGTAACTTCAATTCCAAGAAAATAGAAAAGTGCCAAAGTCCTTGATATGAAATTGTTGACCCAAATATCTTTCAAATTAGTAATACCTGTTGAATCAGTTTTAGAGATATTCTACACTTTTAGAGATGATAATATCGTTCACGTAGACGATCAAGACAATGGTGCATTTGGAAACATTGTGAACATTTCAACACAAAGAACACAGATTTATCCCATTTGATAATGTCCATATATCTGCCTTAGCTGACTAGTGTTGCTATTGGGTTAGTTATGCTTATCTCCACGAAATTTTGTCTTTTATCCGTTTTCAACATTCACTGCACTTTCATTTGCATTACCATCGTACATGACTTGTCCTCATCTTATGTTTCCCAGGAGTAAGTATGTTTTTTTGTCACTTCGTAAGGTCCACAGACTATACATACCTCAAGCCGGTGCATTTTTTGCTTCTTTAGTTACTGGCATAAACATTTAGAACTACGCATCCTATTTATGGCTGGTGATGATTTTTTTTTATTTTTTTTATCTGGCTCTTGTATCTTTAAAATTACTCACCAACATATTTTGTACCTTGAAGCATTCTTTGCGAGTTATCTTGAAATACATAAATCTCTCTGGTCATGTAGGGTTGGTTTTATTTTCACACTGGGGATCGATGGTTTTCTAACTTTTGGAAGGGAAAGGCCAATGGTGAAGGTCGTTTCTTTTCAAAGTCTGGTGATGTCTTTTTTGGCCATTTTCGAGATGGATGGCGACATGGACACTTTCTTTGTATTGATGTCGATGGGACAAGGTTTGTGTTTGCAATAGCTTCCTTACTCACACTTTTTTTTCCCTGAATGAGAAGTCTTTATTGTTCTATTGACAGAAAATTTCCTGTTAAATGATCCACTTTTATGCAATCTACATATTTACAGGTCTCTTGAGATTTGGGATCAAGGTGTTCTTGTAAGCCGTAAGCAATTGGACTCTGATAGTGATGTTAGATAAATATTGTGTACTGATGTACTCTTCTAGTTTTTGAATTACATCCATTTATATAGGTTGTATATTTTCTCTTCAATTTTCATTTTTTTGGCTGTAATGGACAAGAAAAAAAGTTCTCACACATGCGCCGACTTTGCCAACTTTGCTGTGCACTTTTCCATCTCATTTCTCCCCCCAGCATTTTAAAATGAATGTGTAGTTCTTGAAGCACATCTTCGTGATTCCTTTTTAATATACATTTACAACGGTGTAGTCTAATGCAAAAGACGACCTTAAAGCGTCAAAGCATTGTATCGCTTGAAGCGAGAGTTGCCAAACACGTGTTAGCCATATGTGAAGCAAGGTCAAAATTCTCTAGTTTTTAGGGAACAAGTTCTAAATATATTCCTTTTAAAATAAAAGTAAAGATATCATATCAATCCATTAATATAACATTAAAATAATGATTTTCTGAACAAACTAAAACTCTATTAAGACATCCAACTCCACGTTAATCTCCAACTATCCGTTAATTAAATAAATCTTTCTGATAGGTACCGGGAAAAAAAAAATATATTAATTATGTCTTACATTCGTGCCTAAAACTATATAGTGTCTACTGTGTGTTTGACTATACTTTTTATCTTTCAACATATTTTATCAGATGTTATTTTCATTTTGTTTTTTTTTTTTTTTTTTGTCAATTATCTGGTCAGTTTGAGGTGGTGGGATCTTTCAATTTGGTGGGTGGTTTTTCTTTGGTGGGGAGTGGGAACAATTTTTTTCCTAGTTTGATGTGGGAGAATCTATTTTCAAAATTTTTCACAATGGTCTAAAAATTTTCCGAAGTTTTAAAAATTTTCCTCTGGTGTCCTTTGGGTTCTAGAAACATTTTGTTTTGTTTTTTGTTTTATTTTTTTTATTTTTTAAAGAAAGTAAACGTCTGTTACTCTTGTCATTTGTCAAGTAGTTTTTTAATGTTTTTGAACCATTACAGAAGTTATTAGTGGATTGCCATGGCAATTTATCATTAATTATTAAAAGATGGTTATTTAAGGAACATTTGAGTTCAAAATAGAAGATCTTGATCCGAAGCAAGGTTCAAGTAAATATAGTTTCATATGAAACAGCTTTTTCAAAACTGAACTTTTTTTATCTTTTGGTTATTTTCATTTTGGTCAAGTTTGATTCAATTTGGCTCAATAGTTTTGATTTTCATCTTTTAAGTTTGAATTTTCAATTTGGAATGACTTTGCATTTTTTAAGTTTGAAATTTTGGTCCAAGTTTGATTCATAATCAAACTTGATGGATTAAAATAAAAAATCTCAAACTTAAGTCAAGAGGTAAGAGCAATGTTTTAGGTCAGAACGGTTGGAATATTTCATTTGGTACCTAAAGTAGTGTACTAAGCCTCCTATTTTGTCTCAGCCAAAATTTAGGTCTTCACTAGTCATAGAAGTTTGGAATTTTGGGTGGAATATGTATTTTGGACCGAAAATACTTTATGGCTTTTTATAATTTTTTTAATTTTAAGAAAGAAGCCAAATTTTTATAATTAAATAAAATTATGTATTAGATTTTATAAACTTTTAATTTGTTCAATTATGTATGAAATATTATAAGCTTTGGTTTGCTAAATTATGTATTAGATTTTATGAACCTTTGTATTTTGTTTTTAATGTTACATATCTTTTATGGATTTATGTTGGTTAATTAGTTGGCATGAATTTTCCTCCAACCCGGTTTGGAGGAATCCTCCTTTAACCCACTACGTGATAAACAAATAAACCATCCACATGTGTATTTTAAAAAGTCACATGTCTCATTAAAAATGTCATGTGACTAAAAGTATACATAGATAGTCAATTTACTTGCCACGTAGTAGGGTTGGAGGAGGATTCTTCCAAACCGGATTGAAGGTAAACTATTTCCATTATAAAGCACAAACTTATTATATAGTTATTGTTATATATATATACTTGGGGAGACAAAGTTTGGCTGCAACCCGGGTTGCAGCCCTTGCGCCAAATCCCCCATTCAATACATGATAAGTGTCTTGATCATGTGCAATGCATATGACCAACTTAACACCCTTTAACCCCGTTAAGCCTAAATTTTATTTTCTCTCTCCTCCATCAGACACACTTTCTCTCCTACGTTCTCTATCTCTCCACTATGTAGTCTCCTCCATGAACTCTCTCTCTCCTCCATTTGGTTCTCTCTCTCCTCCTCGCTAGTTCCCAACCCTGATTGAACCAACAATCCCACATCACATGACCCTTCAAACCTCCCTAACCGAAACCCCCTTTCAACCCGTATCATATCTCAACAAAACCCAACCCCTAGCCTCGGCCAATCGCAACCACCAGTCCACCGCACACATTGATTCACCATCATGTCCATCATCTCCATTCACCCTTTACCATTTTCATCCCAAAATACAAAACCCAAAACCCAAAACCCAAATCCCAACCTCCAGAAATACACATATCAAACCCCCCCCCATCAAACCCTCACACAAAACCAACACAAAATCCCATCAAATCTTCACACAAAACCAACAAAGAGATTGCTCCGATCTGGGTGTGGCGAGGCAAGCGATGCGACACCAAAGGCAGCGGATCCATTCAGATCTGTCCATATCATTGTAGATCTACAACTTCAGATCAAAACCCATACTCAAATTAGAGAGAGAGACACCTAAGGCAGCGGATTCGTGTGTAGTGGTCGCGATTGGCCAAGGCTGGGGGTTGGGTTTTGTTGAGATATGACACTTGGTTGAAAGGGGGTTTCGGCTTAGGGAGGTTTGAAGGGTCATGTGATGTGGGGTTGTTGGTTCAGTCGAGGTTGGGAATCGGTGAGGAGGAGAGAGAGAACCAGATGGAGGAGAGAGAGAGTCCGTGGAGGAGACTACATAGTGGAGAGATGGAGAACGAAGGAGAGAGAGTGTGTCTGATGGAGGAGAGAGAAAATAAAGTTTAGGCTTAACGAGGGTTAAGGGGTGTTAAGTTGGTCATGTGCATTGCACATGACTAGGACACTTGTCATGTATTGAATGGGGGGTTTGGAGCAAGGGCTGCAATCCGAGGTTACAGCCAAACTTTGTCCTACTTGGGGGTGGTGATGGTGGACATATGTGTGGTGCTTAAGAGCATTAAGAGCACTAGGAGAGGGAAGAAGACAAATGAGGACTTTATATGTGGTCCCAAAGTTGTTTTTAATATAACTTAAGTCTTTTTCTTATGTACATCGCTTTTGTCTGCTTTTCTTTTGTTAAAAAACCCTGGTCATAGCAAGGGAAGGGAAGGGACGGTATTTTGGGCTCTTTCTCTCTATCAATTAATTTCGTTTAACGAAGGGTTAAGGGGAATGAGTTTGAGTTAATTTTTTTAAGAATTATTTTATGATTATGTAAGTGGATTGATGACATGACATAATCTGTAAATGGAAGATGATGATTTAAAGAATTCCACATGATAGCCTAGTTCAATCTTAGCCCTTTCTTTATTGAATTTTTGTGGCTTTGTTGTTGAAATTGGTTTTGGAGTATAGTATTTGGCTGATTGAAAATGAATGGGCTTATGTGGTTTCGTTCCTCAATTTGGCTATGTTATTGAATTGGTCAGCTATTTGGTAATGGATTTTAATGTATAGGATGCTTCATTTGATTTCAAAACTATGAGTTTTTTTTTATTTATTTGATAATGTGATATTTTTTTGTTTGGTTGCTGAAAAAATTGGCGAAAAGAAAGAAAAAGGAGAATTGAAACGTTGTATTCTTCATATTGACTTAGTATCCAACAGAATGAAGTTTGAGTTTGAGTTTTATTCTTCACTAACTTGTTATCCTACAAAACGGGGTTAACATGAATGAATTTGATGGGTTTTTTATTTTTAAGTATTATTTTATTGTTACGTGAGTGGATAACGTGATATAATCTTAGCTTTTTATTATAAATAGAAGGTGGGGATTTAAAAAACTCTACATCTAGAGGATCTTGATCCAAGAATCGTAACAAGATCAAAAGTATTGCATCATAGTGTTGAATTAGTTGGCACATTAAAGGGGAGATCAAACAACATCTAAGTCTCCTAAATTCTTCTTAGTCATTATTAACATGTTTTTCCATGCTCTCCTTTCAATGAGATTCTCTAAGCATTGGATCCTCTGCAAAGTCCCTGGATCCATGAGACTCATTTTGTCAGCGATCCTTTGCCCACTTGATTGCCAATTTCATCTTTTTATCTTCCTTTGAAAGCATCAATTAAATGAAAGACATATGGAGAAGGACGAGAATGAAGCCTTGGGTATGTTTGGAACGTAAGGAGATGGAGTGAAAATAGATGATAATAGAGAGAAAGGTTCATGGAATGTTTGTTCACTTGATTGCTTACTTACTTTAATCTTCTTTACCTCATCAAAAGCATCAACATTTGATTAAAAAAAAAAAAAGATGAGGAGGACAAGTTGGTCCTATGGAGCATTATAAGAATATTGACAAAATCTTACTAGAAATTCATTTCATTATTTTCCATTCTAACTGATTTTGGACAGATCAAAATTTGATATTTTAGGGTGATGAAATGAAATGAGTCTCATGCGTTGGCTTTAGTGGAGGATGTTAATAGAGTTTCTGATAATGTTTTAATATGCTGGAAGGCCCCCCCACCTGGTTGTGTTAAGCTAAACACTGATGCTGCTGTGAATCCAAACTCTACTTCCATTGCAGTGGTTGCCTGAGATGCTAATGGTTTATGTTCTTAAGGCTTGGGCTCGCTGCGTGGATATGGATGACCCGGTTATAGCTGAAGCTTTTGCTATTAAATGGGCGCTCGAATTAGCTAAAGAGGAAAGTTTTACTAATATCATTGTGGAGAGTGACTCTAAAATCTGCATTGATTCTTTGGAGGCAAACTCGGCTGCATGCTGGAAGATTGATCCGTTAGTTGCTGATGTAAATAGTTTAGCTACTTGTTTTTTGTTTTGCTGTTTTTCATGGGTTAAGAGAGAGGCCAATACAGTAGCTCATACGCTTGCTAGTATCGCTTCCTCTCTTCACTCTTCGCTTTCCTGTAATGTGCACTCTCTTCCTCCCTCGGTGTGTGAGGCTTGGCAAAGAGATGTGCTTGGTTTGTCGTTTGTTTAATGGATTCCAGTTTACCAAAAAAAAAGAGAGCCATATGAGAGACCCATCTTAATTTGAAATATATATATATATATATAAATACATCAAGCGTAATTGAATAATTTAATACATAATACAATGTGCATCACCTCCGAACTAATAATTTGTTTGTTTATGATTTCTTATTTCTACTTCTCTATAAGTTGTTAAAATGCACTTAAATTGTTAGGATTTCTGAATTTTTTTTTTTTTTCCTAGTATGTCTTGTTAGTTCTTACAAATTACACTATTTATATTTTTAATTAATTATTAAATTATTTATAACCTAATCACCATCTGATCACTGATCAACCAGATGTAACCTTGAAAGCTTGAACCTCTACTTTCTCTGATTGTCTACTTTCTCTGATTCTTTTACAGTTTTCAAACCATGGTGAAAATAACTCTTAACAGGCAAAATTACACCATATTATTCTACAATGTGTGGAAGCACATACAATGAATACTATTTTGGTGGACATAGTCCAAGGTAATTACAAGACCACCTAAAGATTTCAGACTGTCCGATCAAATATTTATGACCAAAGATCTTCCATTGAATATTTTTCTGTGTAACCATTGTGGAACAAAGCCTGTCCTACCACTGTGAAAAGACACCTGAAGGCTGAGGTTCCACTAGGTTCAAATTCTCACCATCCCAACAGATCAGTAGTTTTGGCATAGCACTTTCCCTCCTGGTCCTTGGCAACTCTCTTCCAAAACCATTTCTTCAATTGGGCTTCTTTCCGAAATTTCCTCTTCACTTTGGGTGGAGAAATGCAAGGTCAACTGGCATCCCATCACTATATGAAACATTGTTGAGATACATTGAGACCAAACACCTTCACAAATTTACATTCAAGGCAAAATCAATCAGGAAAATATATACAAGTTGAGTCAATCTTGCCATTCTTTAACATCCTTCTCCGGGGAATCATTATGCTGGGGGGAACCATAATGCTGGAGAGAATCAAGACTGAAACGAAAGTTGCACAAATTAAGGACCCATATAGAAATAAAGGTTTCATGATAGTAACTAAATATGGATAATATGCTTAAGCGCTAATTTTGTAATGAAATCGACACAAGAAGGAAGAAATGTTCTTAGTACCTGCAATTTTGTGGAACCCTCCAAGATAAAATGGACAATCTCTTCAAACTTGGTGGCAAAGACATAAATTGCTTCCAATCTTGAAGCATAATTTTGAGATCATGAAGCTTGCTATCCAGACCATAACAACAATTTGCATGCATTGTACAAACTTGATTTAAATCTTTGCTAGGTTCACAGAGCCCACCAAAGTAAGCAGTGTCCAAGAACTTTATCTTCAGACCAATATCCATGATGAATGGATGAAACTTGATGATATTGAGGACATCTTGATCATGGTATCCAGGATAAGTCTCACGCGAAGAGTACCAGAATTTGTAGAATTCTATTGACCGATTATTTGACTTTACATAGTTAAACCCTCCATTGGGTCTATTCTCTAAATCATCAGAACTGCCTAAGAAATGATCACATGCAATCTGGAAATCTGCATCCAAATAAAACCGTTGAAATGGGTCCCTGAACCACATGATATCAGCATCCTGGAGGGAAAACCAACCAAAAAGCCATTGAATATGAAGGAAAGTTTCTACAAGGCTGATTGGAATTGGATAGGAAACATAACAGGAGATACAAACATAATACAGGCTGCAGCTAATAGTAAAGATGTAATTTTAAGCAATTAACATTTTCGTACCACCTAAAGTTGTAATGTGATCCATAAATAGAATACCTAGGAGATGCGGGCAGTACGAAGAAAATTCTATTTAATTTTAGAAGTCAATTGTATATTGTTGGTCAAATAGAGTTTATTTTAGGTCTTATTAAATTATTAGGTTATTTGTATTTTATTTAATTTCCTAGAATCAAGAATATTCTTGAAATTAAATAAGTTGGCTTTCCTATGTCAATTGGAATTAGGCTTTAGTCCTAGTAATCTATATAAAGTTATAAAATCATTATTGAACTCGTAAAGAGACAGTTTACTTAATTAATAAAGTTTCCTTTGGAATTTTTTCAATGGTCAGGTACTGACTCCTAGGTTTTCTATCTCGCTTGGTGCCGACTCCTATACCACAAAAGAAACCTTTGGGGTATTTCTAATCTGATGTTTCTTATCGAGTTGTGTCACAATTTTCCGGTTCAATTTTCTGGTTTAATAGTTGAGCTAAAGAGTATGTTTCTATAATGCATTGAGTTGTTTATGTATAAACTTTAAGATTCCGTCTTCCGCCCCTCTTGCAGACCTCAAGCTTCAGTGAAAATTTTGACAGATTCTGAGTTCTAAACAAAAGGGTTGATTATCATATTTTTCATTATTTCAACAGAAAAAGTTTCCTGCTCTTTTAAAACGGTATGTGGTAAATGGAAGTTGAGTCACGAACAGCAACTTAATACCTAAAAATGAGCAGGATTAGACATTGGCATCTGAACTTGACTTTCAATTTGTAAGTGGACAAAATTATTAACATAATATGGCAAAAGTTAAATACAACTGCATATTTTATACAAAAGATAAAGGCTTTTTAAACACCCAAAATAACGTGAAGACAGGTGCATATTGAATTCACATTCACAACAACCCACAGTTTCGAGCACACATAATTGGCTTAGTTCTTCATGCTCATAAAATAGTCAGGAATGCTGCTTGTTCTAATGTAACATATAGGTGTTCAGGAAATCACAAAGAACAAGGAATATATTTAGACTCTATGACATAATTTAAAAATGAAAAAAGAAATGTCAGTAGAGATTGAACCATAAAAAAGGGAAAGTGGAGAAAGAGCTGCCACCACTAAGGGTGTCATGGGAGAAGGATGTGACATGGTCCAAACCTTCAGCCCGTGAAGAATTTCTCATCTTCTACCAGAACTCCAGAAGAAAATGAAAGATGCACTAACAGCTAATGGTATGAACTTGTTAATATATATATATATATATATATATATATATATATATATATTCTTCCAATCATTGCAGTTTTGCCCACTAATAACTAACATTTTAGCAAGAAGATAAAGAACTCAAGAATCTTGTTATATAACAATAAGTACATAGAAGTTTCTTCAAAATGCTCATTCAAGCAAAGCAGAACTACACAGAACAGCCATAAACCAAACTTATTTTTTCTGCAATGAAGGTTTTTTATGCATAATGTAAATGAACATCAAGTTTCAATTTAGAGTCTTTCTCATTCCCAAATCATTAACAAACCCCTATCTGCTTTCCTATCAACAATCGAGGAATACCTTTACTCCCTAGTCTAAGGTAGACCACGCTTTTTTGTTGGTTGGAAGATTAAAGTATGCCCGTTCCTAAAACACCAGCTTTCTTCTTATCTTTGGCCCAAGAAAAACCCTGCAGTAAATCTGATACTACCCTATTACATCTAGCCCTATCAAACCAAATGTAGATGTAGTCTACTCTCCAGTTTTCACTATAAAAACCTTGCACCTCCCCAGTCAAACGAAATATACAAATGTCCTCAACTCTTCACTTCTCCAATATCTAAAGCCAATAGGTTGTTTTCAAAAAATGCTCCTTATCAGTTTTGCTGAATTTTTTCTTATTTCTATTTTCAAATGGAAATTGATTACATTGTGAAAGTGATGAGGATCTACACTTGGTCAACCTATAAGATAGTCACTTACACGACTCGAGCATGGCCCCACAAGTCTATACACACTCAAATCCCTATTTTGGGCCCCACATTATGAAAATCCTAGCTCCACCCCTTACATAAAAGGAAAGTTACATTCAATAATGACCAAGTCTAAAAGAAAAACAATCAAGGGAACAAAAGGTACAGACTCAAACAAGGTTTTAAAAATTGGTGAAACTAATTTTAATTTCACCAATTTTAAGCATGAGTGCTTGTGCACCTGTGAGTGTGCATAAGATAGAGGAAATAGATTACCGTGAAAACAAAATTGTACCCCATCTCAAGGACTGAGCGCAGGAAATCAATCCTTCTCCACATCATCTTCAAGTAATCAGGAGTCATAAAGTATGCCTCCCGATGAAAATCTACTCCTTCACTGACAAGAGAAACACAATGGGTATGTAAAACCAGACAACGTGCAAATGCTTTTTGATCCAAGGCAACAATCACCAAATGGTTCAAAAGCCAACGGGTGCGATCTCCAATTCTAAAGCTCTCTAGGAAGAGATCGATCACGGAATTTTGAGCTGCCCATGCCTCATTTAAAGTCGTTAAAATAACAGTCCTGTCTACCATGGCAGCATCCTTCAAAACCTTTTCAAGCCTATATTCATCACTAACCTACAACAGTTTCAACATAAAAGCATAAATTATTCAACCAATTCTTCTATAGAGAAACAAAGTTAAACACATAACCACAAGAGAAGAATATGGGACTAATTTGATGCCTTAGCAAGTATTCATTGACAATACTATACATTATTGGGGATGAATTCACTTTTTTGTAAGTAAATGATTCATTAATAAAGCGCAAAAGGGGCACAACCCAAGTACACAGACAGTATACAAGAAAATAATGGAAATAAATTCACTGTGAAGCATAATATGATGGAGTTTAAGGAATGGCCTGTGGTTGTGCCAAAACTTGAACAAGATAAAAGAAATAAAAATCTTTTTGGAATGGTCCTTCTAGGGTTGCAACCTCATCAGACTATTTTTGTTCATCAGTATGCGAAACTAAGAAATTCAAAAAGTACCGTTATAGCTAGATTGAGATCTTTGAGTAAATAGTTCTATGAACTTGAGTAACTTTATCTAAATATTTAGTAAAAAGCCAAGGTTATGACTAGAATTTCCCTTTCAAAATATAAAGTGCACCCATTTAAAAATAAATGCAGTACACTAACAAAAAAGATGGTTCCAGCTGTGGGTATATCTTCACAATATGCTAGCATGGGTTGTGGAACCTCCTTAGAAATTTCTTGGGCTACAACCTAGTCTTATGTGTATTTAAATCCAACTAACAATTTTAACAAGTCCCGAAAAATATTTTGATTAAAATTTACAAGCCAAGAACACAATCTAATCACAAAGCAAAGCAAATTAACTACATACGAAAAACATCAACATTTACATGGAGAACCCTTTCAACTTGAAGGAAATAATCAAGAGATAATTTCGAATAAATCCACTATAATAAAATATGTTACATCTAAAATTTATTCCCAGAACTTGAGATCCATACCAATCATGGAAATAATATTAAAAAAAAAAATTCTTATCTAGGAAGTACAACGCAAATTTCTAACCAAACTATGAATTCAACAAAGTCGTCATGCTTGAAGAAATCAGATACTACAATGGAAATAACTTACCCAAGCCTCACACTGTACTCCACAAAAGACCCATAGAAAACCCCAAGCTTGCCAACTTCCTCCTCTCCTGCTTTTTCTCTCAAGTGAAAAACCCTATTTTTTCAATATTGGTTTTTCACACCAAACTCACTTCGCTGCCCCCATGGAGGCTAATACATATGTGTAGGGTTTTCTTACCCTTGCCTACAAGAAACCAACTGTTAATTGGTTTCCTACTTTTCTACCTTTTTTTCCCTCCTCTTTGCCACCCTACTTGGTTGAACATCATTTTCAAGTCCTCGTGGGTTGGATCCCATGCCAACCTAATAAATCTCTCTCTCTCGGCCATGAGGAGGGAGAACCATACCACAAACCCTAATTTGGATTCAATGCCAATCGACATCCTATAAAGCTTGTTTTGATTATCTCCACCATAATTGAGAAAACTTCATCAAAGTCAAATACATTTCTTCTCAAAGGATTAATCTTATCCTTTATAGCTTAGCTTTATCAAACTCCGTGACTCCCCCTCACTAAGAAGACAAAATATACTCAAAAGTCAAAACCACATGATTGAGTTTATTTAATAAACGTCGTAATCTAATGCCAAGCAATCTCTAATGGAAGTGATTGCTCCTACTGCCCAATACTGTTAAAACATGTCATACCATCACAGTCAATTGCCACTACCTAAACATCACTGTATTCTTCTTCTCACATCTCTCGCTCATTTATGGTGTTGTCAGGTGAAGAAAATTTTGCCCTTGATAGCAACATCATTAACTCCAACTCTAGGCCGTAGAATCTTCTCAACATATTTTTCCATTAAGCACATTGTCACAAGCCTGCACATAAGTATTGTATATACCACAATGAGTATTCTTTTCACAACAACCAAGAATCCTTTAGTAAGTTTTCGCCTTCTGTTGCCAAAGTTGTTGTAATAACCCTCCCAATCCATAGAACACAAATTGAAGCATAAATCCGAAACATGTTGCACATCCTTCTATGTCACTATGTAACAAACATAGGTGAAAGACAAACCTCACTAATTCCCACAATTTTCAATTAACTAAAACTATTCATCTTAAAAATACTAAAGTCTTCTGCTTTTTACATAAGAAACGATCCCTTTGTAGGAATAATATGGTGGGAAGTTTCTGAATCAAACACCCAGGTAACATCATGATTTGCAACCTGCTTACAATCTTTAACGTTAACAAGGAGTGCAATCATTTGCTCCAATCATAATGATTGTACTGTTCTTCTAATTATCATTATTTTAATTTTTACTCTCATTTTGTTCTTTTTTTTTCAAATCCAATAAATTCTTTTTACGTGACCTTTTTCTTGCAATAGAAACATTAACAACTCTCCCTTGGCTTAAAATTATATCTTGATTCCAAATTTTCCACCATCCTCGAGCCCTCTACTCTTCAACCTTTTCTGTGACAATCACTTTTTCTTGTACAATTTTTTATAAATGTCTTTCTTCTAGTTTCCTTATTAAACATGCTATCTTTCACAATACTCAACGGCAACACACCATTTAGAGAAAAATCATTCAATGACACCACTAAAGTTTCCCAATTGTCAAGAAAAATGCTTAGCAGTAACAATGCAACTGTCTTCATTGTAACCAACTGGTTTCACCAACTTCTTTTTTATATATAAGTAATAAAGAATCTTTTATTAACAAATGGGTTCACCAAACTCATAAATTCACTCAAATGCTTGGCAACAGATATTCTATTCTATGGCTTCAAATTCACAACTTTCTAAATCAAGAACATCTTATTCTGTACAGTTTTCTGCTCATATAAACTCCCTATTTTGTAAGCCAATACCATGATCCAATCACAGAGAAAATCAACCATACACACAAAAAATCAAGATTTAAGTGGAAAACCCTTTCAACTTGAAGGGGGGAAACCAAGAAATTTTTTTTTGATAATGTAGGGAACCTTTCAAAGGAAGAGCCCTTTAGACTCGCCTCTAGGCAATAAAACCTACGGGCAACTGACCCCACCCACTAGAACCAGTTGCCGGGTAATCCAAGGACATTCACTCTTGACGGGCTAAGCAGTTTATAATCATACTCATGAACAATTCCAAAGTACAAACCACTATAATCTATATATATAATATAAACTAAAAACCTTTAAATTTTTGTTGAATTGTACAAATATTGTCACATAAGCTTTTGAAAGCACACATTTTTTGACATTATTCTAATATACATTTTAATTGAATTTAAAATCTATAAGGATTCATATATTATCACCTTACATTAAATTCTTGCCACATCATATTTTCTTTAAATGGTAAAATAGATAGTTTCATATACAAACATGATCATAATAAATGCCTAATAAAGCAACCCAACACGAAACAAATTTTGATTAAATCTAATTAAATTAGTTTTGGTTCATTAATTTTGTTGCCAAATTCGTTTTACCGCAAGAACCAATAATCAGACTAAGAGATTAATTAATTATTTAATTAATATAATATAAATATATACAATCTACTCAATGAACTACACAAAATGCCTTTTCGAACAGTTAAATAGAAAGTGATACTCGTACAACTTGCAGAAACCTAATTAAATAATAATTAAATTAATATAAAGAAGATGAGGAAGAGAACTAACCGTAGGGGAATCGTCAGAGACAGAGGGGAAAATGTAGGGAAAAGCAGAGGAAGAAGAGGAGGGAAAGCGAGGAAGAAAGCGGAGCGAGTCCGAGGCTCTTAAGATGACATAGCAGGAGAGAGAGACGGCTACCAATAAGAGAAACCGCCGCAGAATGAGAGCGGCGGGTTCTGGCAGCATTGTATGAGTGGCGGAGGAGGAGGAGGAGGAGGAGTAGGAGGAGTCACCACCGGCGCCGCCTGTGCGAGATGAGTTTGTTGTAGTCAGAAAGGATGGCCTTCGCTGGAAAGGCGATCGATGTGGGATTGACATCCAATAGCACCTCCGGCTCCACCTTCAGCGCGACTAGCAGGATTGGAGATCGGAGCATGTTCGTAATTGCATGAAGAAAATGGAGTCAGTGAGGCGGGGCTCTGATTTCTTTATTTTATTTTTGAGTTTTTGATAGTCAAAATGGCGAAAGAGAGAGTGAGAGGAGTTTCAGATGGTGTGGGACGCGTGGGGACTGGGGATATATAAATACGGCTTGATTCTTAGTTTATAGTTTTCTTTTTATTTTATTGGATTTAGTTAGTTAGTTTAAATTATTTTTATCCTATGTTTTTTGGATGGAAAGAAATGAGGAGAAAGTTTTTTTTTTTTTTTTTTTTTTAACCTTGGGTGAGAGGAGATACTTTTTTGAATATACTAATTTGTAGAGAGAGATTTTTAATCAATTACAAAGTGTCATGTATAGTCGTATACTAAGTAGTGGGTCTCAATGTTGTTATTTGAGACTAATGAAAATTTGCTAAGTGTCACCGAATGGAAATTATAAAGAATGTCCAAGAGTCAATCACATGCTGAGATGTATCAATATTTAATTTTAAATTGACACAAGCAATTAAATTCAATATTTCCACGTGTTGCCTTAATTAAATTAAAATACATTGATAAATCAAATAGTGTCACGTGTCATTGGAGAACAAGACCTAAAGTCCTTCCAATTAAATTATGACACGTGTTGACACTTAAAAATTAACCATGTATCATTGAACCTCCTCAAGACTTGTAAATAAAGGCCTTCACTAGTCTTAGGGGTCGGTCAATTCAAGGAGAAACTCACTCAAAGCTTTAAACCCCTGTTGGAATCAAGCTCCAAAGTCTCCAAGAACTTCAACTTTTAAAGCTCTATTTGATTCAAGATCCAAAGCCCTGCAAAATTTCTACATCAAAATCTTCAAATACAAAGAGCAATCAAAGAATCATTAATATCATTCTTCCAAGTTTCAAAGTTCTATTGGAATCAAGCTTCAAAACATCCAGAAAATTCAAAAGCTCTAATCCATCGAAGATTCATCATATTCAAACCTAAAAACCCCAAAGAATTTCAACACACAAGCCTTCGAATACGAAAAACGTAGAGAACAAAGACTCTCTAACAAGCACAAAGCTAGAAATTCCTCTCTAACAAGCACAAAGCTAGAAATTCCTCGCAATTCTGTTATAGAAATCTTTCAATCCACTTTCAAATCAAAGTGAAGGAGCTTTTCAAATCAAGACTAATCTACACAATTCTTGAACTGAAGATTTATTAAGGAGACGTTAATGGTTTTGCTTGTTGCATAAGACATCAATGCTAAGTGGATAATTGATGTTGTTATGAGAATATACAACCTAAAGAACTTAGATTAAAAAAAAAAAATAGTTGAAAGTTAAAAATGTTCTTTGCATTCTATTATGACTAGACTTAGTAATTAAATAATAATAATAATAATAAGAATAATAAAGCCCGAAACCCCCTTAATGATAAATTATTAAGTCCATTGAACGAACTCCTCCCTCCCTCTCACAAGGCAATAGGCCCCAGTGTGGGACCCATTTGTGGGGCCCACATCCCTTATGAGAGGGAGGAGGACTACACTCGGTGGACCTAATAATTTCTTCTATTTAACCTTCTATGTGGGAGATCCTTAGGCTTAAAAAAAAAAAAAAAAACAATACAGTTTACTTTGACCCTGTTTGGCTAAACTATCAACAATTACATTACATTTTTTTTTGGCTAAGCAACAATTACATTACATTGATGTCTTATGCAAAAAGCAAAACCATTAACATCTGGAGTGGTTATTAACAACATTAATTATCCTCTTACCATTAATGTTTGTCACATTGTTGACTGTTATGCTCAGTTTATTTCAACATAAAACATTTTATGAAAATTGATTTGTTTTCCAAAAAACATTTTCATTTGTTTGGTTGTGATCCTAAAAACAAGTCAGGAAACGTTTTCTACTGTTTGGTGTGTACAAAAAAACCTGTAACTTTTTTTTTAAATGAAATACGATAGAAGTTTTATTCAATAACCAAAGATTCAGTAGATACAATATCAAGAATGGTAGAGGGACATACCTTTAACCAAACTTCAGGGATAACTTGGCCACATGCCAGTTTTGCTAGTTTCTGGGAAGCCCTATTACAAGCAGAGCAAATAGAAATCAACTCAACCCTTTTCGAGAAAACAAACTATACAATATTAAAAAAAAAAAAATCAATAGTTCACAAATGAATACAGAAAAAAATCACAAAAATAAAAAAGAAAAAGAAAAAAATAGTGGTATGAGTACAAGAATACAATATCGATATTTTGGACTTGGCCCACTCAAAGAGTTAAAGCCCAATTCAATTCCTGGGCTGTAGTAAACCCATACTATCGATTTTTATTTTTATGTTATATTTTTAATGTTTGAAATCCTGTCCAGCTTCAAGTCTGAACCCTAATTCTCGTTGAAGTTCCAGTAGAAGCAGTACCGTCTTTTTTTTCCTCCCAAAAGCAAGTGCAATGAGGCCGATATTGATGAAAGGCCATGAAAGGCCACTCACCTTCTTGAAATACAACCGTGACGGCGACCTCTTATTTTCCTGCGCCAAGGATCACAACCCCACCGTCTGGTTCGCCGACAACGGCGAGCGCCTCGGCACCTATCGCGGCCACAATGGCGCCGTTTGGTGCTGCGATGTCTCAAGCAAGTCTCTCTTTCACACACACTCTTAATTATTCATTCACACTATTTTGATTTATTTATTTATTTTGATTTGTTATAGGAGATTCGATGACACTGATAACGGGGAGTGCGGATCAAACCGCGAAGATATGGAATGTGAAGACGGGAGAGCAATTGTTCTCGTTTAATTTCGGTTCTCCTGCTAGGGCTGTCGATTTATCGGTCGGCGATAGGCTCGCCGTCATTACCACCGATCCCTTTATGGATTCTCCTTCTGCTATTCACGTCAAACGCATCGCCGACGACCCCTCCGAACGTATGCACTATTTTTTATTTTCCTATTAGGTTGATGAATTTATGGCTGAAATTGATTTTGATGAACCTCTACAACTTTAATACTTGTTGGCAATTTCTTGTACCTGTAAAATGTGTGTTCAAATGCATGAATATGTTTTGTATAGATAATGTAATTTCTCTAGGAACATATATAAGCCATTAATGTGGCTAATTTTTGTTGTTGTTGTTGTTGTTTGTTTCTCAAATAATGCGAGTTTAGGAATTCAATGAACTCTGAAAAATTTAAAAACAAAAAGAATTATAGATGGCATCCAATTATAAAGTGTTCCTTATTAACTCACTTTTTTCATACTCTAAATGTTTGGCCTTTCAATGCTTTTTGAAAAATGTTTGAATAGATGCTATGTGTTTCTGTTTGGTAAGTTTTTCCGAAGCTTTTAACGTAAAATCATCAATGGATTCGTTTTGTAGAGACTGGTGACTCTGTGCTCGTCATTAAGGGTCCCCAGGGAAGAATTAATAGAGCTGTTTGGGGGCCTTTAAACAACACCATCATAAGTGCTGGAGAAGATGCTGTGGTTCGTATATGGGATTCTGAGGTAAGTGTTTGTCTTAATTCTTTGGTTGCCTTGTTATCTTCAATTAAATTGTTAAGTGGTTCTTTGATTACAATTAGCATGTCGATATTTGTGGCTTTATGGTAATCACTGCATTCTTGTTGGACTCTTCAAAGCAGAAATTAAAGCTTTAATTTGCTGTTTGCCACTCTTCTGATTCTTCCCTGAAGTTTACTGATGGGTTGATTCACCTTTATATTTTTTATACTTATCAATCAAACATGCAGACTGGAAAACTGCTTAAAGAGTCAGAGAAGGAAATTGGCCACAAAAAAACAATAACTTCACTTATGAAATCTGCCGATGGTTCACATTTCCTCACTGGTTCCCTTGATAAATCTGCTAAGGTAAAACGGACTCCATCTTATCTATTCTCTTCACTTACACATTAAATTTCCGCTGAGTCTTACAAGGCTGATCTCACAGTCTTTTCATTCCTTCTGTTCTTTCGCAATATCTATTATCTTTCCAGTTTTTATTTTAAATTTTCTGTGTAACTTGTGGGTTTTCTGTATTTTTACCTGATTTGTTTTTCTTGCAAATATTTTAGCTGTGGGACATCAGAACTCTGACTCTTATCAAGACTTACGTGACTGAACGTCCAGTCAATGCCGTTGCAATGTCTCCACTTCTTGATCATGTATGTATTTCTTATATATTTTGAACTTTTGTGCCATGATACAAATATCACGTGTCTATCCATTATGATTTATCTTACTATCAGAAATGACATGTATGTCCTTTATTTAAGTACACTGATAATGACGAGGTTCAACGCTGTAGTGAAGTTGTATTGTTCTTGTTTTGAGTTCTGAGAAGACCTTTTTCTGTCATGCAAGTGAGCCTATATTTAGTTCTTCCAGTACTGATTACTTTACAAATTTTTCTTAGAAAATCCAAATTGATGCTGTCACTGCTGATTCCAGGGAACCTGCTATTATTCTGAAAATTAATTGCAGATATAATATTTAAACTGAAATAATAAAATTTTTAGAGAAATTTTAAGGATTGGTTAGATAAAACACTTTATTGTTGGTCATAGAAAGAGTGGATATACTGTTCATTTTATCGTTATTTGGTTCGTCAATGAGTTCTAGCTCAAACAACACTCCCTCTTCCATAAGAATGTGTGGAGGGTGAAATCAAGTGTTCAAGGGCATTTGTGTGAGTTACCAGAAAAAAAAAGGTTTTGTTCTTTGGTTCATTTGTTCTCTTCTATTTTTTCTTTATATTTGGTTTGGTTTTTGTATGCCTTGTAAATTAGGTATAAGTAGCTGTGAATACTTTTTAATAAGTAAAGTTGAGAGGTGGTCTTATTTTTTTTGGCAAAAATATACTTTTGGTCCTTATATTATGGAGGTGTTTTCATTTTGGTCCTTGTATTTTGAAAAGTTTCAATTTAGTCCTTGAGTCTTTAATTCATTTTCGTTTTGTGTCCTTGCCGTTAGCACAATGATAGAAATTGCTTACGTGTAATTTAATTAAAATTTAAAATTATTTAAATGAAATTAAAAAATACCTAGTAATCACTTAAATTATAAAAAAGCCACGTCAGCATTAATAATATCTTTTTTTTATACTTTTCTTTATTTTCTCTCTCCGATCAAATCTCTCTTCTCTCTCTCTCTCTCTCCCTCCCAATCCAAAAACAGGGCATTGTTTTAACACCAAAAACCATCAATTCCTTCAAGATTCAATCAAATCCAATCTTTTATAACCTAACCATCCCTAGATCTTGAAATATTAAACCCAATTCAAGAATCCTTTCAAGACCCATCAAATCCCAATTTAGTGTTGAATTTCTAAAGATCTTGTATCGAGCTACAACTTCTAATCTGCATCAATTTGACCAACAAAATCTAAAGATAGAAAATTATGCAAGTTAGAAGTTGCTGCAGTAAATTTTCTATAATACATGATCAACAATTTTGTGTTAGACCAAAATCCCAATTGATGCAGGTTAAAACAAAATCTAAAAATTACTGATCGTAAAGATTCAAAATCCCAAACCACCCAGCACACCGTGAATCCAGCAACCCACCCAAAGGCCACAGATCTCAACCCCCAGTCCACCATCGACGAAATCTTCAATGCCTCCGATTCCTGCACGTCATCTGCTTCCCCGCCTCCATCTCCACCGTCCATTCACCCTTGCTTCTTAGTTTCCACAGATCCCAAACAAGACCAAGACGATGCCAACTTAGTTTCCACTACTAAACCCCCCGCAGTCTTCCATTGCCGAAACCACTACCCTAAGACCGGCTCAACCAGATGAAAATGCCTCGCACTAGTCCAGACCTGACAATAGGTTCTTGGACGATCCGTTTCGGAGGGTCCCGAACTTGCGGCCGTTACCATCGCTGTTGGCAGTGTGAGATCCAACTCGAAGCCAAAGAGAGATTGCGCTTGAACGAAAAAGGAGAGCGAGAGATATTTTGAGTGAGAGAGAGTTAATAAAGAAAGAAAATATTATTTTATTATAAATGAATGACAGATCAGGATTCCGTTAGCCACATCTTTAATTTTGTAAGTGTAATAACGGCAAGGACCCAAAACAAAAATGGATTAAAGACTCAAGGACTAAATTGAAACTTTTCAAAATACAAGGATCAAAATGAAAACACTCACATAATATAAGGATCAAAAGTGTATTTTTTGCTTTTTTTTATTTTTATTTTTTATTTTATAAGGTAGGGAACCTTTCTAAAGAAGAGCCTTTTGAACTCGCCTCTAGGCAGTAAAACCTACGTGCAACTGACCCCATCCGCCAGAACCAGTTGCTGGGTAATCGAGAGGCATTCACCCCTGACGTTATATGCGTCAAATGTTGAAATTTGACACGTGTAATACATATGGCTGAACCAAAGTTCGTGAGGCATACAGCATTCATATCCTGGGAACAGCTTGTTTGTTTATTTTTATTTTTTTCTCTTGGTCAGATTCTGTTCAATCCATCCCTGGAGTCTATGCTGAGTTGCGACTTGAATGCGATATTTGACTTAGGCATGAGGGTGACATGTAGCTGAATGTTGTACCGGGAATCATGGGTTTTTACTATTGTTATGAATATGCAAGAGAAATGCCAATGAATAAGATCTTGAAGGTTTCTTAAATAGTGTTTGATGTTTACAGGTTTAGGTAGGGTTAGATAATAAAAATGTTGGATCTTGGATGAATTGATGGTTGTTTGATTTTAAAACAATGAATTATAGAAGAAACAAAGAAAGATAAACCCTAGGCAATTACATCCTTGAAGCCTAAGATAAGCTGTTGGAATTTAATTGAATTCAATTTTGCTATCAATATTATTGAGTACATGAAAGCCTTTCTATAGGTTATTGCCAACCCTTTTCCTAGAAAGACTAGAACTCTAAATAATACTCCTAATAACAAAGAAAAGTAATGAACTTTTAAACCAAATAGGAAAAGGACTCAAAACATACAATGAGACTCTTGGGCCTCTGGTGCAGCCTATTACAGCCCATTCCAGAAAAGGTTACCCTTATTCTAGTAAAATTTAATGAAAACTGATCCAGCAACTTTCTAACCTAAAGAAACTTTATATTAAGACTCCATAATGACTGAAGCAATCAATGAAAGGTGCCAAGAAGGCCCAACATAAAAACTAGACCACAATTCTTGAATCTTTTGGTATTTGATAGTGTGTTTTCCTGAGCACTTTGCTGTCTGCATCAACATTTCTGGCCTTACATGCTGCTTGATTTATTCAATATTTGATCAACTTCAATGCCTTTTATGCTTTCCAGGTGGTGCTTGGAGGTGGTCAAGATGCATCAGCTGTTACTACAACTGATCATCGTGCAGGGAAATTTGAAGCCAAATTCTTTGACAAGGTAAATCCATATTTTCATCTAAGTTCTTTGATTATATAAAAGTTCGTGGTTGTTTAGTCTCATCAGTATATGATGTCCTTCCACTTTCATATGTTTAGATTCTTCAAGAAGAAATTGGTGGTGTAAAAGGGCATTTTGGACCGATAAATGCTCTGGCTTTCAACCCAGATGGGAAAAGGTATGGTTTCTTTTGTTCTCTTTTTAGAAAATTGAGTTTCTTGAATTGGTGTTGAACAAAGGCTTCTCCTTTGCTGTATTTGATAGATTACCATCATGTGAAGTTTCACAAATATGCCATATGATTTTTGACTATACAAAATTATTTCTAGTTATGTTTTGATTTAAAGCATTCTACTTAATTTGTTATACTGAGCTAGTGACTATGGTGTTGCATATAAATAATAACTACTGGGTAAAGTACATTTTGCAGTAGCAACAATGTCTTTTTTCTTTTGTAAGACATTAGCAACAATGTCACCTTTCAACTTTCAGCATTGTTTCAAACTCACCCCTTCATCCAAATTTATCTAAATTAAGATTAAGAGTTAGTGTAGTACACAGATGATTGAAGTTGGTTGGTATGCCATTAACTTTATTATTATTATTATTATTATTATTATTTTTTATTTAACAAAATATTTTCTTTTCCTCTCTCTCTCTCTCTCTCTGCACCCTGTCTTATTCCTTGTGAGTTTTATTTAAGGAAATTGACATATACTGTCTCTCCTATTCCCTCTCCATTCCATTCCTCTATCGGTATCCCCGACTTTCTCTTTTGACCCCTAATTTTTCTTCTCACAAAATCCAATCCACCAGATTTGATCTTTAATTCAAACTTATCCAAAAACCAAGATTCACTCTCATCTTTTGTATATTTAAAATCAAAATCTCAATGTCAAACCAAGCAATATTCTAGTGAATGCTACATATCCAATCTCCCACTCCCCCTTCTCCACCATCTTCACTGATCTCAATCCCAATTTCCCTAAATATGTATGGCTGATAGCATAAGATCTAGATTATGGGCTTCAATATGAGGCCATGCTCAAAGATAGAAACAATGGTCCACTTCCACTGTTCCATTTACCTCCTTTTATTTTTGGTTGGAGTTGCTCCATTGGCTACCGGTGGAGTTTTTGAAATTGACTGATTCTTTCCTGAGCTCAAGTTGACATACCAGGAAAAAGAGCAGCTAACAACAATGGATCTAGGAAAAAGAGCAGCTCAAAGTCTCATTTCCCTAACGATGGCTGCTGTGGTGTTTCCATCATCTCCTATAATCTAGTTTATATATATATATATAGATAAACAACCACAAATGTGGTAATGGATCTAGGATTTGGTAGACGTGAATCTAGGGTTTGCTTGTGTGTTTGTCAGGTAGGAAGCTGCATTCAAAACTGTAAAGAAAAAGGGTAGGGGTGGTGTCAATGATATTGTGGGTGGAGGCCATGGGAAGAGGTCAGTGGGGAGTGGGATGGAGAGAGAGAGAGTTTGATCTTTTTTTATTTCTTTATTAAGACTTTCCAGCCACCCTCACATCTTTCCCTTTCCTCTCAACCCTTCTTCCTCCGTTCCAAACATATTCGTAGGAATATTTAGCAGTGGGCGTATACATGAGGACAATTGTTAATTTCAATGCCATGTCAACATTTCAGTCACCTGAATTGCATATGACTAATTCAGTTAGCTTAATTTAAAAGGATTTAGACAGAAGGTTGAAATCAGATCTCAATGCTGAAATTTAAATGACATTGGTGCAATTGGATGTTGAACAACCAACATTTTACCTCATAAATATTTTCAAGTGTATTTTTAGATTCAGGTATATTTGTGTAGAAAATCACGATAATATTGATGAGTTATTTTATATAGGTTTTTGGTATATGTATCAGGAGGATTTGGGTTATTTGTACAAATATGGGTGTTGGCATAATTTGAGGTAGAGATGGTATTATGGATGGTTGTTTGGTACACTAGTAAGTACTAAGGAGTTGGGAGTCAAAACAATATTCGAACTAGTGAAGCCTATATTAGGTCTTTGCAGCACTCCCTTTATTTTCTCTTTTTAATGGCTTCTGCTTATTCCCTATTTTGGTGGTCTAATTAATCTCATTGCTTATTGAAATTAATCGTATTTGACTGTTCAATTTAAAAAAGGGCCTATTCTGTTTGTCCTGTTAGTAGTAGTTTTATTAGTCTTCACTTCAAAACACTTTTTTAATCAGATAAGACCGAAATCCTCCTAAAAGTTGGAGAAATTTTATGTTGTTCAGATGATCCCTTGAATTTTTATTTAAATTTTGTAGTTCTTACTTATTTGATATTTTTCAACTTATAGTTTCTCAAGCGGAGGTGAAGATGGTTATGTACGGTTACATCACTTTGACCCGGATTACTTCAACGTCAAGATTTAGATTTTCAGCATATATTAATTTTAGCCTTGAGCTTCGGAGATTACTGGAAATTAAATTCAATTTTCTTTTTCAGTAGTTATTTTTGTAGTTGTGGGTGTTGTGATGAAACAATGTTTAGTATTTGTTTGTTGGAACACAGTTTTGTACAAGATATTAGGATTTTGTTGCAAGAAATTCTATTTTAAATTTTCCATTTTATAGCATTTTGGATTTTCTTTTTCATTAAAGAAAAAGAGAAGCTGGCATTATAAATGTTGTCACATTTCAAATATTCCGAAATAAGTTAAAACCAACTTGGAACAAATACTCAATATCAAAAATAAAAAAGTTGAATAAAATTTAAATTTCTGTACATATTTTTAATGACAAAGGTTTGGTTACAAACTAGTTTGTAGTTAGTTTATTATAATTCACTATGTGGTTGATTATAAGATCATCCACGTGTATTATTTAAACAATGGTGTAATTATTTTGTAATTTATCCATGATTTGGCAGATTCTCCGGTTAAAGTTCATTATGTAGTTTCAGTTAAATTTTATGATTCCATTTCTAAAATGTGATTTTAATTATAAGTGGAATAGATATGGTTTGTATTATACTTCCTCCATCTCAAATTATTGGTCCTATTAGAAAATCTTTTTATTTTTGTTTAAGGGAACACAATTTAAAGAATTGTCTTTTACATAAAAAAGGACAAGTTTTCAAAGCTACCATCATTAATTCAAACCCTAGTAAAGGAGGAGTATTGATTTTATAAATAAAGTAAGGGGTAAGTTTGAAAATATATTTAATAAGTTTTTAAAGAGGATTATATTTTGGGACATCTCAAAATGGAATAGAGGATTAATAATTTGGGACTGAGAGAGTAGTAGTTATTCAGTTGAGCATGTGGAGTAATTTTCACTATGCATCAGTTTGGTGATAATATATAAATATAATCTTGAATGTATTTTACAATTTTGTATAATATGGTTTAGTGAATAGAATAGAGTCATATTCAATTAATTTTTTTAAATACCCTTTTATAATTATATTTATAGTTGTTGTAAATAATTGTATAATTAACATCATTTTCCTTTGTTCAAAATTGTTATCTCTATAAATGTTAGAAAAGGAAAAAGAAAAAAAACTAACAAAAATCTTCCATAAATATTAAATTCTAATAAATATCAAATTCTCCTGCTTGAATAAAATGATGATATATAAAACAATCTTGATTCTTAAAAAATATAATAATACATGTTTCATAAAAACGTTAATACGTATTTGCAATTTAAATAATCAGAAAAGATGAGTTTATATTTTGTTTGTTTGTTTTTATTAAATTTCATACTGTAGTTTAAATTGATGAGGCTTATACTTGTCAATCATCAATTTATATTATAGTATGAAATTTAATAATAAAAGAAAATTACAAAACTTTTTTATATTGATGTATTAATTTAACTTTTAATAAATGAATATATATATATAGAATATATATAATATAATTATATATTTTATTCAAGTTTTTGATCATTTATATATATTTAATATTTAAGCATCTTTTTTTTTTTATTTATATCATAAATGTTTTGTCATGTTGAATATTTAAGGGATATTATTAGAAAGTCATGTTTGATTTTTTGAGTAGATAGTTTTATGAAATTTTTATTTTTTTTTTACACTTTCTCTTATGGATGCTATCTCAAATTTGACATTTATGGAATATATATTTATTTAAAAAAGATTAAAAAATTATTACATAAAACTTATTCCTCAAATAATTCATATTCCGAAATCATTATTTAAGCGACATTTATATGTGATTGTAAAAAATAGTGAAACCTAAATTTTCTGTTTTATAAAAGTATTTTCATCATTAAGATTGCAGATTTTTATTCAGGAATTACATAGATAATTTTATTACAATGAAATTCATTATCCTCATTTTCTATTTTAAAGTGTTTTGAACTCTTATGCAATAAAATTTCATCGTTTGAAAGGTTTTTTTTCCCTAGAGAGTTAAGTATTGTGCTATTTATTTTTGATTACATCATTTTCCTTATATATAAGCAGAAGTTATTACAGTTAACCTTTTGTTTCCTCAACCATTTAAAGGAATTGCATGCCCTTACAATACTCTAGGTATTGCATGTGATCTCAATCCACCGGCTTCGGTTAGTTTGAGGATTGTTCGTGTGGTGTCAATTTGTTAGTTATGTCAAGCAACTGCTGTAATGGGAGATTGAAGATTGGCATTGAGTAAATGGGAATTGACCGACCTACAAATTTAATGAAAGTGCTCTTTCCTGGCCAAGATAAGCATATATTTTTCCATCCACACAATCTGCTATCAACTTTCTCTTTGATGAACCTAAAATCTTTAGACTTTCGTTTGGATAAGAAAATGGGGATCCTAAGTACCTTGTGTCTGTAGGGAGCTTTCCAATTGCAAGCTGCTTCTATTTGTCTCACAGTATTTGATGAACCCCTTTTCGAAACCTTGAAGCTAGACCTGTTCCTTTAACTTGGTCTCAATCAGTTAACAATACTTCATCAAGCACTTTTCATACCCCATGTGGCGAAATCAGAAAGTACATCAATCAGATCAATGATTGGGGAACACCCTCTGGTAGCTTTCACTTCCCTTTAATATTGTCCAAGCTCATTTTTCTAGCAAGAAGTTAATGCTTGAATACACAACCAAAGGCACTTTGGTAGAGAGAAAACATTCCATCAAGTGCAAGATTGGGGAACACCCTCTGGTAGCTTTCACCCCTTTAATATTGTCCAAGCTCATTTTTCTAGCAAGAAGTTAATGCTTGAATACACAACCAAAGGCACTTTGGTAGAGAGAAAACATTGCAGATGTTGTAGCAGGCTAGGAATGCTAATGGATGTGGGCAGATTGGTGCAAAGGTGTCAGGTTAATTTGTGTAAGCCCTTCCAAGAGTCTCTTGAAGAGTTGTGTCTTCCTACTTTCCCTGGAAACAACTCACTCACATTCTTTCCTAGCCTTGTTGATTAGCCTTTAGTCAGATCCATCAAGTAGTTTTAAAGAAATTTATCATTCATAGAAAAGGCCTAAGATATATGCAAAGCATAAACCATGTCATGAATGTGACTTGTAAGAACTCAATAATTGTAATAGTGCTTTGACAGCATACTTTTCATTCATTCTGAGCAGGCACATGTTTACAACCATATAGTTAGTCTGCATCCTTGTCTATCTATTTAGTTATGGTAGGTCAAATTAGTAGGTGAAGACAGAGTCTATAAGCTCTTACCTTAAGATAAATTTATTCTTCCTTAAGATAAATTTATTCTTCCATCTATTACGTAATAGAGTGGTAAAAGAAAGGTATTGTCTTTCCCCTCCAAGTTATTCTATTTGCTATTTGCTTTTTCTTCACATTGGTAGATGAAACTCATGTCGCTGATAGCAGAAGTATATCCCCCATCAAGAATAAGATTGTGTGCTGTTATGAATCCAGCATCTTCACTAGCCAGGAAAAGCACAGCCTGAGCCACATTTTCTGTACTTCCACTTCTCCCACGCAATAAACTCGCTCTCTCACCAACAATCTTACCAATTTCTTCAGGTGTTATATCCATCCCCATGCACGTCTTGTAGGCACTGACAAGCATCTCCGAAGGAACCCCATGTGGCGAAATGCAGTTCACTCGAATTCCATGAATCCCCAACTCACAAGCAGCACTTCTCATTAATCCAATGATTGCCCCTTTTGACAATGTGTAGGGGTGTCCTGCTAGGCCTCCCATGATGGCTGCTGAGCTTGATGTGCAAATGATACATCCTCCTTTTCCGCCTTTGATCATGGCTTTTGCAGCATGTTTCATGCCATGTAAATATCCATGCACATTAACTGAGAGTAGATACTTCACATGGTCCATGTCAAGGTTAGTGATGCTCCCACCAGGGCCACCAATGCCTGCATTGTTGAACATGATGTCTAGTCCTCCTTTCCAAGTCAGTGCAAGCTGGATGGCTGATTCAACATCGGCTTCCTTTGAAACGTCACAGTGAATGTAGCGGCCTTCTATTGAATCGGCTAGTGTTGCCCCCAAATCATCAAGTATGTCAGCAATTACAACGTGGGCACCATTTTGTGCAAACAGTTTTGCTGTGGCAGCTCCAATCCCTCTTGCACCACCAGTTATAACTGCAACTTTGCCCATCAGCCTTAAACAAGACAAAACAAAACATGTAAAGGGGACTATATAAACTGGCAATAACACTCAATTTTGTCAACTTAGTCATTTGCATAACATACAATGAGAGAGAGAGAGAGAGAGAGTAATACTAATAGTTAGATGTGTTCTATAACAGTGGTCTCCCCAAAATCCAAGAGAATTAAGTCATTGAACTTCCTTCGGGGCAGTGATACTTACATACTAACAATGTATATCATTCATACCAATCCACCTAAAATGTAGGAATGTATATCCATAAATTGTGAATATTTATAAATGTTGATATCCACAATTTATTGATGTATGTCCACATTTAGGCGGTGTGATGTGAGTAGTAAGGAACAATATTTATCTCTTACAAAATAATTCACACATGAGTCTAAGATGTATTTAATACAACACAGCTTTTTATTTTTTGATAAGTAATACAGTACCACAATACTCTAAATCATTCTGAAAACAAACAAACCTATTTTTAGACATTTAAACTGGCTACTTGCTTTTTGTGATAAAAATCCTCTTTCATTATAGCTTATCAAGTATTAAGATCATTAAGTGCAAAGCTCTTGATTGGCATTCCTTAATCTCTCCCCTTTCCACTTGTTGTAAAAATTGAATTATTAAAAATAAAAAAGGTGAAATTTCCAAAATTCTTTCCTTGCCAATTCAATTTCTTTAGAGGAAATTTGGCTCATTTTTCCAAACCTAGACAGAAAAATCTCCAATATATATGTTAACTTATGGACTTGATTTCTGATCCTTAATCAGGCCAGCAGGACTAACCTCTTTGCTGATAACCTCTGCACTTCATCATTCATTCGAGTGTCTGGTTCCATTTTGATTCCTAGAATGTTTGTTAACAATTGGATGGTACTATTTAAGGGCAACTCATATGCGGTAAAGACTGAATATTTTTTGCAGATTTAGGTATACCTTAAATATCATAATCATATCAATTGATTGGTGCTCTTTATAAGTATGTTTTTTTACTCCTGCACACTCTTTTCATTCTATACAACTACTTCCAAACCATAGTTAAGCTGGCAGGCCATCCATCAGCAAATGTCCTTTATTTTATTTAAAAAATTAGTTATGTCTTATCTAAATCTCAACAAGCTGCTGCCTTCTTATTTTGTGTGGTGATATCAATTAAAAAGAAAAACGTTTTCTTTCAGTTTATCTTGATACACATGAGAAAATTGGTCGAGGACTTTGTTTACAACTTTTCACTAAAATAAATTTTTATAAGAAATAAGCTCACCAGGTCTGATTTGAACAAATTGGCTAAGTTATTGGGCCAAAGAATAATTAAGCTATAAGACCTAATTGTCATTTCAGTTTATAAGTATTATAAAGTAAAAACAGCACATGATCCACTTCGAGACATCTTTTTTTCAGAGAAGAAGACCGTTATTAACGGTTATTTGGAGTGAAGACTGTTCTTGGCAATTGGTAATTAGAAATTCTTATCAAGTGACAAGTGTTGATCAAACCTAGAAGATTGGGTCTTTAAATCGCAGTTCAAGGCATGCATAGAAATTGGAAACTAACTGGTAACTGCTCACTGTGAAGGTATAAATAGAAGAGCACTGTTACAGAGAAAGCTCCCGCCAACATTTAAGAGAACTTGAGATCAAAAGAGAATAAAAGAGATTAAAAGAGACCAATATTGTAATTTACTATTCCTAGTATAAAATTGCAAGTTTCAAGAGTTTCATGCTTGTAAGTTCTTGTTTTATCTTATATTTACGGATGTAAAGTGTGCAATATCATATATAATGAAGAATTATAAGTATTTAAGTGTAATTAATCTTACTAATGCACTTTTAGGATAATATTGATACTGGTGTTACATTAAGAATTTAAGACTATATTAGTGATCAATGTTATTTAATTAGAACATTTGTATTGTACTTTCATTTCGAGGAAACAGTAACAAGTGAGACTAGTTTAAGTCTCCACCTCAAGGTAGTAAGATTTGGTTTTAATTAACTTTGTAACTTCATTTCCTGGTGTTATTTGGTGCCATACCTAAAAGGTCTTCTTAATTGAGGCCATTCTGAACCATCACTCCATTTTGAACTTCAAAATTGGATTATTCATTTAATTCAGAGTTTGTACAATACTTTGAAGTAGTTATTTATTTCCTTCAATGACCAAACCACATTAAAAATTAGTTTGCTACAAACAGTCTTATAAAGTATTTATCTGTTGACTGAAAAATGTTGCATAATCGAATTATGTTACGGCATTATAGTTATCAAGATCTTAGTGTGTATGAATAGATAAGAATCAGAGGCTATGGTATTAAAGCGTATGGAACTGTGCTTTATCAGATTGGTAATGATTTGTAATATGGAAGATAGTGAGTTGTGTCTTTATTAGCAAAGCCTTTAGATTTCAAGCATTAGCAAATTTTTTGCTAAAGAGAAGGCAGCAAATATATTTGGAAGAATGTTTTGTAATATACATGATCATTTGTCTCCATTTAATGCAAGTGTTAACTAAGTACAATACATGATCAAAAAAATAAAAACTAAGTACAATACATGGTTCATGGTACTTAGAATATAGCACTTTCAAAATAAGAAATTATTTGATTGAGAATTTCAAGGAGACTTGAACTCTTTGAGAAGTGTAATATGGATTGGAATTGCAAATGAGTGTAATGACAGTACATGAGAATTCCATGAGTTGGGTTCATGCATAAATTCCCAAAAAAACCTTTTGTTTGGGAATTTCAATAGTCAAATTCTATTGAAAAGAAAAATATAGAATTCACTGGTGCAAACACTATAATTTTGAACCTATCGATGCTAAAGAAGAAGTGTGTTTCATTCCAAGTGTTGTGAGAAAGTGAGCTAGTGAAACTATGAGTGACTCAATGTGTAAAAAATATAAAGTTATTTCTTGAGAATGTTAGTGTTATAGTTATAGAGAACTATAATATATTTTAGTGTTCCACTATAGGTTCAACTATATCAAAGTATGGAGAATTTGTCAAAGTCATGTTATAGTAATATTATTGTGAAGTAACTTTGTATTGTCTTAATTGTTTTTGTATTTCCCTATTTGATTATAGTGGATTGATTGAAGTTAGTATTTAGCGATATTAATATATTAGTTTTTCTTAACCAGTAAATTTTTAGTGTTTCTTGTGTATTATTTTTCTTATTTATACCCATTTATTTTATTACTATTATTTGTTTGCTTGACATAATTTAAATTTCACAATTTCACCTCCTTAGCCCAACATTTTCGAAAATGCCTTGCTAACGTGTACACATTGCTAACCAATCCCACATGTTTCCAAGCTATTTAACATTAAACCAATGAATGATAGACGTTAGCAAAGAGATAAATCTATATATAATATTTATAAACTTTCTTCTTCGGATTCAATGATATACTAATTTGGAGAGTTAACTTTCAAATCAAAATAACCTAATTCATATTATTTTTATTTTAATCTCTTCATCTTTTATTGTTGTATTAATTGGAAGTGACCATAACCATCAAAACAAAAAATACAAAATTACAATTCATATGTGCAAATACTATAATTTCAAAAGAGGGTACAACAACACTCAAGTACTAAAAATTCTAGTATTTTGTAAAAAAAGATTAATTTTATAATAACTCAAGAAACCAAATTCATATAATTTATTACTCTAGAAAACTCCAACAATTAGGTAAAGGGAAAAAAAAGTCATCACGTGCCAAGTGATCCAAAAACAGAAGAAAAATGCAAATTACATCACAGTACATTAATCATAGTCCATTCCAACAGATTTAAAGCATACTTGTAAAATTAAAGGATAGAAGTATAAGTTCATAATCATTGACAATGCTTTCCTTACATCCAATCAATCCAATGATAGTGCTAGGCTGCTAGCCAGTAACACCAATAACTGCTCACGTCTTCCATCCTCCCTCTTGGAAACCAGCAAAAAGAAATAACACAAGTTAATAGACAAAGGTGGGTCTAGAAATGGAAACTAACATCTAATTAAAAACATGTTTAGATTGATCTAAACTCAAATGCATATTGAGTCAACTAGAACCACATCTTCTTGTTAAATAAAATGACATACATATGAAATCAAACAATGTACGTCTGAGATCATGTAGGAGGAATGCAAATTCAGAAAATTTGATAGACAGAAAAGTTAAAACAGAGCAAAGACATAAGTTTGGTTATGATAAATTTCTACTAATGGTTAAATTATTCATCCTTCAAACGTAAAAAAAAATGAGGCTGTACAAATGTGAGTCAAAATTATCCATGGGAAATTTATATCTAATCTAATTGCAAAGAAAAGAAGAAATAAATGAGCTCTCTTTAATAAATTTATTGACAGAAGAATAGGAGGTGATGACATACTAGTAACTTAAGAAGGAAGAGCTCAAAAGTAATAAAGGCGGCAGTGTAAGTAGAGGAGAGGTTATTCTAAAACTCATTTTCCCTTGTCTTTAAGCATGGGATCAACGCGTGTTCTCAGTCTTTCAGGTTGGGATTAAAGGATTACAGCTTCTACTTCTACCGGATCTTCCTTCACCATTACAATTTTGCTTATTTCTTTCTGTATTATCAATCATCAATTGACAAATGAGACCCCAATTATCAGAAAATAAAGAAGTGCCATGTGCTTGCCTTATTACATATCATCTTGTGTTATGAGACACTGTACATATCATCACTGCTGCATGAGACAAGCTTGGGCAAAACTAGCAATTGCACTTCAAGCTTGGGCAACTGCTAGCATTTGAAGCTTCAATGCAACTGCATTGATTCAATCAATCTCTAAATGACCCACATAGTATATGATATGGGAAAGCCACATCAATTCACATTATCAAGAATAGTAGCTGGATGGAACAACATGACACAAGTTTCAAAATGACAAATAATAGAATGGGAAGTTTCTCATTCCAAATAATCAAGAATAGTAGCTGGATGCTAGTAGACTAAAAAAGAAACACATAGGTAACAAGTAAAAATAAAATAAAAGTTTTGTGATGAGTACATAAATAAAGATGATTTCGACCAGCAATAACACAACTAATGATATTCATTTTATAACATAGAATCCATCTACTGAAATGTTTTAAGAATCAATAATATAGATTTACTCAATTAACTCAACAGAGCTAACTTGTTACGCAGACACAGACACATCAGGAGTTCTAGACAAAATTTCATTCCTAGGATGAAATTGTTTAAATGAAAACAGAAAACAATGATAAGTTTCTTACAAGAAATAAAAAAAATAAAAAGCTCCCCACCAGAAGGAGGCTAGTTCAACTATTACAGGCCCAATTGCAGGGCAAACTCAGCACAAAATCCAACTACCAAAAAGAAAAATTTCACAGCTTTCTAATCAACAAAATTCATTATGACCACAGATATCATCAACAATATAATTGCAAAAATAAGACTAAATTCTCTTAATACAACCAAATATAGTTGTTCTACTTTTAATTCAAATAAAGGCCCATAAAACCCAAAAGAAATTTCCTAATCTGCCCATCAGGCCATCACATAGCCGGCCAACAAACAAAACCAAAAAAAAATCCCTAAGAAAAACAAATCTCAAAACCTAAACAAGCCAGCAAATCACAAATTTCAAATCAAAACCTAAACACCAAAAAAGTCCCAGATCAGTAAACTATTAAGTAATTAGCATAGTCTTTGTTTTTTATTTTATTTTTTGTAATTAATAACTTGAACGTCATACAGTACTCATAGTGGCTGTGATTTGGGAAAGTGGCAGTGTTTATTTAGTATTTTAATAATAAGGTGAACTTGTGGATCAATCCGTGGAAGCAAAACTGGAAGAAAAGTTATAGTACAGTGAATGCAAAAACAATGAATTCTTTATTAGTTCACTGTAAAGCCACCCACCACTTTATTAGTTTACTTAAAATTTTATGTTTTTAACTCTTTATTGTTTTATGTGTCGACAGTAGGTGTAGGTGTGTTTTTGTGTTAAATTTTTGTGTTGGCTTTTTAAATTCGCAAAATTAATAATTTTTTAGTTAAAATACTATTAGATTAATAATTAATATTATTTTTATTTGATTTGTAGATCATGAGAAAGTTAACTACAATTACTGACTTTTTCAACAGAAAAAATACAAACAATTACTAACTTTTTCAATCATAAATGATTTCGAGACCTAAAAATATGTCGACTTTCATTTGGATAAATGAATGGGTTGAGATGTATTAAGAAATGCTTATTATGTATCCTTTTTGTTGTTGCTAGTTTTTGGTTTAAATGCCATGGTGCAAACATAAAGCTTGAATGACACAGGCATTTACATGCATGCATATAATTGGATAACACTTAACAGCTTCCAGTAATTTAAGGCTTATGATTTCTAAAGCAGTAGCGGAATTAGAAAACTTACAAAACGGTTGATTGGAAAAACTCCAAAGCACGTCAAATGTGATATGCAAATCACTTTCACATGGTATGAGAAACTCTTGTATGTATAAGATGAAACTCAATTTAACTGAAACCCACCTCAAGTGGTACAGTGTGAAACCAACCAAGCAATTAGATAATATGAAGAGCACAAACCCAATCTTGCCCACTTAGAACAATCCTAAACAGACATAAGCTAGATATATGCTTATAAATGCAAGAAAAAGACAACTTGTCCAAAAAACATGATAGATCGAGATGAAGAATAAGGCTTCTTTGTTAGGGGATGAAAAGAAACATTCTGTTGGAACACATAGGTGTCTATCACAACAAATTAGATTCCCTCGAAGACATTCAAGGACCTAAAATAAATTAATATTCATTCAATATTGCACAAAAAGAAAATCAGAAACCAGAAATGTAAAAATAATTCTACCTGTATCTGTCACGGTCGCGTCTTCTATCCCTATCCCTTTCCCTGGCAGGGCTTCGCCCACGGTAATAATCCTACTAGAAGTTACACCAAAATATAATTAAAAAAAAAAAAAATTAAGCGTAACTGGAAAGAAACAACACAAGCAGGATTTCTTTTCCACTATGTCCAAAAGTTTAGAGAGGGAAAAAGAGCAAATGAAAGGATGTATCTTTACAGAAAGGAAATGATAGGACCTTTCATCAGGAAGAGGAAAAATTAGCTATACTTCTTTCCCTTCTTAGGATGAAAAGTGGAATAAAGAAAGGAAAATTTGGCTTCTGTTGTTTGGTAGTCAATAGAGAAGGGAGACGTAGCGAAATGAATCTATTTTTTACATGTGAGATAGAAGGGCAAAACATCTAAACACTTGTGATTGATATGTGGTGACAAAATATTCAATCACTCTAGGGAAGAAATAAATATTGGGCCCGAAGGAATGGCATTAAGCAATATCCCCCCTCTCTCCTAATTTCACTCTTGTACAAGATATTATACTTATCTCTCCTTCCATTTCCTTTTCTTCCCCTCCAAAAGCTTTTATCAAACACATAAGTTAAACAGGAATGAAAGAAATGCAAACCTTTTCATGAGCCTCATCTTCTAAACCACCAAGTTGGTCATTCTCCTCCTTCTCTTCCTCCACCTCAAAACCATCTTCCAAAGCGCTTTGTCTAGGTTCCAATGAACCAAGTGATTCGAGAGTCCATCTGTAGGCATACAGAAAGTCATCAAGCATATTTTCAAAGAGAGTCATGGAAACAAAAGGTAGACAGAAAATTACAGAAGGAAACCTATGAAAGAGATCAAATACACAAATAAACTCAAATAACCATCAGGAAATACCAGTTTTAATTAAAAACAAGTACCTTTTCTTGATGCATGGCAAAGCAATATCACAGGAATATACCACCACATCTGTCAAAGAGAAGTCTGACACAATTAGAAGTCAGGCATAGCACAGGTAGGTTAGTAAATTCATGAAAATTATAAATGCATATGGAAATAATATCAAATAGAAGCTGAAAGTATCAATGAGAAAGTAATCAAGGCAGATTCCAGAGATATGTTGAGGATCTTTATGTCCTTCAGGTAATTTTCGCCTTACCTTCCTATAATCATTGTACAAAGGCTCTAGGTACCAATAGACATCAACATTTGTTCCTGTAAGATGCAAATAAAAAGCACCAAGTATCTGCACTCAAACAAAAAAACGAAATGATGTTAAAATTCAAAAGGAAACTGCCAGAGAAACAAGTTCACGTTAACATGACAACAGTACAAAGAAAATGCAGCATTGAAAGATTGTAAAACCCAAAAACTGTAATTTAGTGTAATTACTTAGATATTCTTGTTCTTGGAGATTGATCGTCTTGAATTGATCATTGTATCCAAATAAGAATAAAAAATTACAGAACTCAAATGGCCCTTGTCACAGATTTAAAAAGATAAAGAAATGCAAGCATATGCCAATGAATCTTTAAAAAAGAAAAAAGGAATATATATACAGCTACAAACAAGATCCATAAGAGGGAGAAAGATGGTTACTTACAAATAAGATTCATGACAGCTACCACTTTGACTGGGATTCCTCTTCCTCACAATCAGAGTTACCTTGTTCTTGTGTGCTTAAATTCCCAATCCAATTTCCCAAACGCGGAATGAATCTTTCAATTACATTAGGGATCCGTATCCTCTTTGGATGTGGTATGTCCATGTCATTAGAGGTACCTTCTCCACTAGGTCCAGCCTCATCCGCATCATAGTCATCATGGCTTCGCTTAATTTTGGTATCTTTGGCTGAATCATCAAATTTATCCTCATAAGGAGTGATGCTGCAGCTGCTACACCCAGCCATAGTTTGCTTGTATACCAAATGGGCCCCGATTTTTGTAACCTCCAGGTCTGGACAGTTGCTTGTAAATTCAATCTCAATCTGATTTAATCCATTAACATCTCTTTGACGAAATGCTTTTTCAACGTATTTGAATTGGGATTCGAGGAATGAAGAGGAATTATATGTCATCCAAAGGTGATAAGATTCAATCTTACCAACTTCTTGGGAGAAACGGGAGAAATGTTGGCCAACACCGTGAATAAAATTTCCGTAAGATTTATAGTCAAAACTAAGCGTAATATCTTTGGCAAATGGATTATGCTGACGGAGTACGAAAACAGCGCACACAACGATTCCCTCCCATTTATTATTACAACATTCATCTAAAGCCACTTGCAGATTCATTGAAGCACCCACACTTTGATGGCTAAACCATTTCGGAATTTCACTTCCAGGAATAAGCATACCAAAATTAGGATATCCCTGAAACATACAAAATTACAAATCATGATGTTTAGTACTTCACAAGTAAAACCTAAAATTGTGAGAGATGGAAACTGAACTGAAAGAGTTGTTATGAATCAATCTGAATTGAAGAAAGAATTGAAGATTTATTAATCAAATTAAAGAGAGAGACCTCAAAGGAGCGTCGTTGAATATTTAACAAAATGTTGTTGTAGCCTTGATTGCCAATCAATTTGACGCAATTGATAAGATAGAGAAAAGGATGGAAATCATCTTCTGGTCTTATTGGTAAAGTTTCTAGTGAGGTACAACCATTTGCTCTAATAGACCAAATATTTAATGGAAGCTCTGGCAAGCATCGAAGAGTTGTACAACCATTTACAATAAGATCTCTCAGATTAGATAGTCGAATGATACTTTTAGGAAGACAAACAAAATCATTTCCACTTAGATCTAAATCTCTTAGAAGAGGCAAACAACCAAAAGTATCGGGAATTGATCGAAGATTGCAATAACTTAGATCCAAATCGGTCAAAGACAATAAACTTGATAAAGAACGTTCTAACATGCCCATGGGATCTGGACTTCTTCTTCTTGGCATTAAAGGAAAAGTGAGGAGCTTATTCGATGATATAGATGATAGCCCTTCACATCCACGGAGAGATAGTACTCTAAGATTTTTTAAGAGAACGAAAGACGAAGGTAGCTCTGTAATAGCAGTTCCACCCACATATAGCTCCTCCAAGCTTTCGACATTCCCCAAGTTCTCTGGAAGGCTTTTAAGGCATTTGCAACCATATAGATCCAATTGAGTAAGCCGTTTGAGATTTCCAAGAGATGGATGAATCTTAGACAGTCTTGTACAACATTGAAGAATCAACTCCTTAAGATTTGGGAATCCACTGAATTCTGGGGTCTCGATCAAGTTTTGAGAGTCACTCAGGTCAATGACTTTTAACTCTTCTAAACTCTGTTATAAAACAAAAAATATTTAGATAAAATCAAGCCCTAATGAAAAGGAGGAAATGCACATTTACATTATTGAAAATCGTACCATAATTCCTTTCCACAGTTGTTTGATTTGGCTGCAATGCAATCTGAGTTCAACGAGTTTGATTGGTTGGAAACCGGTTGGCAAGGATTTTAAAGGATATCCATGCCATTCCATGAGACATAACTCATTAGAAAGATAATTAAGGCCTTGTGGAAGTCGTACGTTTTTAACTTTAAGCAATCTCAATTTTTTCAACTTTGAGAAGGCTTCAGCATTCAATTGTTCCACTTTTTCATCAAGTGGGTATAGGACTATGCCTTCAACTAACTCTGTTCCCTAATAACCAAGAAAAATGAAATTAGAATAATTGGAAAATCGTTATAAGAATTTGTAAGAATATATATACGTCTCTAGCCTCTAGGTTCATATTTAGACTAGTCAACTTACAGTATTATTCTTCAACACATGAAGAGCATCCTCATAAAGCCACAATCTACTACATCCACCAGGCTCTTTAGGGGATACGCGATGAACAAGTTCTTGACCCATTTCTTGTAACAAATCATGCATACACAACTCTCCCTGATTAGTAATGGTTATGAGAGATTTGTCCATAAGAACACCAATATTGTAGTCTGGATGGTAACCAAAACTTTCTAGTATATCTTTCATGCAATCTTGCTTCTCACCTTTGAAAAAACATGCAATATCTAAGAACAATTCTTTCTGTGTATCCGTTAGCCCATCAAAACTTATTTGAAGTATATCCAAAATGTTTCTATCAGGTTTTGCTTTTAGTTGATCTAGGGCACTTTTCCATTCATTCGTTCTTTTATCAAACAACAAAGAACCTAAAACTTTAAGAGCCAAAGGAAGGCCTTTAGCATAATTCACAAAGTCCTTAGACAAATCCACATAATTTTCTTTAGGATGGGGACTGTTAAAAGCCCTCCAACAAAAAAGCTGCAAAGCATCATCGTAATTCAACCCCTCAACTGCATATATATCATTCACACCACGTCTTCTCAACAAATGGCTATCTCTGCTTGTTACAATGATTCTACTCCCTGGACCAAACCAATCATGGTTTCCTGCTAAGGCTTCTAGTTGTTCTTCTTCATCCACATCATCAAGAACAATAAGAACATTTATATTACGTAGTCTATTCCTTATAACATTGATTCCCTCCTGAAAATCCCATATATTTATTTCTCTTTCCATAAGGATCTTACAAAGAAGTCGTTTCTGTAAAGAAACTAGACCTTTATTTCTTTTTTCTTCTCTTACATTAGCAATAAAGATGCTAGCATCAAAGCTACCATAAATTCTTATATAAATTTCTTGAGCAAGAGTTGTTTTACCAATTCCACCCATCCCACATATTCCAACAAAGCGGACTCCATCCAACCCACCCAAATATAAATCCAAAATTTCCTCCACACTTGAGTCTATTCCAACAAGGTCATTGGAAACACTTGACAATTCACGATTCAGCGTACCAAATATCCTTCCAATGATTTTTTTGATAACTATTGATTCATGCCTGCAATAAAGATAACAGAACAATATTTTTTATGATACAGAGCTAGTCACATTTAGAGACAAAACGTTCAGCATAAATACAATCTAAGCTTAGTTTAGTAGCAAAAGAGGAATTCTAAAAGTGTATAATATGGCACCGTAACTGAGTTTTCTAATTGAGAACCATGTGTTTCCTTTTGACTTTAACACTTTAAAGAGTTGAGAGTTAAAATCAGGCAAAAAGAAAAGAAAAAGAAATTCTTACTTATCCTTTAAATCCCATCCAGCGAGATCAGCAATTTTTGTGAGGGCAGCTTTCCACTTTTGTAGATCCCCTGTGTTATCCTTGAGATGCGGCTCTTCATGTTTAGCAAAGGCTTCTGCAAAAGTGCCCCTCAGATTCCGCACGTCACTAGGATCGACATAGTGGAAAACAGGCAGAACTACTAACCGCTTCTTTTCCATGCACTCAACAATCTTTGCTAATTCAATCAAACACCACCTCGAAGAGGCGTAGTCCCTTGAGAGAATAACCACAGCAAACCTTGATTCTTCTATTGCTTTCGACAGCTCTGGGGCAATCAATGTTCCCCGCTGCAGTTTTTCATCGTCCCTAAAAGTGGATATGCCTTTTTGTGTCAAACCAGCATAGAGATGGTCAGTAAATTTTTTGCGGGTATCATCTCCCCTGAAACTGAGAAAGACATTATATTTGCATCCAGAGGCAGAAGAAGAAGAAGAAGTTGATGATGGAATCAAAGCCATGAAGGAAATGGATGTGGTTGAAGTTGAATAGTGAGGTCACAGATTACGGAAATTGCAGGTGTGATTGAAAAAGCTCAAAAAGTTTCTTGAAATAACGCTGCTGGACTCAGTTTCTATCGTGTATTGATTTTTAAAACTGCTCTGGGGAGACTTCTGGTCTGGAATTCACGGGTCAACAATTCATTATCTATTAGAGTCGGTGTGCAAGTGGCCTTCCTCTTTCCAGGTATCTTCCTAGTCCAACAACTACTTCAATTTTTTAAACTATATTGGTTGTTGATGGGGAACTTCTTTTAAACTATATGTATGTAAGTGTTCGCGCGTGAACCTTTTTTTTGTTTTCTTCTGAATGAACGACTCTGTGATAATCTTCTTGTTCAGTATGCGAGGGATTCATTGAAGCCTTCGCATGTGCATAGGTTCACTTGTAGGAAGTAGCCAAGTAGGAACGCAAGTAGCCCTACGTACCCCTCCAATTGCCAGACAGGATCTAACCATTTGAAGTCCAAATTGAGGGGATGCAGTTAAGTTATGCTTCAGTGCCAATATGTGAGGTGATATCAAATATCATAGAGAAGTACCGTGTACAAAAGATGAAATGTTAGATTATATTAAGGAGAATTTTATTTTATTCATTTACGTAGTATTTCTAGGATCCAGATGCATTATAAGTTTAACTTTCAATCGGTGTAAGAGTTTTCAAACTATTGCCGTATTTCTATATCTTTTCCATAATTGTGCCCTTAATTTAAGGAGAATTCTATAAGAACAAAATTCAAATGATAGATATATCTATGAGTTTGAGCTTTATATTAATTTCTGAATTTTTTTTTCACATTTTTTCTTTATGTGGGGACTTCCACTCACACGTGCAAATCCAACAATCTAGCCCTCACGTGTAAGTTGTTACCTCTATGTAGGCTTTGAGACCTCTCTTCCTTGGCCATAAACAAGTCCTACTAGCTTCCTTTTGCTTATGAGATTTTTTCATTCTCTTGCACGTCATCTTGGGCACCACGTGTCAACCCCGCAGGTTCATCCATTGGAACCCCCCCGTACATCCACCTTCATGGAACTTCGCATCGCATCATGTTTATTCGATCTAGAACCATTGACAATATTATTTTGTAGGGTCTTTCTCAACGATCATTTAGGTGGGCTTTATGAGCTTCTCTTGTGCAATGCACACTTGTGTGTGCTCCAAATACACGATTCCTATTCCAACTATGAAAGGAAGCTATTCCCGCTCCATCTACGTAAAGGTCTTTGAAACACCTTGTTACCTTACCGGCTTACCGCACACCACCATGAGATCTTATAACACTTATTCGGACCACAATTTAGTCTTATATTAATAAAATGGGTAAATTACAGTGACACCCTCTTCTTTTGGGGAAACTAAACTCGTTACACCCTAATTTGGGGAAATAATACTCCGCTCCCAAATATGCAAAATAATTAACACTCCGCTCCCTTTTTCTTTTCTTTTTTTGTTTATTTTTTATTAATTTTTTTAACAAATGCCTAACTAACCAAAGTTAAAAAGAAAAATTATATTCCAATTATTTTAAGTTTAAGTGTGAAATATTCCTTTAAAAATGAGGGAAAAATGGGCTGAGTGTTAATTATTTTGCAAATTTGAGAACGGAGTGTCATTTTCCCATACTAAGGTGTAACGAATCTAGTTTTCCCAAGAGAATGGGGTGTCATTGTAATTTATCCTAATAAAATTAACCAAACCATCTCAAAAAACATTTTCACCAAAATTACCAAGCCAAAATATCAATCACACATAATAAATCCACTATAGTAAAATCAATTACAATATTTTCTCAAGTTTATGCATAACTTAAGATCCACACCAAATATAATAATACGGATACAACAACTTGCCATGATTATAGCACCTTAAAACCTCTCTAGATAGACCTCTCTTGAAGTAACGCTGCTGGACTCAGTTTCTATCGTGTATTGATTTTTAAAAAAAGGGCTGTGGGAGACTTCTGGTTTGGCATTCACGAGTCAACAATTTATTATCTATTAGAGTCGGTGTATAAGTGGCCTTCCTCTTTCCAGGTATCTTCCTGGTCCAACAACTACTTTAAGTTTTTAAACTATATTGGTTGTTGATGGGGAACTTCTTGTATGTAAGTGTTCGCGGGTGAACCATTTTTTTTTTTGTTTTCTTCTGAATGAACGACTCTGTGATAATCTTCTTGTACAGTATGCGAGGGATTCATTGAAGCCTTCGCATGTGCATAGGTTCACTTGTAGGAAGTAGGAACGCAAGTAGCCCTACGTACCCCTCCAATTGCCGAACAGGATCTAACCATTTGAAGTCCAATTGAGGGGATGCAGTTAAGTTATGCTTCAGTGCAAATATGTGAGGTGATATCAAATATCATAGCTATAGAGAAGTACCGTGTACAAAAGATGAAATGTTTTTTTTTTTTTTTGATAAGTAAAATGTTAAATTATATTAAGGAGAGTTTTATTATATCATTATAAGTTAAGTTATAACTTTGAATCGGTGTAACAGTTTTCAAACTATTGCCGTATTTCTATATCTTTCCCATAATTGTGCCCTTAATTTAAGGAGAATTTTATAAGAACAAAAATGTTAGATATATCTATGAGTATGAGTATGAGTTTGAGACTTTGAGCTAATTATATTATATTAATTTCTCAATTTTTTTCACATTTTTCTCCATGTGCGGACTTCTACTCACATGTGCAAATCCAACAATCTAGCCCTCACATGTGAGTTATTACCTCTATGTAGGCTTTGAGACCTCTCTTCATTGGCACCACATGTCAACCCTGCAAGTTCATCCATGAGAAATTGAGACCCCCATACATCCACTTCCATGGAACTTCGCATTACGTCATGTTTCTTTCTCAAAGATCGTTTGTGTGGGTTTTATGGGCTTGTCTTATGCGATGCACACTTGTATGGGCTCCAAGTATACACACCTCATTCCTACTCCAATTGTGAAAAGAAGCTATCCACACTCCCTCTATGTAAAGGACTTTGAAACAACTTGTTACCTTACCGCACACCACCATAAGATTTGATACCACTTATTGGGGGGCCACAATTTAGTCTTATATTTATTAATAGGGTAAATTACAACGACACCTCCTTCTTTTGGGGAAACTAGACTCGCTACACCCTATTTTAGAGAAATGACATTTTACTCCCAAATTTGCAAAATAATAACACTCAGCCTCCTTTCTTTTTTTTTTTCTTTTTTTTTATTTTTTTATTTTTAACCAATGCCTAACTAACCAGAGTTAAAAAGAAAAATTATATTCTAATTATTTTAAGTTTAACAGGGGAATATTCCTTTAAAAATGGGGAAAAGTGGACTGAGTGTTAATTATTTTGCAAATTTGGGAGCGAAGTGTCATTTCCCCAAAATAGGATGTAGCGAATCTAGTTTCTCCAAAGAATGAGGTGTCAGTGTAATTTATCCTAATTAATGAAATTAACCAAGAATTTAAACCAATCTCAAAAAATATTTTCACCAAAACTACCAAGCCAAAATATCAATATATCACACATAATAAATCTACTATAATAAAATCAAGACTAAAGTCAACTTTTGGCCCCCTAACTTAAGGGGTGTTTTCATTTTGGCCCCCTAACTTCAAAAATTTTCATTTTGGTCCCTTAACTCTTTTTAGCTATCAAATTGCACCTTCCGTTAATCTCTGTTAGTAGCCCTCCGTTAAGTGTCTAGTTAGCCCTCTGTTAAGTGTCTAGTTAGACAGCTGACATGTCATCTGATGTGGCTAATTTTGATACGTCATCAAAAAGAAAAAGAAATAGAAAATATTATTTGTTTGTCTTCTTCTCTCTTGAGGTTGTTTGTCTTCTTCTCTCTTGACGCTCGCTACTCCTTACTGTATTTTCTTGTTTTTCATTTCTTTTGATATCTCATCACCAATAGTTAATTAACAAACTCCAACTACTAGGAAGCAAGGTTGTTTCTCTTATACCAGTTCCAGGGTTGTTTGTAATTGGGTCAACCAGGAAGCGATCGGTCAACGGGTTCCAGATTTTTATTGATTTTGAGTAGCATCTCAAATACAATGATGACGATAAAGTGGTTCAGGGTTGGAATAACGTTATTATGCATTTTAGTTTTTTGTTTGTTTTAAGGATGGAATTAATGGAGCGGTTGGCGGTTTCGGTTTCGTTAATGCCGAAGGTTAATAATTTCTTCTCTCTCTGTTTGGAATTTGGAATTCATATTCCCATTTGCTGCATATTGCAATTTTCAATTAAATTCCGAGTTTTCAGGGAATTTGAGTTTTTTGCCGCATTTGGGGGAATAACAAAAAACAGAAAAAGCTCTTGTAAATACTAATGGTTTATTCTTTGCCTTTTGTCTTGTTTGTGAAATTTAACAAATACTAGGACTTGGAAAAATTCCTTACTGGGTTGAGTGGGACTGTTTACTTCATAGTCTAAGAGGGTTTAACTCAGTACTACACGCACTGCCTAACTTGAGAAACTTGGGAAATTCACTTTTAAGTTGAGTGATTCAAAGACTGTTTGGCTGCTGCTAAAAACTATGATTTTAATTGGATGACACAGAGCTCTCTTCATTTTGTTATGGAAGCTTGAACGTTAACACTGTTTTCTTCAATTTCCATTCTATTAATTGATGTTTGCACTTAATGATTGCCACATTCGCATAAGGCAGGCGATCCCTTGAATGCTTTGAAGACCAATTTAGTTGATCCAAACAATGTTCTGCAAAGTTGGGATCCTATTTAATGTGTATTTAATTTTCTTTTTTTCTTTTTTATGACGTGTCAAAATTGGTCACATTAAATGACACGTCAGCTGTCCAACTAAGCACTTAACAGAGGCTATTAACAGAGATGAACAGAAGGTGCAATTTGATAGCTAAAAAGAGTTAGGGGGCCAAAATAAAAAATTTTAAAGTTAGGGGGCCAAAATGAAAACACCCCATAAGTTAGGGGACCAAAAGTTGACTTTAGTCTAAAATCAATTACAATATTTTCTGAAGTTTATGCATAACTTGAGATCCACACCAAATATAAGAATACGGATACATCAACTCACAATGGTTAGAGCACCAAAAAACCTCTCTAGAGAAACCCCCAATTTTTCTATCCTTGTGTATGTCTCACAGCTAAAGAAAAAACCTCTTGTTTTTCTTACTCTAACACACAAACTGCACTCTTTCTTTATTTTTTTTTATTTTTCTCTACCTTGCGACTACACACTACTCTCCTAGGCAACACACCTTTCTTTCTTTTCAGAATACCCCATGCATGCACACTACCTTTTATTTTAGACCTTTCCCCCTCGACCAAGTCTTTTAGAAACACACAATCTCCTAATCCAAGTAATGTTTTAATTCCAAGATCTTGTGAATACGAGTCATTTGAGGTTTAATTCCGAGGTCTTGGGAATTCTAATTTCAAAGGATTTATTAATGAGAAATGTGAATTCCAAGCATTGCGGTTTTAATTATAAGATTTTATGAAGGGTCCTGTTAACAAGTGCTCTTAGGGCAATGGTCAAGGAAGCATTTAATGCTTCCACTTTATAGGAAGTAGTAAAATTTTAATATTAAAATAATACAAAAACAACTTTTAAGGGTATTTTAGTCTTTCTATTTATTATTTTAATATTAAAAGTTCGTTATTTCCCCTAAAGTGTAAGTATTTAATGCTCCTTAACCATTGCCCTAAGGGCATTGGTTAACAAAATCCTTTTATGAATACGACTTACTTGAGGTTTAATTTTGAGGCCTTTGGAATTCTACCCTCAAGGGGTTTATTCATAAGAAATGTGAAATCCAAGAAATGGGCTTTTAATTCTGGGATCTTGTGAAATCCAACATTGGTTTTAATGCACACATCACTAATTCTCACAAATTTTGAATAACTGAAATTACTTATCTTCATAGTACTAAAGCCTAATTCTTTCTATGTAGTGAACATGATGTGAGACTACCGAATCAATACCCATTCTTTTTTATGAACAAAATGGGTAGGAGGGGTGACCAAAGTGGCTTTCCTACCTGCACGTAATCATAGTAGCACCTTATCGTCTCGGTCCAGAGGGAACCGGTGAGTCATAGCTATTATTCCAAGCCCACGAGGACACTACTGGGTCCAGAGCAGAGGTCGTGGGGGAATCAATACCCATTCAATAGCAAGATGCTCACACTTTATTATATTTATATTTAAAGCTTCTTCTTTTTTTAGATAATAATCATTTAAATGTATTATATACTTCTAAAAAAAAAAATCTTTATAATTGTGTGAAATTATTGAACTTCTAGTAGGAATAAACTTACCTAAATGATAATAATATAATGTATTCATTTTTATAATATTAATATGTTTTAGTTACATTTAAAAAAAAAAAAAAAAAAAAAAATCTTCAATAAAAATGAAATCATAAAAAATTAATTTTTTTTACTAAATATTATTTGTATAAATTTATTTTATTTATTTCTATAATTTTAAAATTATTTATTAATATATTTATGACTTCATCTGTTAAAACAACACCAAACACAGCCATCGTAGAGAAGTAGAGCATCCAAACGCAGTACTACGCAGAGTCAGACACGCTGAGAAAGCAACTACGAAAAGCAAAGACACAAAGCCATGGAAGTGGAAGGTTCGTCAAAGAAGATGATAGCAACGCAGGCTGAGATGGTGGAGGCGAAGGTCCCAATTCCCTACAGAGACCAATGTGCCCACCTTCTCATCCCTCTCAACAAGTGCAGGCAGGCCGAGCTGTACCTCCCCTGGAAGTGCGAGATAGAACACCACTCCTACGAGAAGTGCGAGTACGAGCTCGTCATGGAGCGGATGCTCAAGATGCAGAAGATCCGTGAACAAGAGGCCAAGTTGAAGCGCCCCATTTCTCTCATTCCCAACACTGCCAATGCTTCTTAGACCCCCACATATCCCAATTGGGTAATTAACTCATTCTCAATCCCACTATTTTTTCTTTCTTTGATTGATGATCTAGGATTTTGTTGTGGAAATTTAGGGCTTTTTGTTTGTGGGTCTATTGATTTATGTTGATCTAGGATTTATTGTTTTGATTGTGTTGTTATTTTGTGGGGAAATGATTGATATAGGTTTTGATTTTGAAGATTTTGATGGTAATGTTGGTGGGTTCTTTCTTTTTTATCAGGTAAGTTTATTTGTTGTCAAAATTTAGGGGGTTTTGGTGCATAGTTTTTTTGAAAACCATCTAAGTCTAGGGCTGTGAATTTGTTCCCATCAAGATTGTTGCTAGTACTGGACTTTTGATACTATTGCATTCTTGTCACTAGCTGATTTTCAAAGATTTTGATCAGGGGAATTAGATTTAGGGATGGTTGACAATCATTGGGATTGTGGGTCTCAATAGAAGCAAGTAAAACAGAAAAGAAATAAGAAAAATAGTGGTCTTGAGTCTTGTCCCTTGGGAGTTGAGGGTTAACTGAGGGGAGAGATAGGATATAATCACCCAGAGGCTCCTTGTCATGGATTGAGATAGCCTCATTTATGTGCCTGAGTCCAAATGATAAGTTTGTTTTAAATGCAGAAGGATTTAGTTTTTGGTTTTTTCTTAAACCCATTCGATGGTCTCAACAAAAGATTATCTTTGATTCTTCTCCAACTTATAATTCAAGCCCTACTTACTTACTACCTCTTTATCCATGGATTATAAGCTTTGCTACTACCTCATTCAGGAAGCCCATTCTCATTTGAAAAGGAAATTCGATTGACACTTCATCATGTGATCTAAGAGACTTAATTGTGCAGTCATGTGGACTGCTGTGCTGAGTTTGAGTTGAGTGAGTGTTGTGTATGGTGCAATTTGTGTGTAGTTGTCCATGGGGATTGCCCCTAAATTTACAACTATTTTTTTTTTTATGAAATAGTAAATTTTGTTGATGAAGAAGCACTACATCACATGCACAGGATCTGAAAATGCAGTTCTTCCGTACCTTGTTTGAATGGTTGTCCACAACCGGGTTGTTTTCTTTTTCTAATATGCTAGAATTTCTAGATCTGTGCTCTTTTCGAGCTTCATTGTTTCTTTGCCACCTAGTACACGCCTAGGGTACTTGGTGTTTTTTTTTTCAATAAAATTTATTACTTATCAAAAAGCATCACATGCACAGGATCCATACATGTTGTACTACTAAGGAATTACAAAGAGTGACAATTACTTGTCGAAAGAAAGAGAATCAATGAAATCTACAAGAGAATGATTGTCACCAGAGCCCAAAACATGCAACCATTCAAACAGTATCTTGTAAAAGACAACTTTAGTTAAACAGTGATGTTTCCAGGTCTTCAAAAGTACAGTTATTCCTCTCTCTCCACAATGTCCATAGCAGGTCTAGCAGGGCTAAATTCCAAATAAAGGATGAATGATTACCAAACCAGCTCCTCCATTTCTATAATAGATCAATGAAGCTCTTAGGCATTACCCAATGAACCCCAAACATAAAAAAGATAAATTGTATACGTGTATGTCATGTGTGGTATGTGACACATTATTGAGTGTTAAGTATAATAGTAAGACATTGTCATCATGCTATGCTTATCAGTGATGTGTGTTGGTTGGTTCACATATAAATGTATGATATTGAGACAAATAAAATTGGGATATAAGGAGAGACCAAATGAGTTGGCTTAACCATGTTCAATGAAGATAAAAAGTGCAGTAGTTAGGTGCAACATCATAGAGATTGAAGATGTTGAGCTGGAAGGCCAACAAGAACATAGGTACTGAGTTGTGTGCTGTGATCAGGGGGAAATTCTTGGAACAGCATGTGTAATTTCTTAAATTGCCTTCAAAAACATATTTGCATGAAAAGGGGTCATAGTAGAATGACTTAATGATCATAATCAAATGCAGGCTTGGGATTTCCTTGAAAGGCATTCCTGTACTAGGTTCTATGGCAATGATGTAGGTACACCCGGTGTTAGTAAAAGCGCACTTAAAGCACAAAGGCAAAGCCATAGCCAAAGCGCTTAAGACAGCTATACTGAAACACATTTTCAAAAGCACATTAATCATAGTCCATTCCAACAGATTAATGTGTAGGTTAGAAAAATACAAATACTATTAAATTATTTGTAGGTTAGAAAAATACAAATTACATCACAGTACATTAATCATAGTCCATTCCAACAGATTTAAAGCATACTTGTAAGATTATATGGATAGAAGTATAAGTTCATAATCATTGACAATGCTTTCCTTGCATCCAATCAATCCAATGATAGTGCTAGGCTGCTAGCCAGTAACACCAATAACTGCTACATCTTCCATCCTCCCTCTTGGAAACCAGCAAAAAAGAAATAACACAAGTTAATAGACAAAGGTGGGTCTAGAAATGGACTTACATCTAATTAAAAACAACATGTTTAGATTGATCTAAACTTAAATGCATATTGAGTCAACTAGAACCACATCTTCTTGTTAAATAAAATGACATACATATGAAATCAAACAATGTACGTCCGAGATCATGTAGGAATGCAACTTCGGAAAATTTGATAGACAAAAGAGTTAAAACAGAGCAAATACATAAATTTGGTTAAGATAAATTTCTACTAACAGTTAAATTATTCATCCTTCAAAACGTTGAAAAAAAAAAAAAAATGAGGCGGTGCTAATGTGAGTCGAAATTAACCAATAACCATGGGAAATTTATATCTAATCTAATTGCAAAGAAAAGAAGAAATAAATGAGCTCTTTTAAATAAATTTATTAACAGAAGATTAGGAGGTGGATGACATAACAGTAAATTAAGAGGAAGAGCTCAAAAGTAATAATGGTGGCAGTGTAAGTAGAGGAGAGGTTATTCTAAAACTCATTTTCCCTTGTCTTTAAGCATGGGATCAACGGGTGTTCTCAGTCTTTCAGGTTGGAATTCAAGGATTACAGCTTCTACTTCTTCCGGATCTTCCTTCACCATTACAATTTTGCTTATTTCTTTCTGTATTATCAATCATCAATTGACAAATGAGACCCCAATTATCAGATAAAGAAGCCATGTAGTGCCTTATTGCTTGTTTAAACTGTACATATCATCATGCTGTTATGAGACAAAGCCCAAACTTCTGCACTGTCAAGCTTGGGCAACTGCTAGCAATTGAAGCTTCAATGCAACTGCATTGATTCAATCAATCTGTAAATGACCCACATAGTATCTGATATGGGAAAGCCACATCAATTCACATTATCAAGAATAGTAGCTGGATGGAACAACATGTACACATTGCTAACCAATCCCACATGTTTCCAAGCTATTTAACATTAAACCAATGAATGATATACGTTAGCAAAGAGATAAATCTATATATAATATTTATAAACTTTCTTCTTCGGATTCAATGATATACTAATTTGGAGAGTTAACTTTCAAATCAAAATAACCTAATTCATATTATTTTTATTTTAATATAAACGTCTTCATCTAGTTATTGTATTAATTGGAAGTGACCATAACCATCAAAACCACAAAATTACAATTCATATGTGCAAATACTATAATTTCAAATGGGTACAACAACAAAGTACTAAACTAGTATTTTGTAAATAAGATTAATTTTATTAACTCAAGAAACCAAATTCATATAATTTATTACTCTAGAAAACTCCAACAGATTAGGTAAAGGGAAAAAAAAGTCATCACGTGGCCAAGTGAAGAAAACAGAAGAAAAATGCAAATTACATCACAGTACATTAATCATAGTCCATTCCAACAGATTTAAAGCATACTTGTAAGATTATAGGGATAGAAGTATAAGTTCATAATCATTGACAATGCTTTCCTTGCGTCCAATCAATCCAATGATAGTGCTAGGCTGCTAGCCAGTAACACCAATAACTGCTACGTCTTCCATCCTCCCTCTTGGAAACCAGCAAAAAGAAATAACACAAGTTAATAGACAAAGGTGGGTCTAGAAATGGACTAACATCTAATTAAAAACAACATGTTTAGATTGATCTAAACTCAAATGCATATTGAGTCAACTAGAACCACATCTTCTTGTTAAATAAAATGACATACATATGAAATCAAACAAAGTAAGTCCAAGATCAATGAGGAGGAATGCAAGTTCGGAAAATTTGATAGACAGAAAAGTTAAAACAGAGCAAATACATAAGTTTGGTTATGATAAATTTCTATTAATGGTTAAATTATTCATCCTTCAAACGTTGAAAAAAAAATGAGGCTGTGCTAATGTGAGTCAAAATTAACCATGGGAAATTTATATCTAATCTAATTGCAAAGAAAAGAAGAAATAAATGAGCTCCTTTTAATAAATTTATTGACAGAAGACTAGGAGGTGGATGACATACTAGTAACTTAAGAAGGAAGAGCTCAAAGGTAATAAAGGCGGCAGTGTAAGTAGAGGAGAGGTTATTCTAAAACTCATTTTCCCTTGTCTTTAAGCATGGGATCAACGGGTGTTCTCAGTTTTTCAGGTTGGGATTAAAGGATTACAGCTTCTACTTCTACTGGATCTTCCTTCACCATTACAATTTTGCTTATTTCTTTCTGTATTATCAATCATCAATTGACAAATGAGACCCCAATTATCAGATAAAGAAGCCATGTAGTGCCTTATTGCTTGTTTAAACTGTACATATCATCATGCTGTTATGAGACAAAGCCCAAACTTCTGCACTGTCAAGCTTGGGCAACTGCTAGCAATTGAAGCTTCAATGCAACTGCATTGATTCAATCAATCTGTAAATGACCCACATAGTATCTGATATGGGAAAGCCACATCAATTCACATTATCAAGAATAGTAGCTGGATGGAACAACATGACACAAGTTTCAAATGACAAATAATTGAATGGGAAGTTTCTCATTCCAAATAATCAAGAATAGTAGCTGGATGCTAGTAGACTAAAAAAGAAACAAATAGGTAACAAGTAAAAATAAAATAAAAGTTTTGTGATGAGTACATAAATAAAGATGATTTCGACCAGCAATATCACAATTAATGATATTCATTGACATTCATTTTCTAACATAGAATCCATCTACTGAAATGTTTTAAGAATCAATAATATAGATTTACTCAATTAACGCAACAGAGCTAACTTGTTACACAGACACATCAGGAGTTCTAGACAAAATTTCATTCCTAGGATGAAATTGTTTAAATGAAAACAGAAAACAATGATAAGTTTCTTACAAGAAATAAAAAAATAAATAAAAAGCTCCCCACTAGAAGGATGCTAATTCAACTATTACAGGCCCAATTGCAGGGTAAACTAAGCACAAAATCCAAATACCAAAAAGAAAAATTTCCACAGCTTTCTAATCAACAAAATTCATTATGACCACAGATATCATCAACAATATAATTGCAAAAATAAGATTAAATTCTCTTAATACAACCAAATATAGTTGTTCTACTTTTAATTCAAATAAAGGCCCATAAAACCCAAAAGAAATTTCCTAATCTGCCCATCAGGCCATCACATAGCCGGCCAACAAACAAAACCAAAAAAAAATCCCTAAGAAAAACAAATCTCAAAACCTAAACAAGCCAGCAAATCACAAATTTCAAATCAAAACCTAAACACCAAAAAAGTCCCAGATCAGTAAACTGATTAAGTAATTAGCATAGTCTTTGTTTTTTTTGTTTTTTTTTGTAATTAATAACTTGAACGTCATACAGTACTCATAGTGGCTGTGATTTGGGAAAGTGGCAGTGTTTATTTAGTATTTTAATAATAAGGTGAACTTGTGGATCAATCCATGGAAGCAAAACTGGAAGAAAAGTTATAGTACAGTGCATGCAAAAACAATGAATTCTTTATTAGTTCCCTGTAAAGCCACCCACCACTTTATTAGTTTACTTAAAATTTTATGTTTTTAACTCTTTATTGTTTTATGTGTCGACAGTAGGTGTAGGTGTGTTTTCGTGTTAAATTTTTGTGTTGGCTTTTTAAATTCGCAAAATTAATAATTTTTTAGTTAAAATACTATTAGACATATAATAAAATAATTAATATTATTTTTATTTGATTTGTAGATCATGAGAAAGTTAACTATAATTACTAACTTTTTCAACAGAAAAAATACAACTAATTACTAACTTTTTCAATCATAATTGATTTCCGAGACCTAAAAATATGTCAGACTTTCATTTGGATAAATGAATGGGTTGAGATGTATTAAGAAATGTTTATTATGTATCCTTTTTGTTGTTGCTAGTTTTTGGTTTAAATGCCATGGTGCAAACATAAAGCTTGAATGACACATGCATTTACATGCATGCATATAATTGGATAACACTTAACAGCTTCCAGTAATTTAAGGCTTATGATTTCTAAAGCAGTAGCGGAATTAGACAAACTTACAAAACGGTTGATTGGAAAAACTCCAAAGCACGTCAAATGTGATATGCAAATCACTTTCACATGGTATGAGAAACTCTTGTATGTATAAGATGAAACTCAATTTAACTGAAACCCACCTCAAGTGGTACAGTGTGAAACCAACCAAGCAATTAGATAATATGAAGAGCACAAACCCAATCTTGCCCACTTAGAACAATCCTAAACAGACATAAGCTAGATATATGCTTATAAATGCAAGAAAAAGACAACTTGTCCAAAAAACATGATAGATCGAGATGAAGAATAAGGCTTCTTTGTTAGGGGATGAAAAGAAACATTCTGTTGGAACACATAGGTGTCTATCACAACAAATTAGATTCCCTCGAAGACATTCAAGGACCTAAAATAAATTAATATTCATTCAATATTGCACAAAAAGAAAATCAGAAACCAGAAATGTAAAAATAATTCTACCTGTATCTGTCACGGTCGCGTCTTCTATCCCTATCCCTTTCCCTGGCAGGGCTTCGCCCACGGTAATAATCCTACTAGAAGTTACACCAAAATATAATTAAAAAAAAAAAAAATTACGCGTAAGACTGGAAAGAAACAACACAAGCAGGATTTCTTTTCCACTATGTCCAAAAGTTTAGAGAGGGAAAAAGAGCAAATGAAAGGATGTATCTTTACAGAAAGGAAATGATAGGACCTTTCATCAGGAAAAGGAAAAATTAGCTATACTTCTATCCCTTCTTAGGATGAAAAGTGGAATAAAGAAAGGAAAATTTGGCTTCTGTTGTTTGGTTGTCAATAGAGAAGGGAGACATAACGAAATGAATCTATTTTTTACATGTGAGATAGAAGGGCAAAACATCTAAAAACTTGTGATTGATATGTGGTGACAAAATATTCAATCACTCTAGGGAAGAAATAAATATTGGGCCCGAAGGAATGGCATTAAGCAATATCCCCCCCTCTCTCCTAATTTCACTCTTGTACAAGATATTATACTTATCTCTCCTTCCATTTCCTTTTCTTCCCCTCCAAAAGCTTTTATCAAACACATAAGTTAAACAGGAATGAAAGAAATGCAAACCTTTTCATGAGCCTCATCTTCTAAACCATCAAGTTGGTCATTCTCCTCCTTCTCTTCCTCCACCTCAAAACCATCTTCCAAAGCGCTTTGTCTAGGTTCCAATGAACCAAGTGATTCGAGAGTCCATCTGTAGGCATACAGAAAATCATCAAGCATATTTTCAAAGAGAGTCATGGAAACAAAAGGTAGACAGAAAATTACAGAAGGAAACCTATGAAAGAGATCAAATACACAAATAAACTCAAATAACCATCAGGAAATACCAGTTTTAATTAAAAACAAGTACCTTTTCTTGATGCATGGCAAAGCAATATCACAGGAATATACCACCACATCTGTCAAAGAGAAGTCTGATACAATTAGAAGTCAGGCATAGCACAGGTAGGTTAGTAAATTCATGAAAATTATAAATGCATATGGAAATAATAGCAAATAGAAGCTGAAAGTATCAATGAGAAAGTAATCATGGCAGATTCCAGAGATATGTTGAGGATCTTTACGTCCTTCAGGTAATTTTCGCCTTACCTTCCTATAATCATTGTACAAAGGCTCTAGGTACCGATAGACATCGACATTTGTTCCTGTAAGATGCAAATAAAAAGCACCAAGTATCTGCACTCAAACAAAAAACTAAATGATGTTAAAATTCAAAGGAAACTGCCAGAGAAACAAGTTCACGTTAACATGACAACAGTACAAAGAAAATGCAGCATTGAAAGATTGTAAAACCCAAAAATTGTAACTTTCCATCCTCCTCCACATTCTGATCAACCCAACAGAAATTTCACAAAGCAAAACAACTCAAACACACAACTTGAGTTGAGAGAAGGCAACCTCTCTAGGTAAAAAGGGCCCAAATTTTCTTTTTTCCATTTGAATTTACAACACTGGAGTGGCATTAATCTATTGCATTCTCCTATGGAAAATTATTGTAAATACCATAAAAAGAGAGCAACAAGAGCGCCAATTTACCCTCCAACATAATTTGAACAAGCACATAATCAGTTGCAAATATGTTATTTTCTGCTAGCAATGCAACAATTTCTCCTCGCCAACAAACTACAAAGTCCAATAACTTCATCGTATCCAAATAAGAATAAAAAATTACGGAACTCAAATGGCCCTTGTCACAGATTTAAAAAGATAAAGAAATGCAAGCATATGCCAATGAATCTTTAAAAAAGAAAAAAGGAATATATATACAGCTACAAACAAGATCCATAAGAGGGAGAAAGATGGTTACTTACAAATAAGATTCATGACAGCTACCACTTTGACTGGGATTCCTCTTCCTCACAATCAGAGTTACCTTGTTCTTGTGTGCTTAAATTCCCAATCCAATTTCCCAAACGCGGAATGAATCTTTCAATTACATTAGGGATCCGTATCCTTTTTGGATGTGGTATGTCCATATCATTAGAGGTACCTTCTCCACAAGGTCCAGCCTCATCCGCATCATAGTCATCATGGCTTCGCTTAATTTAGGTATCTTTGGCTGAATCATCAAAATCATCCTCATAAGGAGTGATGCTGCAGCTGCTACATCCAGCCATTGCTTGCTTGAGATCTTCATTGTCTTGCTTGTATACCAAATGGGCCCCGATTTTTGTAACCTCCAGGTCTGGACAGCTGCTTGTAAATTCAATCACAATCTGATTGAATCCATTAGCATCTCTTTGACTCAATACTTTTTTAGGGCACTTCAATCGCTTTTCGAGGAGTGAAGAGGAAAGATATGTCATCCAAAGGTGATAAGATTCAATCTTACCAACAAATTCGTCGAATTCAATCCTAAAACCATAATATATAGATTCAATCGTACAACGAAGGTCAATAACAATATCTTTGGCAAATGGATTATGCTGACGGAGTACAAAAACAGGGCACACAACGATTCCCTCCCAATTATTATTATTACATCCCTCTAAAGGCAGTTGCAGATTCAATGAAGCACCCACACTTTGATGGCTAAACCAGTTCGGAATTTCACTTCCAGGAATAAGCAGACCACGATCAATATATCCCTGAAACATACAAAATTACAAATCATGATGTTTAGTACTTCACAAGCAAAACCTAATATTGTGAGAGATGGAAACTAAACTGAAAGAGTTGTTATGAATCAATCTGAATTGAAGAAAGAATCGAAGATTTCTTAATAAAATTAAAGAGAGAAACCTTAAAGGAACGTCGTAGAATATTAAAAAAAATGTTTTTGTAGCCTTGATTGCGAATCAACTTGACGCAATTGATGACCCGGAGATTAGGATGGAAATCATCTGCTGGTCTTATTGGTAAAGTTTCCAGTGAGGTACAATCAATTGCATTAACAAACTCAACATTTGACCATGAAGGCCCTCGCAAGCATCGAGGAGTTGTGCAACCCCTTAAACAAAGACGTTCCAGATTAGATAGTTGAATGATACTTTTAGGAAGACAAACAAAATTATTTCCACTTAGATTTAAATCTCTTAGAAGAGGCAAACAACCAAAAGTATCGGGAATTGATCGAAGATTGCAATAACTTAGATCCAGTTCGGTCAAAGACAATAAACTTGATAAAGAACGTTCTATCATGCCCATGGGATCTGGACTTCTTCTTCTTGGCATTAAAGGAAAAGTGAGGAGCTTATTCGATGATATAGATGATAGCCCTTTACATCCACGGAGAGATAGTACTTTAAGATTTTTTAAGAGAACGAAAGACGAAGGTAGCACTGTAATAGCGGTTCCACCCACATATAGCTCCTCCAAGCTTTCGACATTCCCCAAGTTCTCTGGAAGGCTTTTAAGGCATTTGCAACCATATAGATCCAATTGAGTAAGCCGTTTGAGATTTCCAAGAGATGGATGAATCTTAGACAGTCTTGTACAACCTCGAAGAATTAACTTCTTAAGATTTGGGAATCCACTGAATTCTGGGGTCTCGATCAAGTTTTCAGAGTCACTCAGGTCAATGACTTTTAACTCATCTAAACTCTGTTATAAAACAAAACAAAAAATATTTAGATAAAATCAAGCCCTAATGAAAAGGAGGAAATGCACATTTACATTATTGAAAATCGTACCATAATTCCTTTCCACAGTTGTTTGATTTGGCTGCAATGCAATCTGAGTTCAACGAGTTTGATTGGTTGGAAACCGGTTGGCAAGGATTTTAAAGGATATCCATGCCATTCCATGAGACATAACTCATTAGAAAGATAATTAAGGCCTTGTGGAAGTTGCACATTTTTAACTTTAACCAATCTCAATTTTTTCAACTTTGAGAAGGCTTCAGCATTCAATTGTTCCACTTTTTCATCAGGTGGGTATAGGACTATGCCTTCAACTAATACTGTTCCCTAATAACCAAGAAAAATGAAATTAGAATAATTGGAAAATCGTTATAAGAATTTGTAAGAATATATATACGTCTCTAGCCTCTAGGTTCATGTTTAGACTAGTCAACTTACAGTATTATTCTTCAACACATGAAGAGCATCCTCATAAAGCCACAATCTACTACATCCACCAGGCTCTTTAGGGGATTTGCGATGAACAATTTCTTGACCCATTTCTTGTAACAAATCATGCATACACAACGTTCCCCAATTAATGGTTATGAGAGATTTGTCCATAAGAACACCAATATTGTATTCTGGATAGTAACCAAAACTTTCTAGTATATCTTTCATGCAATGTTGCTTCTCACCTTTGAAAAAACATGCAATATCTAAGAACAATTCTTTCTGTGTATCCGTTAGCCCATCAAAACTTATTTGAAGTATATCCAAAATGTTTCTATCAGGTTTTGCTTTTAGTTGATCTAGGGCGCTTTTCCATTCATTCGTTCTTTTATCAAACAACAAAGAACCTAAAACTTTAAGAGCCAAAGGAAGGCCTTTAGCATAATTCACAAAGTCCTTAGACAAATCCACATAATTTTCTTTAGGATGGGGACTCTTAAAAGCCCTCCAACTAAAAAGCTGTGAAGCATCATCGTCATTCAACACCTTAACTTTATATATATCATTCACGCCACGTCTTCTCAACAAATGGCTATCTCTGCTTGTTACAATGATTCTACTCCCTGGACCAAACCAATCATGGTTTCCTGCTAAGGCTTCTAGTTGTTCTTCTCCATCCACATCATCAAGAACAATAAGAACCTTTTTATAACGTAGTCTATTCCCTATAACATTGATTCCCTCATGAAAATTCCATATATTTATTTCTCTTTCCATAAGGATATTAGAAAGAAGTTGTTTCTGTAAAGAAACTAGACCTTTATTTCTATTTTCTTCTCTTACATTAGCAATAAAGCTGCTAGCTTCAAAGCGACTAGAAATTCTATTATAAATTTCTTGCGCAAGAGTTGTTTTACCAATTCCACCCATCCCACATATTCCAACAAAGTGGACTCCACCCAACCCACCCAAATATAAACCCAAAATTTCCTCCACACTGGAGTCTATTCCAACAAGGTCCTTGGAAACACTTGACAATTCACGATTCAGCGTACCAAATATCCTTCCAATGATTTTTTGGATAACTATTGATTCATGCCTGCAATAAAGATAACAGAACAATAATTTTTATGAGACAGAGCTGGTCACATTTAGAGACAAAACGTTCAGCATAAATACAATCTTAGCTTAGTTTAGTAGCAAAAGAGGAATTCTAAAAGTGTATAATATGGCACCGTAACTGAGGTTTCTAATTGAGAACCATGTGTTTCCTTTTGACTTTAACACTTTAATGAGTTGAGAGTTAAAATCAGGCAAAAAGAAAAGAAAAAGAAATTCTTACTTATCCTTTAAATCCCATCCAGCGAGATCAGCAATTTTTGTGAGAGCAGCTTTCCACTTTTGTAGATTCCCTGTGTTATCCTTGAGATGCTGCTCTTCATGTTTAGCAAAGGCTTCTGCAAAAGTGCCCCTCAGATTCCGCACGTCACTAGGATCCACATAGTGGAAAACAGGCAGAACTACTAACCCCTTCTTTTCCATGCACTCAACAATCTTTGCTAATTCAATCAAACACCACCTCGAAGAGGCGTAGTCTCTTGAGAGAATAACCACAGCAAACCTTGATTCTTCTATTGCTTTCAACAGCTCTGGGGCAATCAATGTTCCCCGCTGCAGTTTTTCATCGTCCCTAAAAGTGGATATGCCTTTTTGTGTCAAACCAGCATAGAGATGGTCTGTAAATGATTTGCGGGTATCGTCGCCCCTGAAACTGAGAAAGACGTCATATTTGCATCCAGGGGAAGAAGAAGATGATGATGGAATCAAAGCCATAAAGGAAATGAATTTGGTTGAACAGTGAGTTTACAGATTAAGGAAATTGCAGGTATGATTGAATAAGCTCAAAAAGCCTCTTTGAAATAACGCTGCTGGACTCAGTCTCTATCGTGTATTGATTTTTAAAGCTTCTCTGGGGAGACTTCTGGTCTGGAATTCACGGGTCAACAATTCATTATCTTACAGAGTCGGTATGCAAGTGGGCTTCCTCTTTCCGGGTCCAACAACTACTTCAATTTTTCAAACTATATTATGTAAAAAAGGGACTTCTTATGGTTGAATAAAGACTTTCGGAAAAAAGGGACGATTCAGTCTAGGAAAACGGCTTCAGAAAATCATAATTCATAAACACGGTGCAATAGTGTTCAAAATCATAAACACGGTGCAATGGTGCCTGAGAAGCGATGGTTGACCCGTGGTAATGAAAGAATTGATGGCAACACAATAATTCACTGCTTGGAGCACTGCAAGGAAGTCCAACCTGATGAGGCCCAGTGGAATAAACCTTCATGTTCCACATTTACAAAACTGTGGGTTGTTCATTTGTGAAGGCTGGTTTGTTGCGAATGGTGTCGCTCAAAGAAAAGGAGGAAAGTGATTAGTTGTCTTTACACCGTTTCAAACGCATCGGTAGTTGACAATTTGACATCCATTGGTTCGGGTAAATGAAGAAGGAAATGGATTAAAAAAATAAATAAAAATTTGGTGGTAAAATGAAGAACTTGGAAGGTTTCTAGCCCATAGAAATGAGTTCTGGTCAATGTGTTGTCTGTGGCTCTGTTTGGGAAATAATGATGTAGCGTACACTACAGGTGTCGGACTCGACCAAACGTGTGCAATTTGTGTTCCTTGTTTTCAGAATGGAGACCACAAGGGCCATAATTATTCTATTATTTATACTGGTGATGGTTGCTGTGATTGTGGGCAATCTGTGGGGTCCGTTCTTAATGCTCTTTTCAATTGCTGGAAAACACAATTTATTATTTAGCAGAAACTATTTCTCAAGAAAATCCTAGAGCACAGAGCAAATGAAAGTGGCAAATGAACTAACATAGGCAAGAATGGTTAAGATGCTTTGCAAATCAGTTGGAAATTGCACTCAAAGTGGCCAAATACTAGGATTTTCATCCTAGTGAATTGTAAGTCGGTAGACTTAATAATGCTCTATATTTACTTGAATTTTTGAATACATGATATTATAAAATACTTGCTAGTATTATTATGTTTAGCATATATGGTGAGTGATAATAATTATATTAATTTTTACATGATAGTAGTTACATTAATTTGTACATGGTAGAATATTATGTAATGTACATATGTGGATTGACTCACCATACGCTCACATAATTAAACCCCATGAATTTGATATCTGAAATGTAATCACCAAAATGCGAGAAAAATAGAAGGGTTATAAGTGCATGATTCTACTTGATCACATGTAAAGAGAATTTACATGAAAGAGACTGAATTAATAACGTGTCCATGAGCACGAGATTTCAGTCTCAATATGCACTAAGACAAGCATTGTGATGGAATTACTTTGATTCGATTGCTACATGAAATGTAGCTAAGTTTTAAACTCGAATTCACATTTATTGTGAAGGTAGGCATCATTGATTATATTGGAAATGATTTGGTGAGGGGTTAAGACTAAAGAAAAGTGAATGTGATAGTAATAAATTTGAACTTTGATTATCTCAAAGTGTGGGGGTTTCCATATAAGTTATGGAATGTTAAAACCCAAAGTGTGGGGTATTGAGATCCAAGTGTGTGCTGGTCTTTAAAAGAGCTCCAGGCTTGGAAAAAGACTAAGCTAAAACTCTAAAGATGTGTTTGTGGATAAGGTTGAAAATCTTAAAGTCTTGGTGACTTAAGTGTGATATTGTATTGGAATCAAGAGATGAATTTATTGAGATTAAATTATATGATTCTAGAAATATCTCAAAACCTAATCAAACACTAATCTTGAGTGTAATCCAAGAATTTCTATTTGTGATATTAAGAAAATAGATATGAGTTCACAAAGTGAACAACGAAAGAGTCAAAATATTGAAAGTGACTTGGCCTCAATTTTTATATACCTCTTATATGCTTTCTATGAATTATGATCTTGAAATGAAATATGATTTTATATACCTATGAGTTCGTATTTCCTAAAATCGAAAGAAAGTCTATGGCTTTTGGAAATGGAAATTAAGGTGAATTAACATAGTGTGTAGACTATGTAAGTTTTCATTGAGATTGAGATGATGTTTTTCATTGAATGAAGCTTCTTGGTTTAATACTTTTTAAAAGTACAAAGAAGCTAACTCACCTTTGTTCCAATCTAAAAGTTAGTGAAGTTATTGGAAGCATGACTTGAGTGTGCTAGTGTAATTATAGCATGGTGTGTCATGTATTGTATTATATTTACATGTTTTTCACATAAACTTTCAAAGTTTTGTAAACAAATTTAAGATCATTAGAAAGCATTGCATCATTGGATATCCAAATAGTAGGATACCAATAATGGTTATTATTGTAAGTGATAAAATCCATGTTAAGTTAGATATTCACTTTTGGTGGAAGAGCCAGTTAAAAGGCATGGAAGAAATGAAGTGAGTTTCTTAATCCACCATAAAGATTGTATGGTTGGTAACGGGCAAGGGAAAGGAATAACATAAGATCATTAGAAAAGAGATGTGGCCACATCCAATGATAGTTATATCTTGCACCGTACGTAAGACTGAAGCCACCATAATTTGAGAAATGAGAAGTCTAGATATTTGAGTCTAAGACTTGAGTACGTAAGATGATAAAAAGTTTGATGAGCTCATAACTATGTTTTACGTAAAATAAAGTGACAACTTGATAAAATTCTTTTACCTAAGGTGTCTCGAGAAATTGGTGAAAGGAAATATCTAGTAGAATGAGTTTGAAACCTGTTGTATATAAGTCACATGTAATGGGAACCCGACCTTATATTATTGAACAAATAATTTTAAGGTTTAATGGGTAATAACAAGTTATAGTTATGTGACTGGGATAGCACTGAAACATGTATGTTTTATTATGATAAACTTGTTCTAGGATATTTAGTGCAGACTATTACGGTAATTTGAGGATGAGTGTTTACTCTTAATGAAGTTCATGTTGTTTTTAAATGTCTAAAGTAACAAAGACATGAAAAGGAACTTCACCCATATGGACATAAGAAGTAGAACAACTTCTGATAAAAGTTTAAGGTTTACTTTTGGAAATGTTCATGAAATGCCAGGATGGAGCACTTGGTTAAGTGAAATTTTTTATTATTATTGTGAGTTTATTCGCTGAAATTGGATGGATTCATGTGTGTGGTATTTTCCGTTTCTGACACAAAAAGTCTTGGTTTAAGCTGAGGCCACCATTGACTTTGTCAAAAATTTGAGATGCTTACACTAATTGAGGTTTAAATCGAGAGATACCTTCTTGTATGCATGATGAAATCAGCATTTGACTAAACACTTCATATCACTAAGTGGGGGATTGTTGTATATTTGTTATACATATATATAGTGATATAGAGGTGAGTTTATATTTGAAGGCATTAGTGACATATTTGGCACTTGGACACGTGGCACGTGCACGTATGATTCTGGTATAGAAAATAACTAACTCATGGAAGTTATTTTCTGAAATGTTATATTATTCTAGAATAATGCCAATTAAATTATCTACAAATTAAAGTGCCTAAAGCATTGTCAAATACACAATTTTGTAAGAATACTCTTTAAGGGAATTACCGAAATTTGCTTTCTATAATTGGTGACTTTGTTGTATCCTGGAGGTGAATTGCATTTAACCTGGAAACAAAACTCTTTTAGAGTGGGGGCAATTATCACCTTAAAAAAAGTGATTACACGCTTCAAAGTCACATTTTATTTTCTGATCTTGGCAAATTCCCCAACAAGGGATTCATTGAAGCCTTCGCGTGTGCATAGGTTCACTTGTAGGAAGTAGGAACGCAAGTAGCCCTACGTACCCCTCCAATTGCCGAATAGGATCTAACCATTTGAAGTCCAATTGAGGGGATGCAGTTAGGTTATGCTTCAGTGCAAATATGTGAGGTGATATCAAATACCATAGCTATAGGGAAGTACTGTGTACGAAAGATGAAATGTTAAATTATATTAAGAAGAGTTTCATTATATCTATTATAAGTTTAAATACCGTTTTGGTCCTCAACCTTTGGCATTTGTGTCAAATTGGTCCCTAACCTTTCAACTGTGTCAAATTGGTCTTCATCCTTTCAACCTTGTGTTAAAATAGTCATTGCCGTTAAGTGTTGGATGAAAAATGCTGATGTGGCTAACGGTTTATTTTTAATTTTAAAAAATCTGACGTAGCTTGCCAACTCAAATTTTAATAAATAAATAAATAAAAAAAGGTCAAATTACAAATTACACCCTTTATGTTTGGTCAAAGTTCAATTTAGTCATCTAAGTTTTGACTGTTTCAATTCATTCCTCTAAGTTTGGATCCATTTCAGTTCACTTTTTTCCGTCAAGTTCCTTTAGTTGATTCCGTTGATTTTTAATATATATATATATATATTAAAAAGTCCAGAAAATATTTATTTTTTCTGCAAAAAAAAAAAAAATGAAAATTGTATTTCTTTTTTCTTAGAATTGTTGGAAGAGTGCCTATTTGGAAGAAAAAATTTCCTAAAATTTAAACTTTACACTCAACATATAGAAGGAAAAAAAAAAAAGACAAATATGAAACTAGATCGTAGGGAGCTGGTGTTGTTGCGGCTGACCCCAGGTCAACCAATTTGGGTGTGGTAGCGGCGGCGACGAAACGAAGGTCCAGTGAGGGTGGTGGTCGCGAAACACAATTCCGGTCGGTCTCCTCCTCCGGCTTGACTTGCTCTGCCGAGTTCGAGAATTGCATGTTCTCTCTCCGCTTTCTCGCACATATCGAAGGACTTGTGGCTGAGTCAAGCCGACAGTGTGAAAGGATTCTCGAAGGACCCGTGGCTGAGTCGGGTTGAGCAAGAGGTGAGGCTGCTATCGGAATTTGGGGTGGATGAGGTCGGCTTCGACGAAAGGGTTATTTGCTCAGTTTTTGGGGATTTTTGGGTTTAATGTGGATTTGTGGGTTTGATGTTTTTGGTGTTCATGGAATTCTTTAACTGATTAAGTGTTTATGGATTTCTGGTTTGGATTTTTGTTTCAATTTTTTTTATCTTATTTCGGTGATGTTTTGGTGTTTTCATTAAACTATATCAATTTTGTGAAGGGATTTGTTTGTTTTTGTGAAGGGATCTTAATCAAAGTTTTGATTTTATGTTGGTGTTGTTGGTTTTACAAATCTGAAATACAACTGGGTTAGTTGTTGTACTGTTGTTCAATGTTCTTCATAGTTTTTTTTTTTTTTTTTTTTTTTTAAATTCGGAAATCATTTTCTGGAGAGTTTTTTTAAAAGAAAAACTATAAAATAAAAATCACATTTAAGCAGCTCACTGACGGAATTAATGGAGGAATGAAACTGAAATGGAACCAAACTTAGAGGACTGAATTGAATTTTGTCTAAACTTAAATGGTGTAATTTATAATTTGACCTAAAAAAATGTCAACTCAAATTAAAAAATAACAATAATAATAATTAGGAATATCAATCTCACGTGATATTCAGAATTTTTTTTATTTGAGTTGGCATTTTTTATATTAAAATTTGATTTGGCATTCCACATCAGATATTTTTAAAATTAAAAATAAACCGTTAGTCACGTCAGCATTTTTCATCCAATACTTAACGACAATGACCATTTTGACACAAGGTTAAAAGGTTGAGGACCAATTTGACACAGTTGAAAAGTTAGGGACCAATTTAACACAAAGGCCAAAGGTTGGGGACCAAAACGATATTTAAACCTTCATTATAAGTTAAGTTATAACTTTGAATCGGTGTAACAGTTTTCAAACTATTGCCATATTTCTATATCTTTCCCTTAATTGTGCCCTTAATTTAAGGAGAATTTTATAAGAACAAAATGTTAGATATATCTATGAGCATGAGTATGAGTATGAGTTTGAGACTTTGAGCTAATTATGTTATATTATTTTCTTAATTTTTTTCACATTTTTTCTCCATGTGTGGACTTCCACTCACACGTGCAAATCCAACAATCCAGTCCTCATGTGTGAGTTATTACCTCTATGTAGGCTTTGAGACCTCTCTTCATTGGCACCACATGTCAACCCTGCAGGTTCCCCATAGGTCCACCTCCATGGAAGTTCGCATTACGTCATGTTTCTTTGATTTAGAACCATTGGAAAATATTATTTGTTGGGTCTTTCTCAAAGATCGTTTGTGTGGGCTTTATGGGCTTGTCTTATACGATGCACACTTGTGTGGGCTCCAAGTACAATGTACACACACCTCATTTCTACTCCAACTATGAAAATAAGCTATCCCCACTCCCTCTATGTAAAGGACTTTGAAACAACTTGTTACCTTACTGCACACCACCATAAGATTTGATACCACTTATTGGGGCCACAATTTAGTCTTATATTAATTAATAGGGTAAATTACAGTGATACCTCCTTCTTTTGGGGAAACTAGACTCGCTACACCCTATTTTAAGAAAATGACACTCCACTTCCAAATTTGCAAAATAATTAACACTCAGCCCCCTTTTTCTTTTTTCCTTTTTGTTTTTTTTTTTTAACCAATGTCTAACTAACCAGAGTTAAAAAGAAAAAAAATTATATTCCAATTATTTTAATTTTAAGTGAGGAATATTCCTTTAAAAATGGGCAAAAGTAGTCTGAGTGTTAATTATTTTGCAAATTTGGGAGTAAAGTGTCATTTCCCCAAAACAGGGTGTAACGAGTCTAGTTTTCCTAAAAGAATGAGGTGTCAGCGTAATTTACCCTAATTAATAAAATTAACCAAGAATTTTAACCAATCTCAAAAAATATTTTCACCAAAATTACCAAGCCAAAATATCAATCACACATAATAAATCCACTATAATAAAATCAATTACAGTATTTTCTCAAGTTTATACATAACTTGAGATCCACACCAAATATAAGAATACGGATACATCAACTCGCCGTTATTATAGCACCCAAAAACCTCTCTAGAGAAACCCTTAATTTTTCTATCCTTGTGTATGTCTCACGGCTAAAGAAAAAACCTCTTGTTTTTCTTGCTCTCACACACAATCTGCACTCTTTCTTTATTTTTATTTTTTTTCTCTACCTTGCGACTACACACTGCTCTCCTAGGCAACACACCTTTCTTTCTTTCAGAATACCCCATGCATGCACACTACCTTTTATTTTAGACATTTTCCCCTCAACCAAGTCTTTTAGAAGCACACAATCTCCTAATCCAAGTAATGTTTTAATTCCAAGCTCTTGTGAATACGACTCATTTGAGGTTTAATTCCAAGGTCTTGGGAATTCTAATTTCAAAGGATTTATTTATGAGAAATGTGAATTCCAAGCATTGGGGTTTTAATTATAAGATCTTATGAATACGACTTATTTGAGGTTTAATTTTTAGTCCTTTGGAATTCTACCCTCAAGGGGTTTATTCACAAGAAATGTGAAATCCAAGAAATGGGGTTTTAATTCTGGGATGTTGTGAAATCCAACATTGGTTTTAATGCACACATCACTAATTCTCACAAATTTCGAATAACTGAAATTACTCATCTTCATAGTACTGAAGCCTAATTCTTTGCCCACTAGGCATTTGGCCTAGTGGTGCACCCCCCCTCCCCTTGATCCCCACCCCTAAAAAGGCGTGGGTTCGATCCCCAGTTTATACAAAATAGATTAGTGTATGCGCGTGTCTATCGTCAAGTAAAAAAAAAGCCTAATTCTTTCTATGTAGTGAACATGATGGAAGACTACCGAATCAATACCCATTCTTTTTTATGAACAAAAAGGGTAAGAGGGGCGACCAGAGTAGCTTCCCTACTTAGGCGTGACCATAGTAGTACCTTGCCGTTTGGGTCCGAAGGGAACCGTTGAGCCATAACTGTTATCTCAAGCCCACGAGTGCACTAGCAGGTCCAAAGCGGGGTCGTGGGGGAATCAATACCATTCAATAGCAAGCTGCTCACACTTTATTATATTTATATTTAAAGCTTCTTCTTTTTTTAGATAATAATCATTTAAATGTATTATATACTTAAAAAAAAAAATCTTTATAATTATGTGAAATTATTAAACTTCTAGTAGGAATAAACTTACCTAAATGATAAAAATATAATGTATTCATTTTTATAATATTAATATGTTTTAGTTACATTTTTTTAAATTCTTTATATAAAAGGTGAAAAACTCACATAAAAATATTAATTTTTTTACTAAATATTATTAGCTATAAATTTATTATACATTTATTTTATTTATTACTATAATTTTAAAATTATTATTTAATATATTTATGACTTCATCTGTTAAAACAACACCAAACACAGCCATCATCGTAGAGAAGTAGAGGAGCCAAACGCAGTCCTACGCAGAGTCAGACACGCTGAGAAAGCAACTACGAAAAGCAAAGACGCAAAGCCATGGAAGTGGAAGGGTCGTCGAAGAAGATGATAGCTACGCAGGCTGAGATGGTGGAGGCGAAGGTCCCAATTCCCTACAGAGACCAATGTGCCCACCTTCTGATCCCTCTCAACAAGTGCAGGCAGGCCGAGCTGTACCTGCCCTGGAAGTGCGAGACAGAGCGCCACTCCTACGAGAAGTGCGAGTACGAGCTCGTCATGGAGCGGATGCTCAAGATGCAGAAGATCCGTGAACAAGAGGCCAAGTTGAAGGGCCCCATTTCTCTCATTCCCAACACTGCCAATGCTTCTTAGACCCCCACAAATCCCAATTGGGTAATTAACTCATTCTCAATCCCACTATTTTTTCTTTCTTTGATTGATGATCTAGGATTTTGTTGTGGAAATTTAGGGCTTTTTGTTTGTGGGTCTATTGATTTATGTTGATCTAGGATTTATTGTTTTGATTGTGTTGTTATTTTGTGGGGAAATGATTGATATACGTTTTGATTTTGAAGATTTTGATGGTAATGTTGGTGGGTTCTTTCTTTTTTATCAGGTAAGTTTATTTGTTGTCAAAATTTAGGGGGTTTTGGTGCATACTTTTTTTGAAAACCATCTAAGTCTAGGGCTGTGAATTTGTTCCCATCAAGATTGTTGCTAGTACTGGACTTTTGATACTATTGCATTCTTGTCACTAGCTGATTTTCAAAGATTTTGATCAGGGGAATTAGATTTAGGGATGGTTGACAATCATTGGGATTGTGGGTCTCAATAGAAGCAAGTAAAACAGAAAAGAAATAAGAAAAATAGTGGTCTTGAGTCTTGTCCCTTGGGAGTTGAGGGTTAACTGAGGGGAGAGATAGGATATAATCACCCAGAGGCTCCTTGTCATGGATTGAGATAGCCTCATTTATGTGCTTGAGTCCAAATGATAAGTTTGTTTTAAATGCAGAAGGATTTTGTTTTTGGTTTTTTCTTAAACCCATTCGATGGTCTCAACAAAAGATTATCTTTGATTCTTCTCCAACTTATAATTCAAGCCCTACTTACTTACTACCTCTTTATCCATGGATTATAAGCTTTGCTACTACCTCATTCAGGAAGCCCATTCTCATTTGAAAAGGAAATTCGATTGACACTTCATCATATGATCTAAGAGACTTAATTGTGCAGTTATGTGGACTGCTGTGCTGAGTTTGAGTTGAGTGAGTGTTGTGTATGGTGCAATTTGTGTGTAGTTGTCCATGGGGATTGCCCCTAAATTTACAACTATTTTTTTTTTTTTTATGAAATAGTAAATTTTGTTGATGAAGAAGCACTACATCACATGCACAGGATCTGAAAATGCAGTTCTTCCGTACCTTGTTTGAATGGTTGTCCACAACCGGGTTGTTTTCTTTTTCTAATATGCTAGAATTTCTAGATCTGTGCTCTTTTCGAGCTTCAATTGTTTCTTTGCCACCTAGTACACGCCTAGGGTACTTGGTGTTTTTTTTTTCAATAAAATTTATTACTTATCAAAAAGCATCACATGCACAGGATCCATACATGTTGTACTACTAAGGAATTACAAAGAGTGACAATTACTTGTCGAAAGAAAGAGAATCAATGAAATCTACAAGAGAATGATTGTCACCAGAGCCCAAAACATGCAACCATTCAAACAGTATCTTGTAAAAGACAACTTTAGTTAAACAGTGATGTTTCCAGGTCTTCAAAAGTACAGTTATTCCTCTCTCTCCACAATGTCCATAGCAGGTCTAGCAGGGCTAAATTCCAAATAAAGGATGAATGATTACCAAACCAGCTCCTCCATTTTTATAATAGATCAATGAAGCTCTTAGGCATTACCCAATGAACCCCAAACATAAAAAAGATAAATTGTATACATGTATGTCATGTGTGGTATGTGACACATTATTGAGTGTTAAGTATAATAGTAAGACATTGTCATCATGCTATGCTTATCAGTGATGTGTGTTGGTTGGTTCACATATAAATGTATGATATTGAGACAAATAAAATTGGGATATAAGGAGAGACCAAATGAGTTGGCTTAACCATGTTCAATGAAGATAAAAAGTGCAGTAGTTAGGTGCAACATCATAGAGATTGAAGATGTTGAGCTGGAAGGCCAACAAGAACATAGGTACTGAGTTGTGTGCTGTGATCAGGGGGAAATTCTTGGAACAGCATGTGTAATTTCTTAAATTGCCTTCAAAAACATATTTGCATGAAAAGGGGTCATAGTAGAATGACTTAATGATCATAATCAAATGCAGGCTTGGGCTTTCCTTGAAAGGCATTCCTGTACTAGGTTCTATGGCAATGATGTAGGTACACCCGGTGTTAGTAAAAGCGCACTTAAAGCACAAAGGCAAAGCCATAGCCAAAGCGCTTAAGACAGCTATACTGAAACACATTTTCAAAAGCACGCCTTTTTAGGTTTTTTAAAGAATGTTTTTGCAATTTTTTTATAAAGTTATTTAACTAAGTAAATTTAACCGTTAGATCTTAATACTATTGGTATGGACCCTTGATTTATTATGAAAATACAAATATTATGGTGTGAGACACTAAACATAAGCTAACTTTTCATTATTAAGATAAGAGCTCAATGAATGTACTGAAGTTGAGCTCAAAAAGTCATCACGTGGCCAAGTGAAAAAAACAGAAGAAAAATACAAATTACATCACAGTACATTAATCATAGTCCATTCCAACAGATTTAAAGCATACTTGTAAGATTATAGCGATAGAAGTATAAGTTCATAATCATTGACAATGCTTTCCTTGCGTCCAATCAATCCAATGATAGTGCTAGGCTGCTAGCCAGTAGCACCAATAACTGCTACGTCTTCCATCCTCCCTCTTGGAAACCAGCAAAAAGAAATAACACAAGTTAATAGACAAAGGTGGGTCTAGAAATGGACTAACATCTAATTAAATAAGATTGGGGAACATGTTTAGATTGATCTAAACTCAAATGCAGTATTGAGTCAACTAGAACCACATCTTCTTGTTAAATAAAATGACATACATATGAAATCAAACAATGTACGTCCGAGATCATGTAGGAGGAATGCAACTTCAGAAAATTTGAAAGATAGAAAAGTTAAAACAGAGCAAATACATAAGTTTGGTTTTTCTGTATGATAAATTCTCTACTAATGGTTAAATTATTCATCCTTCAAACGGTGAAAAAAAAAAAATGAGGCTGTGCTAATGTGAGTCAGAAATTAACCATGGGAAATTTATATCTAATCTAATTGCAAAGAAAAGAAGAAATAAATGAGCTCTTTTTAATAAATTTATTGACAGAAGACTAGGAGGTGGATGACATACCAGTAACTTAAGAAGGAAGAGCTCAAAAGTAATAAAGGCGGCAGTTTAAGTAGAGGAGAGGTTATTCTAAAACTCATTTTCCCTTGTCTTTAAGCATGGGATCAACGGGTGTTCTCAGTCTTTCAAGTTGGGATTAAAGGATTACAGTTTCTACCTCTACCGGATCTTCCTTCACCATTACAATTTTGCTTATTTCTTTCTGTATTATCAATCATCAATTGACAAATGAGACCCCAATTATCAGATAAAGAAGCCATGTAGTGCCTTATTGCTTGTTTAAACTGTACATATCATCATGCTGTTATGAGACAAAGCCCAAACTTCTGCACTGTCAAGCTTGGGCAACTGCTAGCAATTGAAGCTTCAATGCAACTGCATTGATTCAATCAATCTGTAAATGACCCACATAGTATAACTGATATGGGAAAGCCACATCAATTCACATTATCAAGAATAGTAGCTGGATGGAACAACATGACACAAGTTTCAAAATGACAAATAATAGAATGGGAAGTTTCTCATTCCAAATAATCAAGAATAGTAGCTGGATGCTAGTAGACTAAAAAAGAAACACATAGGTAACAAGTAAAAATAAAATAAAAGTTTTGTGATGAGTACATAAATAAAGATGATTTCGACCAGCAATAAAACAACTAATGATATTCATTTTATAACATAGAATCCATCTACTGAAATGTTTTAAGAATCAATAATATAGATTTACTCAATTAACTCAACAGAGCTAACTTGTTACGCAGACACAGACACATCAGGAGTTCTAGACAAAATTTCATTCCTAGGATGAAATTGTTTAAATGAAAACAGAAAACAATGATAAGTTTCTTACAAGAAATAAAAAAATAAAAAGCTCCCCACCAGAAGGAGGCTAATTCAACTATTACAGGCCCAATTGCAGGGTAAACTCAGCACAAAATCCAAATACCAAAAAGAAAAATTTCCACAGCTTTCTAATCAACAAAATTCATTATGACCACAGATATCATCAACAATATAATTGCAAAAATAAGACTAAATTTTCTTAATACAACCAAATATAGTTGTTCTACTTTTAATTCAAATAAAGGCCCATAAAACCCAAAAGAAATTTCCTAATCTGCCCATCAGGCCATCACATAGCCGGCCAACAAACAAAACCAAAAAAAAATCCCTAAGAAAAACAAATCTCAAAACCTAAACAAGCCAGCAAATCACAAATTTCAAATCAAAACCTAAACACCAAAAAAGTCCCAGATCAGTAAACTATTAAGTAATTAGCATAGTCTTTGTTTTTTATTTTTATTTTGGTAATTAATAACTTGAACGTCATACAGTACTCATAGTGGCTGTGATTTGGGAAAGTGGCAGTGTTTATTTAGTATTTTAATAATAAGGTGAACTTGTGGATCAATCCATGGAAGCAAAACTGGAAGAAAAGTTATAGTACAGTGAATGCAAAAACAATGAATTCTTTATTAGTTCACTGTAAAGCCACCACCACTTTATTAGTTTACTTAAAATTTTATTTTTAACTCTTTATTGTTTTATGTGTCGACAGTAGGTGTAGGTGTGTTTTTGTGTTAAATTTTTGTGTTGGCATTTTAAATTCACTAAATTAATAATTTTTTAGTTAAAATACTATTAGACATATAATAAAATAATTAATATTATTTTTATTTGATTTGTAGATCATGAGAAAGTTAACTACTACTGACATTTTCAACAGAAAAAATAGAAGTAATTACCAACTTTTTCAATCATAAATGATTTTTGAGACCTAAAAATATGTTGACTTTCATTTGGATAAATGAATGGGTTGAGATGTATTAAGAAATGCTTATTATGTATCCTTTTTGTTGTTGCTAGTTTTTGGTTTAGATGCCATGTTGCAAACATAAAGCTTGAATGACACAGGCATTTACATGCATGCATATAATTGGATAACACTTAACAGCTTCCAGTAATTTAAGGCTTATGATTTCTAAAGCAGTAGCGGAATTAGAAAACTTACAAAACGGTTGATTGGAAAAACTCCAAAGCACGTCAAATGTGATATGCAAATCACTTTCACATGGTATGAGAAACTCTTGTATGTATAAGTTGAAACTCAATTCAACTGAAACCCACCTCAAGTGGTACAGTGTATCCTTACAGAAACAACACAAGCAGGATTTCTTTTCCACTATGTCCAAAAGTTTAGAGAAAGGATGTATGATTACAGAAAGGAAATGATAGGACCTTTCATAAGGAAGAGGAAAAATTAGCTGTACTTCTTTCCCTTCTTAGGATGAAATGTGGAATAAAGATAGGAAAATTTGGCTTCTGTTGTTTGGTAGTCAAAAGAGAAGGAAGACGTAGCGAAATGAATCTATTTTTTACATGTGAGATAGAATGGCAAAACATCTAAACACTTGTGATTGATATGTGGTGACAAAATATTCAATCACTCTAGGGAAGAAATAAATATTGGGCCCGAGGGAATGGCATTAAGCAATATCCCCCCCACTTTCTCCTAATTTCACTCTTGTACAAGATATTATACTTATCTCTCCTTCCATTTCCTTTTCTTCCCCTCCAAAAGCTTTTATCAAAAGATTTTATCAAACACAGAAGTTAAACAGGAATGAAAGAAATGCAAACCTTTTCATGAGCCTCATCTTCTAAACCATCAAGTTGGTCATTCTCTCCCTCTCTTCCTCCTCAAAATCATCTTCCAAAGCGCTTTGTCTAGGTTCCAATGAATCAAGTGATTCAAGAGTCCATCTGTAGGCATACAGAAAGTCATCAAGCATATTTTCAAAGAGAGTCATGGAAACAAAAGGAAGACAGAGAATTACAGCAGGAAACCTATGAAAGAGATATATACAAATAAACTCAAATAACCATCAGGAAGACCAGTTTTAATTAAAAACAAGTACCTTTTCTTGATACGTGGCAAAGCAATATCACAAGAATATTCCACCACATCTGTCAAAGAGAAGTCTGATACAATTAGAAGTCAGGCATAGCACAGGTAGGTTAGTAAATTCATGAAAATTATAAATGCATATGGAAATAATAGCAAATAGAAGCTGAAAGTATCAATGAGAAAGTAATCATGGCAGATTCCAGAGATATGTTGAGGATCTTGACGTCCTCCAGGTAATTTTCGCCTTACCTTCCTATAATCATTGTACAAAGGCTCTAGGTACCGATAGATATCGACATCTGTTCCTGAAAGATGCAAATAAAAAGCACCAAGTATCTGCACTCAAACAAAAAACGAAATGATGTTAAAATTCAAAAGGAAACTGCCAGAGAAACAAGTTCACGTTAACATGACAACAGTACAAAGAAAATGCAGCATTGAAAGATTGTAAAACCCAAAAATTGTAACTTTCCATCCTCCTCCACATTCTGATCAACCCAACAGAAATTTCACAAAGCAAAACAACTCAAACACACAACTTGAGTTGAGAGAAGGCAACCTCTCTAGGTAAAAAGGGCCCAAATTTTGTTTTTTCCATTTGAATTTACAACACTGGAGTGGCATTAATCTATTGCATTCTCCTATGGAAAATTATTGTAAATACTATAAAAAGAGAGCAACAAGAGCGCCAATTTACCCTCCAACATAATTTGAACAAGCACATAATCAGTTGCAAATATGTTATTTTCTGCTAGCAATGCAACAATTTCTCCTCGCCAACAAACTACAAAGTCCAATAACTTCATCGTATCCAAATAAGAATAAAAAACAACGGAACTCAAATGGCCCTTGTCACAGATTTAAAAAGATAAAGAAATGCAAGCATATGCCAATGAATCTTTAAAAAAGAAAAAAGGAATATATATACAGCACAAACAAGATCCATAAGAGGGAGAAAGATGGTTACTTACAAATAAGATTCATGACAGCTACCACTTTGACTGGGATTCCTCTTCCTCACAATCAGAGTTACCTTGTTCTTGTGTGCTTAAATTCCCAATCCAATTTCCCAAACGCGGAATGAATCTTTCAATTACATTAGGGATCCGTATCCTCTTTGGATGTGGTATGTCCATGTCATTAGAGGTACCTTCTCCACTAGGTCCAGCCTCATCCGCATCATAGTCATCATGGCTTCGCTTAATTTTGGTATCTTTGGCTGAATCATCAAAATCATCCTCATAAGGAGTGATGCTGCAGCTGCTACACCCAGCCATAGTTTGCTTGAGATCTTCATTGTCTTGCTTGTATACCAAATGGGCCCCAATTTTTGTAACCTCTAGGTCTGGACAGTAGCTTGTAAATTCAATCTCAATTTGATTGAATCCATTAGCATCTCTTTGACTCAATACTTTTTTAGAGCGCTTGAATTGGGATTCGAGGTCTGAAGAGGAATGATAAGTCATCCAAAGGTGATAAGATTCAATCTTACCAACTTCTTGGGTGAAACCAATGCCAAAACTGTCAAATTGATTTCCGTTAGATTTAAACCTACAACGAAGATTAATATCGTTGGCAAATGGATTATGCTGACGGAGTACAAAAACAGGGCACACAACAATTCCCTCCCAATTATTATTATTACATCCCTCTAAAGGCACTTGCAGATTCATTGAAGCACCCACACTTTGATGGCTAAACCATTTCGGAATTTCACTTCCAGGAATAATCAGACCACTATCACATATATCCCTGAAACATACAAAATTACAAATCATGATGTTTAGTACTTCACAAGTAAAACCTAAAATTGTGAGAGATGGAAACTGAACTGAAAGAGTTGTTATGAATCAATCTGAATTGAAGAAAGAATTGAAGATTTATTAATCAAATTAAAGAGAGAGACCTCAAAGGAATGCCGTAGAATATTTAACAAAACGTTGTTGTAGCCTTGATTGCCAATCAATTTGACGCAATTGATAAGACTGAGACTAGGATGGAAATCATCTTCTGGTCTTATTGGTAAAGTTTCTAGTGAGGTACAACCATTTGCACTAATATACCCAATATTTAATGGAAGCTCTGGCAAGCATTGAAGAGTTGTACAACCATTTACAATAAGATATATCAGATTAGATAGTCGAATGATACTTTTAGGAAGACAAACAAAATTATTTCCACTTAGATTTAATTTTCTTAGAAGGGGCAAACAACCAAAAGTATCAGGAATTGATCGAAGATTGCAATAACTTAGATCCAGTTCGGTCAAAGACAATAAACTTGATAAAGAACGTTCTAACATGCCCATGGGATCTGGACTTCTTCTTCTTGGCATTAAAGGAAAAGTGAGGAGCTTATTCGATGATATAGATGATAACCCTTCACATCCACGAAGAGATAGTACTCTAAGATTTTTTAAGAGAACGAAAGATGAAGGTAGCTCTGTAATAGCAGTTCCACCCACATATAGCTCCTCCAAGCTTTTGACATTCCCCAAGTTCTCTGGAAGGCTTTTAAGGCATTTGCAACCACATAGATCCAATTGAATAAGCGATTTGAGATTTCCAACAGATGGATGAATCTTAGACAATCTTGTACAACCTCGAAGAATTATCTTCTTAAGATTTGGGAATCCACTGAATTCTGGGATCTCGATCAAGTTTTGAGAGTCACTCAGGTCAATGACTTTTAACTCATCTAAACTCTGTTACAAAACAAAAAATATTTAGATAAAATCAAGCCCTAATGAAAAGGAGGAAATGCACATTTACATTATTGAAAATCGTACCATAATTCCTTTCCACAGTTGTTTGATTTGGCTGCAATGCAATATGAGTTCAACGAGTTTGATTGGTTGGAAACCGGCTGGCAAGGATTTTAAAGGATATCCATGCCATTCCATGAGACATAACTCATTAGAAAGATAATTAAGGCCTTGTGGAAGTCGTACATTTTTAACTTTAAGCAATCTCAATTTTTTCAACTTTGAGAAGGCTTCGGCATTCAATTGTTCCACTTTTTCATCAGGTGGGTATAGGACTATGCCTTCAACTAACTTTGTTCCCTAATAACCAAGAAAAATGAAATTAGAATAATTGGCAAATCGTTATAAGAATTTGTAAGAATATATATATGTCCCTAGCCTCTAGGTTCATGTTTAGACTAGCCAACTTACAGTATTATTCTTCAACACATGAAGAGCATCCTCATAAAGCCACAATCTACTACATCCACCAGGCTCTTTAGGGGATTCGCAATGAACAATTTCTTGACCCATTTCTTGTAACAAATCATGCATACACAACTTTCCCCAATTAGTAACGGTTATGAGAGATTTGTCCATAAGAACACCAATATTGTAGTCTGGATGGTAACCAAAACTTTCTAGTATATCTTTGATGCAATATTGGTTCTCACCTTTGAAAAAACATGCAATATCTAAGAACAATTCTTTCTGTGTATCCGTTAGCCCATCAAAACTTATTTGAAGTATATCCAAAATGTTTCTATCAGGTTTTGCTTTTAGTTGATCTAGGGCACTTTTCCATTCATTCGTTCTTTTATCAAACAACAAAGAACCTAAAACTTTAAGAGCCAAAGGAAGGCCGTTAGCATAATTCACAAAGTCCTTGGACAAATCCACATAATTTTCTTTAGGATGGGGACTCTTAAAAGCCCTCCAACAAAAAAGCTGCAAAGCATCATCGTTATTCAACCCCTCAACTGTATATATATCATTCACGCCATGTCTTCTCAACAAATGGCTATCTCTGCTTGTTACAATGATTCTACTCCCTGGACCAAACCAATCATGGTTTCCTGCTAAGGCTTCTAGTTGTTCTTCTCCATCCACATCATCAAGAACAATAAGAACCTTTTTATAACGTAGTCTATTCCCTATAACATTGATTCCCTCACGAAAATTCCATATATTTATTTCTCTTTCCATAAGGATATTAGAAAGAAGTTGTTTCTGTAAAGAAACTAGACCTTTATTTCTGTTTTCTTCTCTTACATTAGCAATAAAGCTGCTAGCTTCGAAGCGACTAGAAATTATGTTATAAATTTCTTGCGCAAGAGTTGTTTTACCAATTCCACCCATCCCACAAATCCCAACAAAGCGGACACCACCCAACCCATCCAAACATAAATCCAATATTTTCTCCACACTCGAGTCTATTCCAACAAGGTCCTTGGAAACACTTGAGAATTTACGATTCAACTCACTAGATATCCTTTCAAGGATATCTTGAATAACTTTTGATTCAGGCCTGCAACGAAGATAACAGAACAATAATTTTGATGAGACAGAGCTAGCCAAATTTAGAGACAAGATATTCAACATAAGTACAATCTTAGCTTAGTTTGATTTGTTTGGCACATTATATGGTCTAATTGAGAACCATGTGTTTCAATATGACTATAACAGTTTAATGAGTTGAGAGTTAAACTCAGCAAAAAAAAAATGAGTTGAGAGTTAAACTCAGGCAAAAAGAAATGAAAAAAAAAAAAAATTTCAAAAGGAATTCTTACTTATCATTTAAATCCCATCCAGCGAGATCAGCGACTTTTGTGAAAGCAGATTTCCACGTGTGCACGTCCTGAATATTATCCTTGAGACGCTGTTCATGTTTAGCAAAGGCTTCTGCAAAAGTGTCCCTCAGATTCCGCACGTCACTTGGATCCACATAGTGGAAAACAGGCAAAACTACTAACCCGTTCTTTTCCATGCACTCAACAATCTTTGCTAATTCAATCAAGCACCACCTCGAAGAGGCGTAGTCTTTTGAGAGAATAACCACAGCAAATCTCGATTCTTCTATTGCTTTCAACAGCTCTGGGCCAATGAATGTTCCCCGCTGCAGTTTTTCATCATCTCTAAAAGTGAATATGCCTTTTTGTTTCAAACCAGCATAGAGATGGTCTGTAAAAGTTTTGCGGGTATCCTCGCCCCTGAAACTGAGAAAGACATCATATTTGCATCCAGAGGCAGAAGAAGAAGAAGATGATGATGGAATCAAAGCCATGAAGGAAATGGATGTGGTTGAAGTTGAATAGTGAGGTTACAGATTACGGAAATTGCAGGTGTGATTGAAAAAGCTCAAAAAGTCTCTTGAAATAACGTTGCTGGACTCAGTTTCTATGTGTATTGATTTTTAAAAAAAGTGCTGTGGGAGACTTCTAGTTTGGCATTCACGAGTCAACAATTCATTATCTATTAGAGTTGGTGTGCAAGTGGGCTTCCTCTTTCCAGGTATCTTCCTGGTCCAACAACTACTTCAATTTTTTAAACTATATTGGTTGTTGATGGGGAACTTCTTTTAAACTAGGGAGACTTCTGGTTTGGCATTCACGGGTCAACAATTCATTATCTATTAGAGTTGGTGTGCAAGTGGGCTTCCTCTTTACAATGATAGTGTCTTGGGTTTTGGTGGCATATTCAAGTGCATCTTTTTCCCTACGTAGACAATGTGGCGAAAGAAAAAAATCTTTTATCTATGACTATATGTCAAGGAAAGGAGTATCCGAAGACCCAATTAGTCATAGTAGATAGTCTTTGAATAGTGATGGAATAAAGACAATGAATGCGCGTTGTCAAAAGAGTTAGAAATTTGCTCTGTCATTCCCACTTTAACTTGTTGGAAATTAAACTGAAGACGCGTTTGCATGAAGGATTGGACCAGGGAAACTTCGTGCAAGCAAAAGGGATTCTTCCACTTTAATTAAAGCCTCTTTTTTAAAGGAAAGTTGAAACTATATTGGTTGTTAATGGGGAACTTCTTTTAAACTATATGTATGTAAGTGTTCGCGCGTGAACCTTCTTTTTTTGTTTTCTTCTGAATGAACGACTCTGATAATCTTCTTGTTCGGTATGCGAAGGGATTCATTGAAGCCTTCGCATGTGCATAGGTTCACTTGTAGGAACGCAAGTGGCCCTACCCCTCCAATTGCCGAACAGGATCTAACCATTTGAAGTCCAATTGAGGGGATGCAATTGAGTTATGCTGCAGTGCAAATATGTGAGGTGTAGTATCAAATATCATACAGAAGTACCGTGTACAAAAGATGAAATGTTAGTTTTTTTTTTTTGATGAAATGTTAGATTATATTAAGGAGAATTTTATTATCAATAAAGCTAAAGACACGACATTTTCACAATAATACTGAGATGTTAAGCTGTGAATGATAAATAATAAAGAACATTTAGTGGTGGATTCAAATAAGAACTAATAAAAGTCTGTCAACTCAATATTGTTGTGAAAATGTTTTGTCTGTAGCAATATTGCTCTTTTATTATATTCAATTAGGTAGTATTTCTAGGATCCCGATGCATTATAAGTTATAACTTTGAATCAGTAGGATTTAGATTCTCTAGAGTTCCTAGGGTACTCTACAAGGTACAGTTCTTTAAATCCTCATCTCTTATTTTAAATAAAATGTTAGAATATTACCACATCATCAATCTACCACTAAAAACATAAATTAGTATTTCAAGTACATTAAAACACTCATTAACTACTCACGTTTGATAAACCCCGTTTGCTAACTTTACTCTTTCTTCTTCTTTCTTTCTTTTCTCAAGAGCACACATGTCCCGCCATTTTCATCCCTACAATATTTAAGCCTGTAGGTAACTGGGGTTTTGTCTAAGGCTGGTGAGGTTTATTCTTATAGGCTCAACAACGATTCAGGTCGGCTTTCCCTTTGATATATAGGCTGATGAAATCTTAATATTTCCATGTTTTTCTGGTCAAAAGTAGCAGTATCTTTTAGCAAGGATATCTTTCTTTCAATATATGTTAGCTTTTACTAATCTACTTTCTCTTTTTCATTTGTTAACCATAAATCATATCTTTTGAGATTCTTGTGATGGGATCAATTGCAATTCCCAGTGTGTGCTCCTGAGAAAAGAAAGAAATGGCTGAAGAAGAGAAGAAGAAAAGTTAGCAAATGGCTTTTATCAAAGGTGAGTAGTTAATAAGTGTTTTAATGCACTTAAAACACTAACTTATGTTTTTAGTGGTGGATTGATGATGTGGCAATATCCTAACATTTTATTTAAAAGGGAAAATTGCACTTTTCCCCCTTTAACTATTGAGTCATCTCAATTCCCCCATTTATCTATAAAATCGAGCAATTTCCCCCCTTATGTATTAAAAATATGCAAATAGCCCTCATCGTCTAATTTTATGTTAAATCTAAGCCAAAATAACATAATATTTTTATAGTATATTAATATATAATGATAGATTTTGAGTATTATGACTAGAAATTGACTAAATAAATAAAAACATTTCGTTAATTTTGTTGGAATTTAACATAAAATTAGACAATTGGGGTTATTTGCATATTTTTAATACATAAAGGGAGACATTATTTGGTTTTATAGATAAAGGAGAGAATTGAGATAGATTCAATAGTTAAAGGGGGCAAAGTGTAATTTTCCCTATTTAAAATAAGAGGTTGAGATTTAAAGATCTCTACCTTGTAGAGTACCCTAGGAACTCTAGAGGATCTGAATCTAAATCAGTGTAACAGTTTTCAAACTATTGCCATATTTCTATATCTTTCCCATAATTGTGCCTTTAATTTAAGGAGAAATTTTATAAGAACAAAAATGTTAGATATATCTATGAGTATGTGTATGAGTTTGAGCTAATTATGTTATATTAATTTCTCAATTTTTTCACATTTTTTCTCTATGTGCGGACTTTCACTCACATGCAAATCCAACAATCTAGCCCTCACATGTGAGTTATTACCTCTATGTAGGCTTTGAGATCTCTCTTCATGGGCACCACATGTCAACCCTGCAGGTTCATCCATGAGAACCTTGTTCGTCCACCTCCATGGAACTTCACATTACGGCATGTTTCTTTGATTTAGAACCATTGGAAATAATATTTGTTGGGTCTTTCTCAAAGGTCATTTGTGTGGGCTTTATGAGCTTGTCTTATGCGATGCACACTTTTGTGAGCTCCAAGTACACACACCTTATTCCTACTCCAACTGTGAAAGGAAGCTATCCCTGCTCCCTCTACGTAAAGGACTTTGAAACAACTTGTTACCTTACCTCGCACCTTCATGAGATTTGATACCACTTATTGGGGCCACATTTTAGTTTTATATTAATTAATAAAATTAACCAAGAATTTTAACCAATCTCAAAAAATATTTTCACCAAAATTACCAAGCCAAAATATCAATCACACATAATAAATCCACTATAATAAAATCAATTACAATATTTTCTCAAGTTTATACATAACTTGAGATCTACACCAAATATAATAATACGAATACATCAACTCGTCGTGGTTATAGCACCCAAAGACCTCTCTAGAGAAACCCCCAATTTTTCTATCCTTGTGTATGTCTCACGGCTAAAGAAAAAACCTCTTGTTTTTCTTGCTTTCACACACAAACTGCACTCTTTCTCTATTTTATTTCTCTACCTTGCGACTGCACCCTACTCTACTAGGCAACACACCTTTCTTTCTTTTCAGATACCCCATGCACGCTCACTACCTTTTATTTTAGACGTTTCCCCTCAACTAAGTCTTTTAGAAGCGCACAATCTCCTAATCCAAGTAATGTTTTAATTCCAAGATCTTGTGAATACGACTCATTAAAGGTTTAATTTCCGAGGTCTTGGGAATTCTAATCTCAAAAGGATTTATTTATGAAAATGTGAATTCCAAGCATTGGGGTTTTAATTATAGGGTAAAACTTAAGTACAGTTCCTTAGGTGAAGTACATTAAGTTCCTAATTGAATTCAAATACATTGAATTTAAATATTCTTGAAAAAAATAACATTGTTTGTATTTCATTGGTTAATGCAATCATGTATTTGAATTCAATTAAAGAACGTAATGTACTTAATCTAAGGAACTATACCTAAGTTTTACTCTTAATTATAAGATCTTATGAATACGACTTACTTGAGGTTTATTTTTTAGGCCTTCAGAATTCTACCCTCAAGGGGTTTATTCAAGGGAAATGTGAAATCCAAGAAATGGGGTTTTAATTCTTAGATCTTTTGAAATCCAACATTGGTTTTAATGCACATATCACCAATTCTCACAATTTTTGAATAACTTAAATTACTCATCTTCACAGTAGTGAAGCCTAATTCTTTCTATGTAGTGAACATGACGGGAGGCTACCGAATCAATACCCATTCAATAGCAAGATGCTCACACTTTATTATATTTATATAGTTATAAGCTTCTTTTTTTTTTTTCTTTTTTTTTCTTTTTTAGATAATAATCATTTAAATGTATTATGTACTTCAAAAAAAAACTTTATAATTGTGTGAAATTATTGAACTTCTAGTAGAATAAACTTACCTAAATGATAATAATATAATGTATTCATTTTTAGGCTAAATTACAAATTACACTCTCTAAGTTTGGTTTGGTTTTAATATAGTCCTCTAAGTTTTGACCTTTTCAATTTAGTCTTCTAAATTTGATTTCGTTTCAATTAAGTCCTTTAACTTTTTATTTTTTTCACGAATTTTTTTTATAAATAATTTTTATTAGTTTTTGTTTTTAAGTTTTTGAAAAAAAATAAATAAACTTAGAGAACTAACTTAAAACGAAAACAAACTTAGACGACTAAATTAAAACGGTCAAAAAACGTAAAAGACCAAATTGAACTTTGACCAAAATTAAAGGACTAAATTAAAATGGTCAAAACATAAAGGACTGAATTGAATTTTGACCAAACTTAGAGTACGTAATTTGTAATTTAGCCTCATTTTTATAATATTCATATGTTTTAGTTACATTTTTTTTTTTAATTCTTAATATAAAAGGTGAAAACTCACCTAAAAAAATTAATTTTTTTTACTAAATATTGTTAGCTATAAATTTATTATACATTTGTTTTATTCATTTCTCTAATTTTAAAATTATTTATTAATATATTTATGACTTCTTCTGTTAAAACGCAGTCCTACGCAGAGTCAGACACGCTGAGAAAGCATCTACGAAAATCAAAGACACAAAGCCATGGAAGTGGAAGGTTCGTCAAAGAAGATGATAGCAACGCAGGCTGAGATGGTGGAGGCGAAGGTCCCAATTCCCTACAGAGACCAGTGTGCCCACCTTCTCATCCCTCTCAATAAGTGCAGGCAGGCCGAGCTGTACCTGCCCTGGAAGTGCGAGACAGAGCGCCACTCCTACGAGAAGTGCGAGTACGAGCTCGTCATGGAGCGGATGCTCAAGATGCAGAAGATCCGTGAACAAGAGGCCAAGTTGAAGCGCCCCATTTCTCTCATTCCCAACACTGCCAATGCTTCTTAGACCCCCACAAATCCCAATTGGGTAATTAACTCATTCTCAATCCCACTATTTTTTCTTTCTTTGATTGATGATCTAGGATTTTGTTGTGGAAATTTAGGGCTTTTTGTTTGTGGGTCTATTGATTTATGTTGATCTAGGATTTATTGTTTTGATTGTGTTGTTATTTTGTGGGGAAATGATTGATATATGTTTTGATTTTGAAGATTTTGATGGTAATGTTGGTGCGTTCTTTCTTTTTTATCAGGTAAGTTTATTTGTTGTCCAAACTTAGGGGGTTTTGGTGCATTCTTTTTTTGAAAACCATCTAAGTCTAGGGCTGTGAATTTGTTCCCATCAAGATTGTTGCTAGTACTGGACTTTTGATACTATTGCATTCTTGTCACTAGCTGATTTTCAAAGATTTTGATCAGGGGAATTAGATTTAGGGATGGTTTACAATCATTGGGATTGTGGGTCTCAATAGAAGCAAGTAAAACAGAAAAGAAATAAAAAAAAAAATAGTGGTCTTGAGTCTTGTCCCTTGGGAGTTGAGGGTTAACTGAGGGGAGAGATAGGATATAATCACCCAGAGGCTCCTTGTCATGGATTGAGATAGCCTCATTTATGTGCTTGAGTCCAAATGATAAGTTTGTTTTAAATGCAGAAGGATTTTGTTTGGTTTTTTCTTAAACCCATTCGATGGTCTCAACAAAAGATTATCTTTGATTCTTCTCCAACTTATAATTCAGCCCCTACTTACTTACTACCTCTTTATCCATGGATTATAAGCTTTGCTACTACCTCATTCAGGAAGCCCATTCTCATTTGAAAAGGAAATTCGATTGACACTTCATCATATCATATGATCTAAGAGACTTAATTGTGCAGTTATGTGGACTGCTGTGCTGAGTTTGAGTTGAGTGAGTGTTGTGTATGGTGCAATTTGTGTGTAGTTGTCCATGGGGATTGCCCCTAAATTTACAACTATTTTTTTTTTTTTATGAAATGGTAAATTTTGTTGATGAAGAAGCACTACATCACATGCACAGGATCTGAAAATGCAGTTCTTCCGTACCTTGTTTGAATGGTTGTCCACAACCGGGTTGTTTTCTTTTTCTAATATGCTAGAATTTCTAGATCTGTGCTCTTTTCGAGCTTCATTGTTTCTTTGCCACCTAGTACACGCCTAGGGTACTTGGTGTTTTTTTTTTCAATAAAATTTATTACTTATCAAAAAGCATCACATGCACAGGATCCATACATGTTGTACTACTAAGGAATTACAAAGAGTGACAATTACTTGTCGAAAGAAAGAGAATCAATGAAATCTACAAGAGAATGATTGTCACCAGAGCCCAAAACATGCAACCATTCAAACAGTATCTTGTAAAAGACAACTTTAGTTAAACAGTGATGTTTCCAGGTCTTCAAAAGTACAGTTATTTCCTCTCTCTCCACAATGTCCATAGCAGGTCTAGCAGGGCTAAATTCCAAATAAAGGATGAATGATTACCAAACCAGCTCCTCCATTTTTATAATAGATCAATGAAGCTCTTAGGCATTACCCAATGAACCCCAAACATAAAAAGATAAATTGTATACATGTATGTCATGTGTGGTATGTGACACATTATTGAGTGTTAAGTATAATAGTAAGACATTGTCATCATGCTATGCTTATCAGTGATGTGTGCTGGTTGGTTCACATATAAATGTATGATATTGAGACAAATAAAATTGGGATATCAGGAGAGACCAAATGAGTTGGCTTAACCATGTTCAATGAAGATAAAAAGTGCAGTAGTTAGGTGCAACATCATAGAGATTGAAGATGTTGAGCTGGAAGGCCAACAAGAACATAGGTACTGAGTTGTGTGCTGTGATCATGGGGAAATTCTTGGAACAGCATGTGTAATTTCTTAAATTGCCTTCAAAAACATATTTGCATGAAAAGGGGTCATAGTAGAATGACTTAATGATCATAATCAAATGCAGGCTTGGGCTTTCCTTGAAAGGCATTCCTGTACTAGGTTCTATGGCAATGATGTAGGTACACCCGGTGTTAGTAAAAGCGCACTTAAAGCACAAAGGCAAAGCCATAGCCAAAGCGCTTAAGACAGCTATACTAAAACACATTTTCAAAAGCACGCATTTTTAGGTTTTGTAAAGAATGTTTTTGCAATTTTTTTATAAAGTTATATAACTAAGTAAATTTAACCGTTAGATCTTAATACTATTGGTATGGACCCTTGATTTATTATGAAAATACAAATATTATGGTGTGAGACACTAAACATAAGCTAACTTTTCATTATTAAGATAAGAGCTCAATGAATGTACTGAAGTTGATCTCATGCTTGATGACGATTACTTGATATGGGGTAATGTTGCTAGGTCTGTTGGAGTTGGAGAAATGTTCAACATGAGATTAAGAGTGAGGTCACTAGGTATGGCAATGGGTTCAAGTTGTTCACAGACACTCCTAATGAGGGAGACGCTATTAATTTAGAGAAAATAGATGAGTAAGATGATGAGGTTACAAATCTTGTGATGACAGTGATGATGACCCTATGCTTTATGAGGACCGATGCTTTATACTCTAGGATTACATTGCATTGCTTATGTTAGGCATAGAAGTCATTACTTAACATTCTAGTTCTTTTTGGTCTTTGCCTTTTGGGTATATTTTGTAAAGCGCCATAGAATTAGATAAAATGTTAAAGATTAAATTTTTTATAATTTTGTCAAAGTTGTTTCTCTTTATTTTCTTTTGACATACCACATCAAATTCCTTTGTCCAATTTTTCATGGGATTTGGATCCATCTGATCATCCTAGTCTCAGTTTAAGGTTTTTAAACCTCTGTGGACAAGGTTATTGTACGCAGAATTCTAGGTGAGGATAAATTTATGTGTTTGGTGTATAAAACATGGGTCTTATAATATCCTAGGAGGAACTTGAGCTCTGATTTCAGGGCCTGAACTTGTTGGAAAAAAAAAGCTAGGGATTATCTCACAAATCCCAATGTTTTATTGAGAACCAAGGTGGAAAAAAGAAAACCATCTTTTCTATGGAACAAAACAAATCATGGATCCCCCCTCTCTCTCTCTCCCATATTCAATGTACAAAATAACAGAAAAGAGAGCCATCTTCTGGATATTACTCATTTCCCATGATGAATCAAGGCCATGTTCTTGCAGATGGTCAAGCTGGGGCCACCATGGTGTTCAGTCTACCCCAAGCTTGTAGACATTCATCTGTCTTGGTGCCCTGGTGAAAGGCACCAATGATTTTCCCCATGTGCACTTTTGGACACCAATTCTCCATATCATCCATGAATTGCCCTTCTCAATAGTCAATCTACTTTCTCCATTGCTATGCATGCTATTCTCCTTGGTTTCACGAAGATCAAAATCTCAAAGTATAGTGTTGAGTTTCCTTCACACTGAGAGAGGGAATGAGGTAGATGAGTTTCTGTGGTTGGAAGGGTTTGATATTTAGGGTATGTTTGGAATGGAGGGAGATGGGGGAGAGAAGGTCTCCTTTCCTCTCCTCTCCCTGTACACATTGAGATTCTTTTGATGTCAGATTTCCTTGAAGGTAAAACAATAGATGTAGAGTACCAAGCATGCCACTTGGAGACAAAGTGGAAGGTGAGCTCATACGTTCAAGACTCACCAGGTGCGGGTCACTTACCCAAAAAAAAAAAACTAAGCCTGATGCTAGAGTTTTGAAACCCAGCATTGAGAATTCCTTCTTTTCAAAATTCCGTGTATTTTCAAATACCTTCTCCAAATACACTCTTGAGGTCATAGAGTGGCCATTTCTAAAAGCTATGAGTTAATGGATGTTACGGCTTTTATGGCCTGGGCTTGGTGAAAAACAATGGAAGTGACTTTTGGATATGTTATCTATTATTATTCATAGTGGCAATAATGGAATGTTGTGTAACAAGAATGTGAAACTCTTCAAAATTCTTCAATGAGAAGTACCTTGTGCTCATCTAAATGAACTACTGTGAGAGACAAATGCCATAGGGCTTTTTCCTTTATCTATCATGACGACATCTAAGTAATGCCATGATGGCATAAGGTTGGAGAAAGATTAGACTTGTTTTTTCCATATTAATACTAAGATTTTGATATTTGTTTGGTAATTGCTGTTAGTTTACATGTAGAGTGTAGTGGAAGGCTTTCCCCAGAGTGCTGTTTATTGCTGTTTGGAATAAAACCCAGCGAACTATAATACCATAATGAAAATTTGATCAGAGTGGAGAAAATTGATCCATTTAAATTCCAGAATGCAACTGGCAAGATACTAGATTTTATGGAGGTTATTCAAATTATTATTATTATTATTATTTTAATGGAGGTTATTAAAATCATGTTTATAGCCCCTTATATTGGATAAAAGGTCTCATCGGAAAAGGGCAAGTGGAATATATCAAGGACTCTTTGGGTGTGTGTGGTTCAATTTTTAGAAAATAGTTTCAGAAACCTAGTCTTAGAAAATACTAAAAAAAAAACAATTTAATTTTGTGAATAAATTTCTTGGAAAAGGGTTTTGGAAATAGGGTAAAACTTGGGTACAGTTCCCTAGGTCAGGTACATTAGGTTTCCCAATTAAATTCAAACACATGATTGCATTAACCAATGAAACACAAATAATATTATCTTTTTCAAGAATATTTAAATTTAATGTATTTGAATTCAACTAGGAACCTAATGTACTTAACCTAAGAAATTGTACCTAAGTTTTACCCCTTGGAAATATACCTGAGGAACTCAAAAAAAAATTTGGAGCTCAGACTCTAGTTTTAAATTCTCATAACAGTTTCCAGAAATTCATTTATAGAATATGATAGGAAACCATAAGAAATTTCAATGTTTGAAGATCAATTAAATCTGAAAATAGTCTAGTAAACAAACTCAATGAACAGATAAACAATTTTAGAGTCAGACCCAAAGTTTGGATGCTTTTTCTGCGTTTGATATCGTCTCTTAGGCTACCAATAGATATTAGTATATTAGAATCTATTGTGCTAAGCTTTTACAATTTGTTTGTGCCATATCTCTGAGCTTTTCTGGAACTGTTATTTTTCAGTTAAACAGCGGAAAGCAATTGAAAACAGCGGAAGCTTGATTGATGCCTAATGTTTTGTGTGTCATGATAGCACATATTTCAGTCATGATTTCATAATTTCTGAGTGTGTGGAGGCACCCAAACCATGCGCTTGATTGATGCCTAATGTTTTGTGTGTCTTGATAGCACATATTTCAGTCATGATTTCATAATTTCTAAGTGTGTGGAAGCACCCAAACATGCATCATGTGTACTTTAAAATGAATGATCCAAAGTCCACACAGACAAATCATTACACACATTAATGGTTGTTTAATTGGGTACTCTTTGGAAAGCAAGAAGAAATGACCGCATTCTCTCTCTCTCTCTCTCTCACTCAAGCATGACATCTTGTACTCCAAATTTCCAAATTTTCTGGAGGTAGTTGTCAATTAAGGTGCCCCCTCACCTAATTTTCTGTGGGGAAAAAGGAAATGAGAAAGAAGTTGAATCCCTAATTCAATTCCTTGCCATCTAACAACTTTCAAATGTTCTTTTGGTTGAATTATTTGTCAGTCTTTTGTGTCAGTTCATTAGTTTTCTCCTCTCTTTTCCTTGCCTTTAACACTGGTTCTAATGTCTGACAGGCATTTGGAAATTGCTCAGATGTGGATGCTTTAATGTTTTTCAATGCTATTGATGAAAAGTTATTTGAAAGTGCTTGTCCTGGGACAAATGTGAGAGTGAGACTCCTTAAATTTATTCCTGTTCTTTCCTCAACTTGCAACCCTGTGACATATGGAATAAAATTCCTTCTTAACAATGACATTTGGTGATCTTTATTGACTGCTTTTTTTTCCTTCTGTAAGGTCATGTTTAAGCTTGCATCAGCATAGACTTGGCCTAACTTAGATTTGTTTACTTGGAAATTTCTCTTCCTGAAAGGTATTTTTTGTTCTGGATCGTGATTTTACATATCTTCAGGTTAGGAACAAAAGGCCTTTTTGTTTACACCAATTTTACTAATCTGACACAAAGGCAGAGGACTTTGGAGTGGGTTTTTTCATAACAATAGATTGAGAGAATAGTAAATGCAGCCCTGCTTTCTCTATGCAATTAAATAATGAAGCTAATCTTTAAGATGAGTAGAGGAAGGAGTGAAGGACATCACTATAACTGATATAGGGACTCGGGTGAAATCAAATCACCACTTCTAGTCTTTATGTTGGTTGGGGGCAAGGAGAGTTGCCCTTCCTCCATTTGCATCATTAAGGGTATGTTTGGAACAGAGGTAGAGAAGAGCGAAAAGCGAAAAAATATACTCCTTTCCTCTCCCATCATCTCCCACAATCCAAACATAGGGGAAGATTGGTTGGGCATCGTACAAGTTTTTACCTTTATAATTTTCTCAGAGGCAGTCTTCAACTCTAATCCTTTCAAGGAAATTGGTGCAAAGTCACCTGCTTTTGGAATAAATAACTAGTCTGGCCCATTAGTACTAAACTTGTCTGTCATGAAAGTGAGTTCCCAATGAATATGGCCCATTAGCATTTTAGTCCAATTTCCCCCTCTACTTTCCACGAAAACTTGACAAATTGCCTGATCTATAAAGTAAGTTAGTTTAACGAAAAAGTTTTCACTTATCAAAAAGTTTAACGAAAAGGTTTTCATACCCAAAACACACGCATATACATTTTGCACGTGATTTGTACAAAAATTCTTGCTTACACAATTAAAATCGAAATTCGAAATTGACTTTATAGGACGACTTAGGATTCAACATCTTACAGCGTGGTGATAATTTTCCTGAAGTTACTTTTAGCCATGTCGGGAATGATTACGATTATTCGTTTGTAGTTCTCATTATTGGACTGTCCACTTGCTATTTACGTAAGACCTTCAAAAGCAAAAGCCGGTGAAGAAGGAAAGCTCTGAATCTTGACAAAGAAAATAGAGGGATATTTGTCTGTTGTATAAACACGAATGAATCTTGACTTGCTTAAACTTGTAGGTTGCTTATTTGATGATAGTAAGTTGCCATGGGCCCTAAACTGTGGCGCAAAAGCAGTAGTAGTCTAGTAGAAAACAAATAAATTAAACTTGGAAGTGTGGTAGCACGAAACTTCTTGTGAGGTTGAAGCAAGAAAACCAGCTTCACCACATTTCTTTTGTTTCTAAAGCAATTCACGTTCTTTTAGGACATTGGTTTATTTGACATCTTAAGTCTTGTAAAGAAAGCTGCACACAATACTAAAGAAAGAAACGTGTAAGGATAAAGTTTTGAAATTCCAGTGCTGTTGTCATCCCGATTTTAAAAAAGAAAAAAAGGCCAAAGAAAACTAATTATATGACATTTTCTCAAGAACTAATCGAATCTGTCACTCTCAATGCAATTATAGTCTAGTTGCGGCACTCCGAATCATATTTCATATTATTTACCAAGTATACCATCAGAAAATAAATAAAATTGCATTTTTCATTCATTGGGACATTTGACATTTCATATTTGAATATCTCACCAATATTGTCCCCTACAAATTGGTCTCTCCAGACCTTGTCTTGGGGTCCTTTGAATTTTTGCAATGGGCCCCCAGAATTTTACTTCCATATGTAATGAGGACCAGTTAGGCTTCTTGCTTTTTATTTATTAACAATCCCTTATTACTTATCAAAAGAAAAAAAAGAGGTCAGTACAGCCAAAATATCATCATTAACTTGAATAGTATTATACTATCGGAGCTAGATGCAATGGCAAGAAGCAAAGAAAAAAGGAAAAAACGAGATAATGAATGTCTTTGATCTGTCTGTAAAGAGTAGCTATGCATTTATGTCACAAAATTGAAATCAAATCACAGGATCGAATTTCAGTTTCGGGTTATATAGGATTAGGCACGTCTGCTACTTGGTTAAAAAGAACATTGAGTATTGTATGTAATATGTAATAAATAACTAATAAATTTGACACCAACACGTAGGAAAATTATTAAGTAATCTGGACTACAAATAAATGTGTAGTCCCTCTCTCACAGAGTAGTGGGTCCTATCATGAATTTAATTAGTAAGACCCACTATTCATGTGAGAGAAGGATTACGTATTTATTTGTAGTCCTTGAATTACTAAATAATCACTCTCAACACGTACGCATACAAATTTTGAAGATTAATTAGTAAGGAACATGCCCTGGAATATTTATGTATGTAAAGTCTTCAAAAACCCAAGTATTGGTAAATATACCTAACCCTTTGAATTTTTTGCAGTTTGTTCTAGAAGAAACTTGATATGCAGTCGGTATATATGTATGCAGGCTGAAGCAATTTCATCTCCAACTTGACAAAACAAAAGAAAAAGGAAGCAATGAGCTACGTGTTAGATTAGCCAATCAGTGTTGTAATATCCTTGCCAGGTGTGCTGATGCATGCCTTGTATGGCTGGTTACGTGCATGAGATTACTAGAGAAATCTATAGTGTACTTGGTTTATAATTATAAATTATAAAACAAACACAACAAAACAAAATGCAATCTTTCTTTCTAATTATCAATTCCCACCTAATTCCAATCTTCAAGGACAGAATTAGCCAATAAATAAAAGATGAAAATAACTAAGTCAAATAATGTGGACCCTACCTCTTCAATCATCATATATTCCCTAGATTAGGAGCTGGGATCTTGTATGTCCGCTGCATATAGTATCCCTTTCACAAGTAAATGGGATCCACATTTTTCCTAGATTAGACCCTTTTTGGAATAATACATCAATTGAATATTTTCTTTTTTTTTTTAAACCAAAAAAAAAAAAGGACTAAAAAGAAAAACAAGAGTCTTATTTCAAAACTCTACTTTCCATGCAAATAAATGAACAGACCAGCAAAAGTCTTCCATGTCCTCTCTCAACTATGTATTTTCCTTGGAATGTACTAGTGTTTATGCAAATTAATTAGATTAATAATTTAATCATCATTCTGTCATTTGAGAAATTAAAAAAAATAGAATGATGGTCATGTTAATATAAACTTTAGCTGCTATCTTTGACTCCTTCGTTTACGTGTGTCTCGGTGGTGGGTGCCAACCCGCTTACATGCTTTATTGTTCTTCCATAAAGTTGTCAGATTAAAGAGTAGAAGACCCGAGAAATGGAAAAGTCCAAGAATCACATAAAATTCAAAAGGCTTTTTGTCTGGACCACCTTACCTTTTTTTTATATTAGTCATAGAGAATGCAATAATATTCTTTAGAAAGGAAATTTGCAGGTGGAATGCTTAACCAAGGAAAAAGTTCCCCACCAAATTCCATAGATTCATAAAGTATTAAGAATACTATGCAGTTGAATTAGAATTACAACAAGATAACGGCTCTACTAGTAGAATTAATGATAAAAAGTATGAGAATTTCCTTTTCCACGTCTCATGTCAAAATACAATTTGAATGTAGACTTGTATAGCACCACATTATTTACTACTAACGTGGTCAGTGAATGTAGCTTTCATAGATTCTTCAGTGTTCCCATTGAGAGTGAATAGATCTGGGTGTATTTCCTTAAGCTTGTATATTCTCTATTGTACGCAATCTGATCAAACCCAAACTTTTTTTTTTTTTTGAACAAACTCAAACCTTATTTATACACTAATATAGCCCATTTGAGCCTGACCTGATCAAATTTATGCTGAAGCTTGAGCTCGAGCAAAGCTTCACTCAAGCTTAAACGTTTAAAAATTCATGTTTGAGCTTGCCTTAAAAAATTCTTAAACAAGCTTCTCTTGACTAATGACTGAGTTGAGTTAAAGATCTATTTTAATTTCTAAATTGGGTTGAAGCTTGAATTTTAAACGTCCATACACTCACATGTGATGTATAAAGATTTTCAAAGAATCCTACGTTTATTAAAGGAAATAAATAATAGCAGCCTCTTCACAGACATGGAACATGTGTATATAGTTTTTTCTTTTCTCCTTGGTCTTTTCTTTTTTCAAGGGAAAAACCATTAAAAAAAATGATAAGAAATAAAAATAAAATCAAATGAAAATTAATAAGAATTTTAAATGGTTAAGAGTTTTGAGAAAGGTTAAAGACCGTTGTAGTATAAACATGCAATAAAACCTAGGGATTTTGAAATATGTACTTAATTAGTAGTGGAGTCATGAGCAAATTTAAATTACCTAATTTACTTATATTTCTTAATTATTTTTCTTTAAAAATACTTTTTAACTATTTAGTGGGGTTACTTTTGATAAAACAAAAAATGAATACAAAAGAGTCTTATTCCAAATATATATATATTTGGGGTTACTGTAGCACGTGCTCATAGTCTTCTTTTTATTTTTTTTCAATTGTCTAATCACTCACATTCAAAACTTATGCTTTTGTCTAAAAACATAACTTCTTGATGTATGGGTTAACAAGCATTAAAAGAATATGATTTACAATCTCTATCGCACGCTAACTGCGTGCTGTTCAGAGACCCTTTTTTTCCAATTATATAATCACATTCATTCAAGTTAAATTCAAACTTTCAAAGATTTCCCTTTAGTATATAGATTTAGCTAAAAATATTAGACTAACTCTAAAAAAATTTACTCTAATGAAAATAAGTGAAAAATCACCAAATCAATATATATATAAAAGCAGAAACCTTTAACTGAGGTTCTGCCAAGTGTCAGACAAACTGATGTGGCTGCCACATCAGCAATTAAAACACTAAATTAAAGCAAGTGTCTTTATTGTTTAAATTTATCAAGTGATATGTTGTTTAATAAAGTAACTGATAATGATCAATAATCAACAATTACATCATTTCCATTCCACATGACTCTCTTTTATTCGGTTGGTGCAGTTCCCACCATTTCTCTTTGTAATTTATTTTTCATTCAATTAATTGACGTTTGTTTGTTTTATATTTGAAACTTCAAACTTTCTTGGAAATGGCGTATGTGGAATTCTTTTACCTTTTTTACTCTATAAATTTGAATTGGTTTTGGTTCTGATGTATAATCTCTTTCTGGGTTTTGCAGATTTGAGTCTCTCTTTTCGTTGTTGGACTTCAAATTTTCAACTTTGACAGTGTAAGTCACTCACTCACATCTTCTTTATATGCATTTCTATGACTCTGCACATACAAATATTGGGAATGAATCAAAAGAACAGACATGGCAACAAGGGCAATACAAAATGGTAATCTGCTCATAAATCTCATTCACATGCATACAAAAGCACCTATCCACCACGATGATCACAAGCCCACACATGGCTTGCCTCACACTTGACAAATCAAACAATACACATGTACAGATTCACACTACATCGTCATCTACAACCCACAATCCATAATCCATACACGGGTTCACACAAAACTCACAACCCATACACAAATCCACAAACCCAAGACCTCATTGGTCTTGACTTTTCACAAAACACCAATCCCACATACAGGTTCACCCAAACAAACCAAACCCATACCCATCACCCACGGCCAAAGATAACAACCCATCACCAAAACCCAATCCGAAACCCAAACATAGGTTCACCACGGATCACACCATTCCAAACTCACCATTCAAAGCCGGGTGAGAGAAAAAATAAAGAACTGAAAAACCGAGAGGAAAAGAGAAGAGAGCAACCGAGAGGGAGAGAGAAAAGTCGAGCCAAAAACCTCCATTAATGGTGGCGGTGGTGAGCGGTGGTGAGCGGCGCCGGCGGTGCATGGTGCCGGTGAGAGAACAATGACCTTGGCCATGGAGGTCTTGGTCCGAGCCGTGAGATAGAGTGAGATTAGAGGGAGAGTGAAAAGAGAGAAACGAAGAAGGAAAGGGGGGGCGGCTGGAGAAAAGATGAGAAAGAAAAGAGGCAGGTCGGGTCAACCCGACCCGGTTTTTAAAGTGAAACCCTACCCAGTTCAGTGATGGACCGGGTTGCCTTCTTCTTTAACCCAATAAGCCCATCTCTAAAATCCTACAAGCAAAGAATTGTTTTTATTGCTAAAGAATATAAACATTTCTCTCACGCTCTAGCTCTTTTTTTTTTAGCTAAATTTGTGCATTCAATGCTAGATAGATTGAGTGGGATTTAAATATCTGAGAATAAAATTTCTCCTATCTTAGAATTTTTGAGTATAACACCTAATACAAGTTCTTTAATTTTTTTTTTTTTCCATATAAATACGACTTGAAACCTTGACGTAACATTTGTTTTCCCTTCTATTTCAAAGAGGTAGTTAAATATTCAACTTTAATATTTTGGTTTGTTAACTTCTATATGTTTTCTTCTTAGTTTGTTAACTTTCATGTGTTTCATTAAATAATCTATGTTGTATTAAATATTAATTTCTTTTTCCTTTTTTAAATGTGTGTTTTATATATTTTTTAAAAAATATGTTAAACTTAAAGCACTATTTTCAGGTTTTGTTTGGCTCTTCTGTTTGCAAGCTTTTTTAAGAAGGAAATAAAAATTATTTTCCTAACTCTCTTTTAATAGCGGTTTTGTTTTATAATGTGAACAGGAAGGATGCAATGATGCATAAACCAATATTGGATGATCGTAAAAAAAAAATCAGGGGATTGACCATTCATAAAAATGGTGCAATTAGTAGTAGCAAGGTATGTGTTAAAAGTACTCATATGTCTTTTTTGAATGAATGCCTTGAAACTAGAAGACATTAAAACTTTCATTTAATTAAAAAAACCTTAGTAGAATGTGTTTGTGGTGTTACACTTATTTGAACATGGCTTAGATTGATGACACCGATCTCTGGGAGATGTGGAAGACCAGCCAGTCAATATCAAACTTAGGATCTATTCATAACAAGGTACATGTCTTAATGTTATGTTCGATCATCATAATTTTTCGATTATAATATTATTCGAATTGGAATAACAATTGTCATCTATATGGATTAGGTAGTGAAATTACGAATATATTCCCTCGGTTGGGGATGTACTGTTCAAACTGACAAGATACACCTATGGAGATTAGTGAAGCGAGTCTTGATCTCACAATTATATGAAAGGTGTGTTACTTCATCATTTTGGATTGGGTATTAGTTAATACGTTATCCAAACATTTACAAACTATTTTGTTCTTCTTCAATTGACAGTTCAAACGTATATGAGAATAAAGACAGGAAAAAAAAAAAGATTAAACGATATGGTGATAACACAGGTATAAAATTATTACTAATCTATTTCTACATGTACTTTCATGAGACAATTATTTTAAAATTTGGATGCTAAATGGCAGTTTTTAAAGTCCCAAGCTGACATAGACCATTTAATGTACAAAGAGTTATGCAAAATCGTCACAAGGTATGTACTTATAAATTCTACATCAATCATATTTTTCATCTATATGTTACCAATGGAAAAATATATGTTTTTTAAGTTCCAATTAATAATACAAAACTAATATATTTTAAATTTTGAATTCAGGTTAATGGCAAATGCAGCTGGAAAACAATTAATGCCTGACTAAAAATATTGATACTTCAACTTCTTCCTACTAACCTATATTTGTATTTTCATATAAACTTTTTCTATGTGTTTAATGTAGTTAATCATTATACATTTGACTTGATGTAATTTTTTTCAAATATATTTCAATGGTTTAAATAAGAGTAATTTATATACACAATATAGTACATTAAATTTTATTATAAATTTAACTACTATACCTACAAATTAACATATCTTACTGTTTTTGTTATTCATATTAAATAAGTGTATCCCGCGCATTGCGCGGGTAATACGCTAGTATTATTTAACCACAATCCTTTGGTATACTATCTAAAGCGCGTGAGAGCATGCATTTTTTTTTTTTTTTTTTTTTGCATAGTTTTACTGTACAATTTGTAGCATTATGATTTCAATCATATTTCCCTCTATACACGCCCATGCAACATTTTACATACTTGTCTCTTTTTCAAAGAAATTTCCACCATTGTCATTGTATTTCCGCCGCCATTGCATATAACTTCCACCCATGACGTGTGCACACGTATTGCTTGCCCTTTACCTAATGCCAAAGGGCAAAATGAAATGGAATGATTTAAAAAATCATATTAACATCGAGAGGTTGGTCTAGCTAATAGCTTTTCAAACCTAATGTGATCTATGAGAATATGATTTCAAGTGTTCTATCCTATACCCTGGATTTACGGTCAAATGATTTATTTTTATAATTAGTAGTAATTATCCATATATATGTGACGAGAAAAAATTAGTCAAGCTCTCTAGGAGTCACAAATACTCTCATCATTAATAAAATAAAAATAAAATATTAACAAAATCATTCTGAAATCTTATTAAACTTGTTTGATAAATGTTCAATCCAAGAGTCTGCACCATTCAATTCTCCAATAATAATAACCTAAATTGGAATCCCCAAATAATTATAAGGTAAAAAAACAGACATATTGCATGATGAGACGTGGAATTATGGACACAAGATAATACCAAACATTACAATATGTCAAACTTGATAACGGTCTCTCAGCAGCTTGCCCAAGGGCGCATGAGCTAAAAAAAGCTAATCAATAAGAGAAAAGGCAACATTATTTTCAAGCTTTCTACCTAATTCGTTGCCTGGAGGATGAAAAGTCAAGATGGTGGAAACATTACTTCAATCATTGCACATTCCCTAGATCCTGAGAGAGTAAACATTTTCAACATACAAAATGCTTAATCAATTCTACCTTCTCATTCCTTCTACACTAATTCTTTATGCTAGATGTTAATCATGCACTAAAAGTAGACTAAGATTTGCCCCCCCAAAAAAATTTAAGTAAAGCAAGATATACACGGGAAGTAGTAATTGGAACTTTTTTGTGTGTGTGTGTGTCGGCATGCCTTTCTTCTTCAGGATGTCATAATTACTCAAACTGATTTGTCATAATTACTCAAACTGATTTATATTAAAGTTATTTTGTCTCTTATTATAATGCTCATGCATTTGTTGAATTGCAAGGCTCGTGCATTTCGCAAGACAAAAGGACAAAATATAGGTCAAAATATTTGTCTTTTCCTATTTGGGCAAATCAAATGTAATCAAGGGTTCAAGCAGCTACTCTATTAATTGCATATTTTTATTTTTTGAGTCAATAGTAACTCGGAAAAGATATGTGCAAAAAGTGGCTTGGAATTACGTATTATTGCCTGGAGTGAAGTCTCAATCAAGGTTTCGGTTATCACAATTGTTTTAGGTGACCTTTACTTTCTTTTGTTTTAGGTGACCTTGAGTGAATGTAAGACCATGGGAGCACTCGTGCATGTAAGACCTTTTGACAAACATGGCTTTGGTAACGAATGTCAAAGTTCATTATAGATAAATGAGCTTTTTAGTGTAGCAGGTTATGTTAGGATCAAAAAAGTCACGTGGATTTGGGTAGGATGTGCGTCCTAAAGATGATTGCCCAGTGATTATGGAAATAATTATTTCTCATAGAGGCAAAGGGAATGGTGCATTCTCAGAATCCAATGCATCATACAGGAACCATCTTCACCAATTTTTTAATATCCTTTTTTTTTTTTTTTTTGGCAATATACAAGAAATGCATTAGAAGTATGATTATATAAATAAATTCATCATTTTTAATAGTTTAAACTTTTGAAATAATTAATGATTTATTATGGTATTAGAGTAGATAATCCTAAGTTGAAACTTTGTCTTCATTTTACCTCATATTTAAAATTTTATGACAATTGATAATTTATAAAATACCTACTAGGACGTGAAACTTTTGTGTAAGTGGTATAAATCGAATAATTCAATAAAATTGAATGTCATCACCAATTAATAGAAAAGGTTCAAATAAAACTATTCTGGAGTTATTGTCGTCACCATGAAACACCTCATATATACTAATTTAAATCCTGTATATGAATTCAAAAATAACTTAAAAAGAAAAGGGAAAAAATGAAAAGCATAGATACACTTTTTTGTCTTTGTTTTTTTGCTTGCAGCATACAGTTCACGGCATCTTTTAATGTCAGTAATAATAGTAATGGGAAAAACGTATTTGTGATATGTGGAGGAAAAGTTTATTTGACTATATAATGAAATAATAATAATATATAGTTCAATTTTGCAACCATTATAGCATTATTTTGACATTGCACATGCATGAAGCCAAGAAGTTCCGTACATAAACTAGCTAGTGTATGTGTTTGGTGGTAATTCTGGATACTACATTAATTAGTCAACATGCTAAACTAATACTTGCACCGGCCTACTACCAAGTTGCTATGGAGTAGATATTGATGCTTGGGAATAAATTCGAGTTACTCCAAGTAAAATGCCAATGTTGGAAGGAATGATGGAAAATTGAGAGGAAATAAAATAACATAGAAATGATAGAGAAAAGAGAGAAAGGAAAAGGATGTCTCTTTCTTTTTCCATTATAAGTGTTTATAACTAATGTGAATTTGGCTAGCGTATTTGCTACTAACTTATTTAGTTCAAGGTTAGACAAAATGTGACATTAAGCAAATAAGTTGGATTATTTGAAGAAGAAAAAAACTGACTTATTTGTTTTAAATCACTTTTATATCAATTTGAGTAAATAATTAAGTTAACAGAAAATAAGTAATCTCAAATGCTCACTAACAGATAAGTAGAACGATGAAATAGCACTTTGTTTTAATTTTGTAGTGCACGTGCGGTTGTCTAGCTTATTTGTTTAAAGGTTAAAATGATAAATAAACTGGCTTATTTGAAACTATGAGCCAAATGGATCTACACAATTCAATTACCTCTTATTCTTTTTTTCTCCACTTTTTTATTCATCCAAATTACATAAGAAAAAAAGATAATGCAACTTTCATTCTTCCTTTTTTCATCCCTACAGTGCCAGCTTCAGGCATAAAGCGATCAAAATGGTCGCTTTAGGCTCACGAATTTTAGAAATGTTAGAAGGCCTACAGAATGGCCATGGCTTTAAAAAAAGAAAAAGAAAGTCTTTTTTTTTTATATATATATATATATGATGTTGCTATAGAATATATTTCCATAAAAAATTATAATATAATATTGTAAAAACAAAAACAAAGCTGTACTTTTTAACAAAAAGTAACCCCCCCCCCACCCTAACCTTTTTTTTTTTAATCTTTTATTAGGATCGGTTATGCTTCCCTATCAAGCACACTCAAACTTATATAGTAGTGCATACCATTCTCCAAAAAAAAAATGACTTATATAGTAGTGCATTGAAATTTACTTGTGTATTTCAATTCCATTTTTTAATTGCAACTTTGAGATCAAAGTGTCATAGTATATATGCAGGTTTTCTATTAACTTTTTTTCTTATGTGTGTGTGTGTTAAATTTTGTAAGATATAAAACTGGTTTTAAACTTTTCATATGTTGTTGCAAAATCAGCATATACATGTTTCTAAAAACACTAAAATATAGTTATGAATGATTTAGATAAATTGTATGCAAACCAAAAAAGTTTAATTTTGAACTAGCTTTTATTGATTGGTTCAAAACTTTACCGAACCAGTTCTATATTTTACCATACACCCTCCTATGATTCTAATGATCTTAGTATGAGAACATATCAGTATTAATTTTCAATGTAATTCGCCTTCAGGTTTTATTAATAATTCATTGTTCAATCAAACTTTAATTGGCCTTCACAAGTCTGTATAAATAAAATTCAGGATTTTAAAATAAAATCGTACTAATTGATTCTATTACCAAATTTTTTAAGTGACTTGCAAATTATGTAAATAGTTTACTCTACATAAAAATCTATTATCAACGTTTTAATAATTTTAAAATACTCCTAAATTCTATTACCAAAAGTTTCAAAAATTTTTAAGAAAAAAATATTATTTATTTGAATTGTTTCCATCATTCACCATACTATATTTTTAGAATGGAACCTTTGTTTTACAAGATGTTCTTCTGTCTTTTCCAAAAGACATTTTTTTATTATATATTTTAGTGTTTATTTTCTATATTATTACAAAACATTTAATTATGTATAATTTTGTAAGCATAGATATACTGTTACCATTAAAAAGATATATTTTGATGGGTAACCTAATGATGTGGCACAATGTGCTCGGCCATGCTCCTTGGCTCAGCCTTAGGGGTGACCAAGATCGAGCTAACATACCTATGATCTAAGTGACTATTTCATGGAAGGATCTCGAGAATTATGAGGTTGGTTTTGTGAGTCCTATTCCTCGAAAATCACTACTCAATTTGAATCCTATTATACAACTATCAAGCATATTGAGGTTTAGTTTGGTAAAACGTTAAGAAATTGTGTGTTTTGCTTAAAGTAGGTTTTGTCAATCAAATTCTAGGTTTCATTGTCAAAATGCGCTTTTAAGGCAAAATAGGGAAAACATTTCATACCTTTGAGGTTTGCCAAACACTAAAATAAGCGACATCATTTTGAAAATGCACTTTTTGTCTCGGTAATGTGATACCAAACAGGCATTGATTTTCCGTAAGTAAGAATCAACCACCACATGCCTTGTATAAGGTTTATCTTGCCATCAATCTTAAGGTATAAATAAAAAACAAGTCTTTTCTTCATTTAGAGTCTATTTGGATGGGAAGATAGAAAAGTAAGATTGAGGAGAGAAAATCTTTGTATTTTTCATCATATGTGCTTGGTTGGTGGAAAAGTGGGAAGCATAGAAAAAATTTGTATTTTTCTTTGTTTGGTTGAAGGGAAAAGTGAAAAGATGGAAAAGGTAATTTATTAAAAATTTACTATCATGCTTTTATTACATAAGAACCATTTTTTAAAAAAGTATTACCAAAAGGGTAAATAAATCAATACACATATAGCCCCACATTTTCTCCCTTGTTTTCTTTCCAATTTGGAGATAAAAAAAAAAAAAATTGATGGGTTCGGATGAAAAAGACACTCCCATTTTCTTCTCAATTTTCTCTCCTAAACCAAACAAGAAAAAATTCAAGTTTTCATGCCACTTTTCTTTCCAAACAAACACACCCTTAAACATGGAAGAGTTTCTTGTCAGACAAACCTGACTTTCCTTTTATATTACTTCTCTCTTTTCATAGATATTTGTGGGTTAAGACTTAAGACTTAAGATGAGCAAGAGCGATCAACTACATCATATAATAAGTGATTATATGATTTTAAAAGTTGTCAAATTATTCAACTTCATTTCCCAAAAAAGAAAATCTCAAGGTCACTTCATTTGAATGAATTTTTAGAGAAACAGTTCTTGTTTGAGTTGGACAACTTTTTTCACGTTACTATTACTTTCTAGCTGCGTCCGATTTCTAGTCTGATCACACGTGACATGAGATGATGAGAGTGGTTTTTTCAAAATACTTGTTGGTCAAATATGTTATTAATTTCAAAATAACAAAAAATAATAATTCATGATGTTATGGTGTCAGAAAGACAGATAATGAACTAGGTCTACTGTATTTAATTCTCTCAGATCCATAGGAAGAATAGAATAGATTCAGCAGAATAGATTTTAGGAATAGGGTGGGATTGATCAGCAGCAGAAACAGGAGGATTAGATTAGAGAGGATTCTGATTACTGAAGAAGCAGGTACCAACGTAGTCTACGTCATTTCTTTTGTCTTTTAGCTTCCCTATTGACGAGACTTATCATAACAATAAAAAAACAATACTAAAAACACTTACTCCATATATTACTATTAAAATTATTGTTATTACCATAACTATTATAGTAATATTTTCATAACATTTTTAAAGTAATATTAAATTAAAATGTCAAGATGTAAATAAGAAAATTTGAGGGATACTGTGACTGGTTACGTGTTTTTTTAGATTAGTTGAGAGATGAGTAGGAAGTCACTAGATATCTAAAGTCAAAAAAAAAAAAAAATGATAAATAATAAAATAATATAAATAGTAAATTTAAGGAAAGAGTTTAGTTATGAACCGGTTGTAGCCAACTTGCTATAAATTATTTCGTGATAATTTATAAAACCATTTATATGTATTATTTAAACAAGTTACATAATTTATTAAATAGATCTTATAATTAAAAGTATATGTAAATTATTTTATGAGTTACCCGTAATATATGTAGTGGGTTATACTATATTCTAAATTTAAATAAAAACAAATAAAATTTATTAACTTAATATTATTGTGAAAGTATTATTAAGAAAATGATATTTTCATTTTTTTTTTTATATTTTCTACATTAATAATGTGTAAATATCAAAACATAAAGTGAAATCTCATTTTACTTTTTTATATTTCTATATTATTAATATGAAAATATAATAAGATGGTATGAAAACACACTCTATTATTATTATAATTATTACTATTATTATTGTTATAATTATTATTATTCAACTAAACTCTCTCTCTCACTCAATCAGTCAGTCAAAGATGAGAGAGTAGAAGATATTGTAGTGGTACGTGAGGCAGCCTAACATTCATTCGTTCAGATCAATGTGGATTTTTGGCGATCCCATATTCCCATTTTGCTTTGCTATGCATTCTTTATGAAATTCCATTCTTTTTTTCACAGCCACAGAGAAAGAGAAAGAGAGAGAGAGAGAGAGAGAGTGGCTCACTTCTCGAGACACATTACTACAAGAGTACAATACCTGCACACGCCAAAAATACCGGCGCCCTCGAAGCCGCCCCCAAAAAATCGTATTTAATAATGAATTAAACTTTTTCACTTGGGTTTTTATAGGTTGGAGAAAAACAAAATTTAAGTTGGTGTACCCTACTACTGTGCAATGAGATATGATATCATCAGAAAAAGGTAATGAAATTTGCCCAGTTGGTTTGGACTTATTTTCATATGCATCATTCCATTTGTGCAGGAATTTCCATCATTCCTCTGCCACTTCCATCATTATATTACTGCCACAAACAGAGAGAGTTTGTCTATGTGTGTGAAAGCCTTCCTTTCTCTCCCTGATCTCTTCCAACAGTTTCTGCCCCCACCTGAAAATACTTCAAATTTTCTCTAGTTTGTGATTTCTTTGCATTGTTTTTTCTGTTGGGAAGGTCCCCCATGAGTGCCCAAATAAATTTTTTCTTCATATGATCATATCCCATATTCTTTTTGAGAATCCTTCACAGTTAAAAACTGAAACTTTTAAATTATAATAATAGTACGAGTGGACTATCTTTTGTTTATTTTATTATTTGTTGATTGTGGACAATTTGTATTTATAAAAATAAAGCATTAAAAAGTTATACATAAATAAATAAATATTCAAAAAAAAAAAAGTTGAATCAAGGTCCACCACATAACAAAATGGATAAAAACATTATATATTAATAAGAACACCAAACCAAGTATATAAGTATGACCCACTTTGATGATAACCAGCCTTCCATAAGAATGAAAAGAAAGAAGCAACAAGGTAATGCAAGTATTAGAATGGAATGTCATGTGTGAGTGGAAGTGAGCTACACCTTGATCTTCTTAGTCTCTCTACTTTGCTTTTTATAATGGGCAAAACCAATACTTTGAGAAGTAGAACGGTTTTGTTGATAGAATTTTTACTCTAACCCTGTAAATGTAAGGAATTAAACTCACACCTGCATAAAGGGATAGAAATCAATAGGAGAAGAGACACCATTGGATCAAATGATCAGTGAATTCTAAGAGTGGCTTATAACCCAAATAAAAAAATACATTAATAAAATCTATATTATTAATTATAAGGTATAACAAAAAAATACCCTATATTAATATCTAATGACCACTATTCATTATTTGGTCTAACAAATACTCGTAAATACAGTCCAACTAATCAATGTTTTATTAATTACACATAATGATTATGCTACATACAAATAATAAGAAAAAAAAACTAACAATAAGTTAAATACACTCCCAAAAAAGCCAAACCAAACGCATAATAATAATTGTTAAGAAAACATCTATATTTTCCCCATATGATATCTACTGAGAATCTGGGCTTAAGAGCCAGACTAGAAAGAGAATTTCTTTTGGAAAGAATTGTACTTTGCCCCCCTTAATTATGGAGTACATTTCAATCCCTCTATTAAATTTTAAAACCGAATAATGTCTCCCCTAATTTATTAGAAATACGCAAATCACCCTTCTGTTAATCATTTAAGCAAAACATATTAATCTCATAAAATATCAATAATAAAGTTTAAAGTATCTTACATATATAATACATCCTTCAATAAGCCAAACAGCTAAAAAGAATTACAAATACAATACAAACATCCATTCACAATATTTTTTTTTTTTTTTGATATATAAAATTTATAAATCTTTTGAATACTCAATGTTTTATATATGAAAGTTTTTCATAACTTTTTATATCATCTGATATGAAATGACAGTATTTAATAAAAAAAAATTAATTTTAACTTTAATTTTAAAAAAGAAAAATTGAATCAAGAGTATTTTCCGTGGTGTAACTGTGTAAATAATAGACTAAGTATAATAACTTCCGACAAAATATGAAATTTTTATATACAAATATATACATGGTATGAATTTTGTTTACTTGCCAAGAAAAAATTCATTATAATAAGATTGGAGAGAAAAACATGCATTCTTGAAATTTACTATTTTTCCCCTATAATTACCAAAAAAAAAAATGTATATTATATTCAAAATTCAATGTTCAAATTTTGTGAGGATAAATATTTTTTAATGTGAGGGTATAATCTTAATTATCCTCTAAAATATATGAATTTTAAGTAGACTTACAACAAGCTAATTAATCTAAAATGTGCTTATTAAAATTCATTTATTGATGTAATCTTGTAATATGTTATTTAAATTCATGTTATTATACAAAATTGTAGGGGGGATTTTTTCACGTTATAATGGAACCGCATCAAAACTTTGCCACGTCATGAATCTCAATCCATTGGAGACTGTTGGATGATAAAATAGAGCCAAATACAAAACACATAATTTTAGATGGTTCGGCAATTTACCTACGTCCACATCCAGATCTGTAATATATCAAATATAACTATAAATATAGTAAAATACATTGACCGAACAGCCTGAGAGATTCTCTCTCATATCTCTTTCCCAGTTTTCAGTCCATTTTGGTCTCTCATCTAGCCCCCTTTTCACATTGCTTTTCCTTTTCCTTTTATAGAATTCCCTTTTTTGTCCTAGAATATAGTAGAACTTCATCGAACATATATATGATATTTTGTAGATATTTATCAGATATTTTGTGGACTAATTATGCTTATCAAGCTATAAAGTGGAGATGAAATCCAACTATACTTCCACTTCTATTTTTAACCCTATACTTGTCTTAATCAATTTTTATCCCTCCAAAAATATTTTAAATAAAATGAAAAACAATTAAAAAATTGATTCTTATATACCATGACATAATCGTAAATTGGTACAAATTACACTTTATTTCCTCCCATTTTTCTTCTTAAGCAAACAAAAAATGTAAAACTGTATGTTTTCTATCCTATCACTTTTTTATCCATTCTAGTAAACACACTTGATGGAAAATTGATATATTTTCTATTTACCTTCTAGTTTCCCATTATCCTTACCAAACGGACCATAAGATTTCACTAATTGCTAATCCCTATTTCAAAATTGTTGAAATAATTAACCAGCTAGACTTAAGTGTGACTAAAAAAACTTTAGCAATAATAAAAAAATTAAATGATTAAAATCATTTATTTTAAATTGAACTTCTCTATTTTAATGATATTATACTTATAAAAAAAAAAAAAAGTGAATATCATAGAATAAAATCCTAACCATTTTCACCTAATTAAAATTGAAATGAAAATAAAGAAAGTCCTAGAATGCAATTTTCAATTTACAATATCTAATATAGACTCCATTTAAAATTAATGTCGCATCCATTTGCAGGAATATCTAATAATTTTATAATAGTTTTGAATGATTTAATAAATGTTTATGGTGTACAAATATTTATGATGTATGTGTACATCAACGACAGACAAGACAACCAAGCAGATAGAGGAGTGGCTTCAAGAAACAAAATAAAGTGTAATTAGTGGTAATAAGTTTACTTTTTGCTGAGAGGATTGGTATTAATTCACTCGGGACCGTACAATAGCCAACCTAATCCAGCTCTAATTACTAACCTACATTCACAGCACTGTACGGAAGGTACAGCTTTTGAGCTCTTCTATTCCCTGCCTGCCTGCCTCACATGGGCGCGTGAAATTAACGCGTATGACCCAAGAGAGTGATTTAGCAAGTGCAAACGCACAGAGTCAGACAGACCCACTGCGCGTGACGCTACACGTACAAAATTGGAATGATAATCTGGATATTCTTCAGAAACGACGAGCTGTACCGGTCAGCACCTAGGAGCGATAGCTGCTAATCGCCAAATGCGCTTTCTAGTTTGTCCTCAACTTTGCCAGCAACGCCCTTCATTTTCATTTCCATTAAATCCGAGGCTTGTTTTGCAAAAAGAAAGAAAAAAAAAAAATTTCAAAGCCATGTTTAATAAACAAATAAAATCTAAGGCACCACTTTGTTGGGAAACTGAACATTTCATATAATGGGATAGGATTATCCGAACATTCATTCGAACCAAATAATTGTTGAAGAGTTCACAGTTCGGAAATTCAAGAGAATGTCATTTTAGTAAAAGATGTTGTTGTCTAGTTTTGAACCCTAAACCCTCATGCCTTGCAAATTATGGATTGAGTTTATTTCCAAATTAGTTTGAAGAAATACCATTTTCTAACTTATTATGTGATAATTAATGGACCATTCACGCGTATTTTTAATAATATGAATTTTTTTTAATTAGTCATGTGACTTGTTTAAATAATATATGTGAATGGTCTATTTAATTGTCATATAATATGTTGAAAGAATTTTCCTCCAAATCGGTTTGGAGGTAAACTTTGTTCTTTCAAACCCTAAACACCATGAACCAAAAATCACTTAAAACACAATCTAGTTCATTTCCAAAACTTTCATCATTCAAACCACAAAGAACTCCTCAAAATACCCATCTCCAATAGACATCAAGATAATTTATGCACATAATCTATAAAGTCCGAAGGCATAAAATCATAATTCCACCAAATCAACATACAAAGAAATGAAGGCACAACTCCTTCGATTGAAGATAGGGAAAATGTTCGTAGACTAGCAAGAGAGGAAGGAGCAGTACTGTATTGAGAGGAGCATAAACCATCCTTGAAAGTAATTTGCCATAAATTCTCTACAAGAGGTAATGCATGTCGATATAATTTTCTGTGAACAAGATGATTTATTTTAATGACATGGGTTGAATTGTTTGGTTCTCTTAAAGAATGACTTGATCATTATGATTTTATATGTTTGTGTGATTTTGACATTTATTGAAGAAAGATAAGGTGCAATCAGCAAATCAGAGAGCAAGATGGGTCTGCACGAACAAAGAGAAAACACACTCTCTTCTCACTTTGTTGGTAGCAGTGGCGTAGCCACGTTTAGCCTGGGCTGGGCTATAGCCCAGTCAAGGTTTTTTTTTTTTTTTTTTTTTTTTTTTTTTACCTATATTTTTTATATAAAAAAAAATTACCTTAAATTAAGTAATTAGTCCAATCAAGATTTTTTTTTTTTTTTGCAATTAGCCCACCCTAAAATTTTTTTCTACCTCCCCCCCTAGTTGGTAGCGATTTGGTGCTAGGTTTTCATGTATGGGTTCATGGTTGAGTTTCAATCAAGGTTACTGAGTCTGAAGAATTTGGTGGGGGTTTTGTGTGCGTTTGTATCCTACGAAAATGTTGTAAGTCTGGAAACATAGATTGATGCATAACTTTGTCTAAATCCGAATTTGGCAAGAAAAATTTTCAATTTCTGCATTACAGAGAAAGAAAAAAAATTCATTTTTGTAATTTTATTTATTTTTCATTTATTTTTTGTATTTTTTAAATATTAAAAAAAATATATATCTATTTAACGGAATCTGGACACAAGGTGTGAATTGATACAAAACTAAAATTAGAGGGTTAAATTGAAATTTGAAAAAACTTAGAGGTATAATTTTTAATTTAACATTTTTTTCCCCCAAAACTACGAAATGAGGTATCTATAGTTACTAATTTGTTTTCCACAATGATTGGATACATGTTTTAAACACCCTCTAAGCCAAGGGTTTCACAAGGTAACCAGAAGTATATAAAATGTTTAAAGCATAACCTAATCCAATTTCCATTATGATCACCTCTAGAATGGAAAATGATAATTTGTATTTGAAATTAATTCTGGATATAAATTTTCAATAATGAAATTTAGAGGATCATGTTCTGACTAGATCACCTATAAATTGTCATTCTCATTTGATTTGATGGAAAATATTTCCACGGCTTGGTGGGAAAATAAGTTTTTGGTGGAATAAAAATTTATTGCGGGGAAGAGTGGAGAAAATAAAAATAATAGACCACCATATAAAAAAGAAAAGAAAAAGAAAGTGAGAAACGTTGGTATTGTGACTTCACGAATAAAAATAGAATAGAATGAGAGAAGAAAGTTTGTGGGGGTTTCATAGAGAAAGATGTGTCCTAACTCGTTTGGCTCATTGTCTCACAGACAATCTCGCTTTCGATTAGGACATGGTTGTCGATAGGATCTTAAAAAAAGAAAAGCTTTAAAACGAGGCGAAGAATAGGATGAGTTAATTTTCCAAAGGGAGGAAGAAAAAAAGCAATAATAGAAAATACGGAGATTCCTATCCTTTTGGCCCACCCCAGTCCAAAGCTGCAACATCAATTATAGCCTAAAGTTGGACAACAAATATTTCTTTCCACTACAATTGGGAAACCGATTGGCATAAGTTATCGGAAGCTTCTTAGTATCACAGCCAAAAATAAAGAATAAATTTTCAAATTTAACTTTCAGCAAAAGACTATTCTAAATACATGTATTTGTTTGCGTGTTGGCTAAAATTTTTGAAATAGTGCAATTCGACATATAAAAACTTCCAAATTGAATAAAATTTCAGATCTTTTTTCTTTGGCAAAGTTCCCATCAATTCCTTTTCATGTTTTTCACGTTTTCACATTAAATTTTTTTTATATCATCGCTCCGGAAATTGATACATGACACTTCGCACTTGTAATTGAGAGTTTTCTTGGATGTCGAGGAAAAATACAAAAGTCATCTATATTTTTTTCTTTTAAAGAAAAAAAAACTTTAACGGTTTGGAAAATGGTATGAGCTTATATTCTCCCTTAATGAATGAAGCTCAACGTGTGTGGTTTTCTATTTTTTAAATGAGAGGTAGAGTGTAGATATGGTTCGAATTCAAGACCTACTGATTTGATATCAAAATAAATTATTAGTTCTCTCAAAAGTTTAAGTTGTTAAAAATAATAAATTTAATCATTTAATCAATATTCTAACACCTTAGGCCTAGGCCTAAGTGACCTAAGCATTGAGCCAACTCAAATCGTTATAATTCTATGTTTGAAGAGGGATGAAAGGGAAAGGAGACGAGGGATAAGAGCAACTCCAGCAATCTTTTCATTTTTCTCTTCACATGTGGAGAAAAAAGCCACTCTCTATTAGTTTAACTAATTTCATCTCCAACAGACTTTTTATTTTTTCTCTATTCTCATTTGAATATTATTTCTTCATCCTTTTTTATTCATTATTTATTAAGCCAAAATCAACACAACCACCATAAAAATTCATCTAAAAATCTTTGTTGAAGTTGCTGTTTAAGCTGTAAACCCCAAAATCACCGATCAATCAAACCATTCATCCAAGAAAAATCAATACTGTGAGACCATAAATAAATAAAAAAAAAAAAAAAATAGCAAACAGCAAACCCTAGCAAACAACAAAATCCAGCAAAAAACCCAACAACAACCACCACTCTAAAATCAACCAAAACCAAATACAAACAGCAAACACTCAAAACCCATCAACCCACTCCGAAATCAACCAAATCACACCAAAAGATCAACTTAAAACCAACAAAAAATCATCTAAAATAACCAAATCACACCGTCAGCCCCTCCATCACAAGACCCACGTCGTCAGCCCCTCCACTGCGAGACCCACGTCGTCAACTCCTCCCCTGCGAGATCCACGCCACACCGCAGCTCCTCTACCGAGAGCTTCAACAGAGGAGAGAGGAGAGAGGGCTGGAGAAAGGAGAAGAAAAAAAGAAAAGGGAAGGGAGAGAGACGATCGGTGGAAAAGAGAAGAAAAAAAAGAAGAATAAAATAAAGGGCTGGATACAATTTTTTAATAGAATGAAGAGCTACAGTAATTTTTCATTTGTGAAGAGTTACTGTAGTAATTTGGCAATATAAAGAGTAAATAAAGAGCCTATCGGAGCATCATTTTTGCATTTTAGCTCTCCACATTCCTAATAAAGAGTCAAATAGAGAGCATGTTGGAGCTGCTCTAAGGAATATGAGAGGGATGTTTCTTGGGTTTGGTTGGGTGGAAGAGGAGGGAAGGATAAGGAAATAAATGGATTCTTTTTCTTTTTGGGTTTTCTATTTTCTTTTCTTTCAAATTGGGAGAAAATTGATTAAACTCCAATTTTTAATTAAAAATTAGTCCACCGTTTATCTTTGTTTGTTCTTTGATAACATAACTTTTTAAGAAAACTCTATGAGAGTATTAATTAAATTGATTAAACGTCATTTTTTAAAATTGAAAATTAGTCCACCTTTTGAGTCATTTATCTTTATTTGTTCTTTGATAACCACACTTTTTAAGATAACTCTATCTTGCTTGTTCTTCTTTTCTTTTTCCTTCCCAGATGTTTGTGTAGATTGTTATAATATGAAAATATTAAAAAAAAAAAAAAAAAAAGAGTAAGAAAAATACGTAGAGGATTAATGTAGTTCAATGTTAGCAATTTATGCCTATAGTATAAAATTTGAAAGGGTTACATTTATATTATTCAATTTTGTGTTACTACATTATACCTATTTAAAGAATATAAAAATATAATAACTTCAAAATTACTGAAAACATAATAGCTTTTCATAGTTTACTATATTTAAAAGCTTTTGTAAACAGATAAGGTTTGATTAATTGATTCAAATATCTCTATTTTTATAGAGAATAAAAGAAAAGTATAATAGGCGTATAATATATGTTAGAAAAAGTGATCTATAATCTATAAAAGAAAAAAAAAAAAAAAAAGTACATTAAATGCTTTTTTAAGTGATATACTAAAAGTCTAGGACACTCACATCAACGACCCATATTTAAAAGAGCAAAATTTGATTACAAACCAAACGGAACGGATTAAGATCTCATGTAATATTCAAAAAGTATTGTATATGTGTAATTCTTTTTTCTTTTTTATAAATTTTTTATTTTTTGCTTTTTGAATTTTTTAATAATTTTTTTATTAAATGATTGAGATTAAAAATTAAAAAATTAATTTTCGATCTCAACTACTCAATTCATATTATATACAATATTAATTACATGAGATCTCAGGAACAACCATCACGTGTGAATTCATTACATCATAGAATTCTTCTTTTTTAAAATATGCCTAGTTGCCTACGATAATCTATATACCGTCAAACATACTGTAGCAAACGTTTCAAAATTTTAGTTCTAGTCCCAGAGCTCTTTAATTAAAGGAAAAGATGTCTAAAAATAATTAGCATAATACTATAATAGTATAAATACACAGCCATGATGGACTAGTAGCTAAAAGTACTACTAATAATAAAAATAATAATAGCCTAATGTTTCATAGGTTGTACTACTAAGCTTTTTATTTTCAATAGTCGGCACCGTCTCTTCAAACCAAGAACATAAAGTAAAAGACTCAAGGAATAACAAAACGTGATTGGATTGGAGAATTCCAATTGCATTCCAAAAATTCCACGTACAGATCGAAACAAATTATTATCTTTCTTTGTCGCACTTGACGTGCTCCTCTTTGCTACAATCTCAACCCTTCATATTTTCTTGGGAATCTCGTAGCTCATATAAAGGACATAAGTGGACGGTGTAGATTATAAAGTAAGAAAATATTGTATATTTTTTATTTGTCTTGTATGGCTTTAATTTTTTGGTACATGTTGTTTTACCTTTGCATGTAATGGTTGACTTTTATTTTGATCTAGTTTGACATGAAATCCTTACCTTCAAAGAATCCAAGATAGACAGGACAGAAGGGTAATGGTTTTTGGCTTTGACCATTTCAACAGGGACAGAGAGCCAGAGAGAGAAAAGAAGGGCGTGGGGTGGGGGTGAAGGTTAAGTTAAACTGCGCACCCTCCATATCTTTGTGGGATAGGATGACAAACTAAATAGAAATGATGGTTCTGGACCCAAATTATAAGCACATGTCCACGCGTTCTTGCATTCAACATCTCCCACGCTCTGCCTTAATAACTTGTAGGTGAGATTGTAGGGTTGTAGCCTCACATGTGTGTTTTAGAATTTGGAAGTTTACAACTAAGAAATGGTGTCCAAAATCTGACCTAAAAGCTACCAACCATAATATAATGAGGTGACAAAATTGATGATTAGTTAGCCGAGTAATGGTAGGGGTATTGAAATGTTTATCACATGCATCTTATATTATAAAATGATTGTGATAATTTTAAAGGTTCTCATGAACAGATGTTTCTAACGACATTCGTTAAAAAAACATTTAATGTATTTTTTAGGGTATAGAGTCATATTTTTTGACACACTATATTACGGTACTTTTTCTCTACTCCTCATAAATGTAGGGATTTTAATAAATTAATCAAACCTTAATGCATGCCCTTAGGGCATCCGTTAACAAAATCTATGTTAAAATATCAAATAAAAATGTAATTAAAATATAAACTTTACAAAAACGTATCACAAATAAAAAAGTAGTAATTAAGAAATTTAGTACCAATCATATTGATTGTCACGTCAGTTTGTAAGCCTCTTGTAGTAAAATTTATAATACCTTCAACATTTTTTTTTGAGTGAATAGTATTTTCTTAAATTTATTGTCATGTCAATTTGTAAACTTTTTTTTTTTTATAATAAAATTGATGATAACTTCAACCTCATCTATTTTTAGTTTAGTTTTATAAACTTTAGTGTAATTTAAATTTATACAATCAAGAGCTTTCTATTAAGTGACAATCAAGGAAGCTTGAGGTCTTAGGGGTGGTTTAATTTTGGCTAGCAGCCTTGACATTGGGAAACTTATCATTGAGATGGATTCTAAATTAGTGGATATTCTTAATTCTATTTTTTTTTAAATATGTTTTAGTGTAGTATTTTATTTTTCTAGTTTAGTCTTATTCAATCAAGAGCTTTTTAGCTAAGTGAAAATAGAGAAAAGTTGGGTTTTGAACTCATAAGTGAAGTCCTCTCAGATTACTGTAGTAAAAAAGGTTATATATAAATGGTTGTTATATATAAATATGCTTAGCTCTTAGATGGCATACATAATTTTATTTTATTTTATTTTAATTAGTTTTGTAGAAGAAAATCAAACTAAATAGTTTATAAGAATATTTTGACTTAAGTAGTTCCAATCTCCTCTTTTCCCTCTCTTTAGTGTCAAAATTGACTTAAAAAATAATTTAAATACTCATAAAGCCATAATCCAATTGTCTCATTTTTCTTTTTCTCTTTTTGGCTAAGAAGATTAAACTTTATTGAAGAAGAGAGAAAGTGAAAACTCTAGGTAAAAATCATGCAATACAAAACCTTCACAAGACATCCTTAGGGCTCAACGGCCCAGCTCATGAGCCCAATTATCTCCATATCTATAACAACATATGAAATATCAATTAATCGAAAAATAGTATTTACAATTTTTATGGAATTTGTGAGATGATTTTTCACCACCTTTTATCTCAATTTTTTTTTTAAGTGTACATTTCTCTCAAATTTAAAAATGGAAACGAAATCAATAAAATAAAATCTTATTTGTTCATGAAAAAGAAAAAGAAAAAGAAAAAGAAAAAAAGATAATGATTGTCTTAGAGCATTCCCAACCGATTATGCAAAATACCATTTAAACCAAAATATGGCTTATGAACCCTAAAACAGCTCCCATTAGACTAGCAACATGTTAGACAAAATAACTTTAAGCTATAGTATTTGGGCATTTTTGCTAAAGTATTATAGCTTAGGCAAAACAATATTTTATTATATCTTTTATTATTAATTAGTTTTCTCATTTTCTTGTGTTTGAAAGTTTGAATGATATAATAAAAAATAAGTAAATAAATAATATTATAATAAAATAGAGTTAAAAATAAAGAATTGGTTGAGGGTGTTTTAAAAAGTGATTAAGCAAAATGGAAAAAGTAGTTCCTAAAACTTAAATTTAGCTTAAATTTTAGACAACCTATTGAGAATGCTCTTACACATATATTCACAATTTTTAAACATAATATTTATAATTTATGAATTTGTCGGCGTTATTCTTCAAAATTTATAGACATTTATCCAACGGATGGTCTATCATATTAATGATTTGAAACAGTCTTTATCATACAGAAAAAATAAGTCCAAGACTTATTAATTAACCGGCCCTACGTAACAATGGACGTACGGTAAGTTGTAAAAGGCCAAATGGTGTTTGTGAAAGGAAAAAACAAGGGCGCCCCTCCAGTGAAAGAATGGGTGCCCCAAAAACCAAAACACAAATTTAATGTGTTTAGAATAATTTCATGGAGACTTTTGTTGGTCATGACGACGTTTGCGTATGGTACATAGACTTCTTTATGTGACTGAGAGAGAGAGAGAGACTTTATATGAGAGAGAGTGTAAGAGAGGTCAAACTTCAAAGCAAGGCAGTTGTGGTACTGTATAGGGGTAATGATTTTTGGTTGGAAGAGCAGGATCCCAATTCAGAAGCTCGTGATATAAATAAATATATACATATATTGATCGAGAGAATTTTCTCATTCATATTATTGTTTGCTTTTACACTATTATATATGCAATATAAATATTTCCTTTGCAGTGCAAGCAGGGGGGGTTAATCAGAAGCTAGCAGCAGAAGCTAGCAGGTATTTTCAGAACCCCTTTAAGGAATTTACAGACCTTCTCTCAGCCTCTTCTTCGTCTTTTCCTTTTCACTTGTGATCTTTTTTTCTTTCTCTTTCTCTCTCTTCTATTTGCTTATTTTTTTTGCTTCTTGCTTTTTGAAGGTTTTGTGTGTGCTTATATATTTGAACTGAGACAGTTCCAACGGGTTTGAAAGAAAGAGTATAACACTACTGTAGTGTTTTCTGAAACCAAACCAAACCAACAAGGCCTATTTGATATTTTGGAGAGAAAGGAAGAGAGGGTGAAAAAGGTTTTGAGTTTTTTTTTTTGGTTTTTAAGAGGATCTGGGAAAAACCCAGGTGGTGAAAAAAGCTTGTTTAGAAATTTGAAGTGGAAAGAAAAGAGACTTTTTTAGTTGGAGTACACTATTTGTATTCAGAGCAAAAGTGTGAAAGATCAAGAGGGCCCAAAATGAGTAGTAGTTGTGGAAGAAATGGTGCTGTGAGGCAGTATATAAGATCAAAGGTGCCTCGTTTGAGATGGACTCCTGAGCTCCATCACTGTTTTGTTCATGCCATTGAGAGGCTTGGTGGACATCACAGTAAGTTTCTCTCCTTCTCTCTCACTGGTTTTTGTTTGTTTCTGTGATTTCCTTTCACTGATGTCCTTTCTTGTTCATGTAGAGGCTACACCCAAGCTTGTTCTTCAATTGATGGATGTCAAAGGACTAACAATCTCACATGTCAAGAGCCATCTCCAGGTACTTTTCATTTCCTTTTGCTTAACTTCTTCTTAAAAATGAAAAAATAAAAATAAAAATAATTTCCTTTTGTGCTGGTTCAAATTTTCAAGACTATAATTGTTTTTCCCTTTGGGTTGTTTGCATGGGTTCTCTTTGTTCTAACAGATGTATAGAAGCATGAGGGGTGACCTGACCAGACAAGGTAACCTAAACTTTCTAAACCCTTCCTATTTCCCTCCCTCGTTTTTTTTCTTGTTATTTTTTTAGCAGAAACATTTGAATAACATGCATTACACACTTTCATCAGATACCATAGCTCCTTGTCTCCTTCTAACATGTTTACATTTTTAGGTTCTACTACTATATATACAAATATTTTACTAAGACCATCTCCATCCATAATAATAATATTATCCTCAATTGGTACTCCAGAATCACAATTGATGACTCACATCATACCATATCTCTTGGTAATGAGTGGCTATATCACATCATTTATTATTTCCCTTTTTTCTATTTAGTTTGATGCCAAAATAGTCCAGAACAAATGACAACCATTCTCATTTCAGATCTTCTAGGAGTGGCATATTTGATGAAAGCCACAAAACCTCATTTAAGATCTCACTAGTTTTATTTTTTATATTTATTTTTTGTTTTTTCAAATCAAAGGGTTCTTAAATACTAGCTAGCGAGGACACTTCCGCCTTTCTTCTAATACCTTATTGTTTTGGTGTCTGTGGCAGATAGAGGTTCAACTCAGCAAAGAAAACACTCTTTTGAGGATCATGATGATGATGGGTGTGTCGATGAAGTGAATGATGTTGTGGGTTTTCATCCATTGTCAAAACCCCTTGGAAAAGAATCAGATTCTCACTTCAACTACACTTCTCTCCCTCGAAAAAGGTCAGCTTTGCTTTCTTAGCCAGGCCTTTGCCTTAACATGGTTTCAAACTTTTCAAATGTCAAGAAATGTACTATTATAGATGTGTAAGAAAGAAACAAAAAGGATAGGGATTGCATGATCTTTGCTTTTTTAAAATTGCTTTTGAAATTCTTATTTGTTTTTCTTTTTGCCCCCTCAGAGCTAGAATTGAAACGATGAGTTCAATCTCTGAGAGCCTGCAATGCAGGCAAAGAATAAATGAAAATGAGACGACAGTAGTCCCAAATCCGTACTTTTTTGATGATTACATGCGGGCCATGAGTGGTGAGCATAGGGGAATAAAGGAGGGTTGTGGTTCTTCAAGATGGCAGACTCAGCCTCAATCCCCACCCTTCTTTCTGCCACAAGATCTTTACAACCTCAACTCTTTCAAATATGCAGTGCATGAAGAATCTCATTGCCTTAAGGTACATTACATACACCCCCATCAAAAAGAATATTTCTCTCTCTGCCATTTGCTTTTACCAGCTTTTTTTAATGGGTTGAGTGTCATGTTGGTTTTGGATTAGTTTCAATATTTTTTCAACCAAGATATGTATAAGAATATAAAGATGGCTTTTTTTATATGATTCTGACAATGCAAGCTCTTATCTTATGACCAGTAGAAGCATGGAATATCCATGCTTTTCAGGTAAAGATGCGTCACTTGTATTGTCACATTGCGTTTTCTAACTTCACAGCTATTGGGAGAAGTGTTTACTTTAATACCTTCCCTTCTAGCTAGGCTGCAATGTTCAATGAAAAATCTCTCATCTTTCACATACCACTGCTTAAAACTCCTATCGATAGGAAGCTACGTACAGTGCTTTGGAAACCTTTTTTTTTTTTGTTGTCTTTTTCTTTCGTTGGTGGTGCTTGGTCGGTAAGAGAACTAGTGACTATGCACTTGCTTCTGCTTTCATTTTGTTGTCTTCTTTGTCTTTTATGATGTCACAAACATTATCATCCAAACAACAATTACTAAAGTCACTTTTGAAATAATTGTGATTTTCTATGGACAAATTTGAAACACGGGTCTTTCACAAGCCTCAATCTCCTCTTAAAATAACTTTCTCATGTCTATACTAGAGTTTTTAAAATCAGTGTTGGAGATGAAGTTAGTGTAAAGTTCTTGAATAAAATATTTGCTAAAATTTGTTTTTTTCTATACCCCTTCATTAATGTAAAAATGGTTACTGTCTCTTATTGGTAGTTGGTACACCTGATACATTCAAATGGGCCATTATTGCATTGGAGCCAAGACCAAGAGTACTTACGATGTAACAGGGATTTTGTAGTAGTAGGATTACCGCCAACAATGATAACGACATAACAAATTTCACAACTAGTTGAGGTGTTAGATTGTAATTAGTGCTCACTTTTACACAGATCGCCATTCACATCATCTTTATTGTACATTAATCTTAACCCGTTACCTTAATAGTTGTTAGTTGTGACTCCATTAGTAAAATTCAATATATAGAGATAGGTCCCACCTTATTTATTTTTACCATAAATTTGACAGAGTTTTCCTATTAAACCTAGTAAGAGTAACTGAGGTGAATTGAATGCTATTTAAAAATCACTGCTCAAAAACAAAAAATCAACATATTAAATGATTTGTGTTTGAACTACTGTAAAATTTTAAGGGGTGGAAATGAAGATTAATCATGGCATTAATATTAATTATAAAAACAAATCATTTATTCATTCAAAGAAGAAAAAGATATTCCGCTCACATTTATTTATATTGCATTTAGTATGTTTTTGTTAATGACATTTTTAGAATTATGCCAGAATTATGCCTTCATACAAAGTAATAAGATTAACATAAAAACGACCAAGTAATAAGCCAGCATGAGTGAAAGCTTCCTTTAATTATGTGTTTCCATAAACTTCTTGTCACTACATTAAACTTTGTTGTTTCGCAGGTCTCCGGTCTAGAGGATCAAAAGCACACGCCAGAAAGAATGTCTAAACTCGAGAGGAATGGAAGGCGAAGTGAAAAACAAGAAGTGGGTGGTTTCGAGTTGTCATTATCGCTCTCAATGCCTCATCCCTCATCCCAGAAAAGCAATGCTTCTTCCATGAGTGAGATCAGTGAAGCAATCTCATCCTACTCTAGGTCTTATTATAAAGACTGCTCCAGCTCATCTTCCGGAAAACATAGTATTAACTTAGACCTATCTATAGCTCTATGCGGTAATTAATGTTAATGTAGAACACTCATCTGTGTGGCCATGTTCTCATCACACTCGTTCGTTCATAATTTCTTCGTTCTTTGTAATTTTTACTAAGGTTGATCCCTTTTAGTTCTGGTTTACTGTTGGAATCCCAAGTTTTGGGTCTAAATTGTAAGACTGGTTAACTCGCAGAGTTTCTAATTAGATATGATCTGTATTTTTATATGGAGACTAGGTAAGATCGTACCTTCGATTGGATTTTGGCACTTCATTCTACGTGAAATCCGGTCTACGTGATGTTAATTAACAATTTAACATGGATATTGAACAGGACTCCTTTGCATGAATAATTTATTTGTTGACCCTATAGATGGAAGGACAAAATTGTTTTCATTTTGCAAATGAAGTGACAAAATCCCAATTTATAAAATTTGAAGAACCAAAATTGAAGTAACTCCAAATTTTAGGGATGGACGTTAGTTGCCTGAGGTTTAGAGCGTGTTTAGTCACGCAGCTCAAATACGGTTTTTTGTATTTGAATACATAAATTAGTGGACCCGAGGCCAGATTTGCATGTTTTGCAGTTGTTTTTCGCAATTGTGTTAAATCACATTTGTATCATTACTCAAATTTATTTATTTGAGAACGTCTTCTTGATGGATACAACCGAACTAAAAAATGACCAATGGCATAATTGAATATAAACCCACATTTTTTTTTTCCTCATATCAGCATAAGCTCTCTCTAACGGTAATTTCTTCTCTCTATTGTCGTTCTCCTCTCTCTCGCCACCAGGATTTTATGTCTTTTTGTGAATTTGTTGTGAATTGTGTTGATGGGTGTGGTGCATTGTTGGTGTTGAAGTGGGTCTCAACATTTTATATGTTTATGCTCTCTCTCTCACTCGATCAATCTCTCCAAACACCACAAATCGCAAACGAAGCACGAGCACGAGCAAGAGCTCGAATCGCCGATGAAATACATTGTGGCGTGGTGTGGCGAGACGAGGAGACCCACCAAGCTGGGTTTTTGGGTCTTTTTTATTTATTTTTTTTATTTATAGATTTATCAGATTTGTGGTAATTAGTTTTGGTTTTACCGATTTTAGGTTTATGGGGTTGCTAGTGATGGGTTTAGGTGTTGTTAGTGGGCTGAAGTTGATGGGATTTGGTTGATTTTGTGCTTGGTTGTGGGTATAATAATAATAATAATAACTAAGTGGGAAACACTTGCTAAATAGACTTTTGGTTCTCAAAACTACTCAAATACCGTTCTTGAGAGCAATTTCTCAATACATCTAAATACAAGTTTGAAAAACAAAAAAGAAAAAACACTAACCAAACATACCTTACAATGTTCACCCTTGTGCCCTCGGTGTGAACTCCAACCTAATCAATTATTCATCTCTTACACTATATTTGGAAGTTTGGGGGGAGAAGAGAGGGAAATGGTTATTCCATTTCCTTGTTTGGATATTTTAAAAATTGAATGAGAACCTATCAAGATTGATGGCACTTGTGCTGATGAGAGAGAGAGAGAGAGAGAGAGAGAGAGAGAGAGAGAGAGAGAGAGAGAGAGAGAGAGAGAGAGAGAGAGAGAGAGAGAGAGAGAGAGAGAGAGAGAGAGAGAGAGAGAGAGAGAGAGTGGCTTAGGGACGGTAATAAGGTATGTATGTTAAACCCTCGTAAATCATTGTAACATTCTGTTAGGGGTCATTTTTTGTCACACCACGTGTTAAGGTTTGATTGGGCATTTCACTGACCCTGGTTCTAGTTTGGGGGAGTCGAGTCTGCTACTCGCATCACCATGGTAATGACAAAGGCTAACGGTGCGTCATGGGAGATCCAACCACTCTGTCAACAACAAAAGTAAGAAACAAAGTCTCCAAAAAATTTATATCAACAAAAGCATGTGAAAATAACTCATAAAAGATGTTATTAAGAGTGTAGGATAGAGGAGAAAGGGACTTTCCCATTTGTGTACTCAGTTGCTATTAGGGATGTTTATCCTATCTGCTGGATGTATTTCTTAGAGTTGCTGGAGGTATTTTGAAGTTGTTGCATATGAAGATCTAAGCTGCTATATGGGTTTTGAGAGTTACTATATATCTATACAAGCTAAAAAATGTATATAGAAGCTGACGCATGTGTGTTGAAGCTGCTAAATGGGTTGTATGAGCTACTGAATGTATTTCTATTTGGTTTTGGCTTAAACTTAGAGAATTTTCTCTAAGCCTTTGGGTGAAGCCATTTTGGCTGAAAGGTGTTGGCCGCCAAAAATCCCCCCCTTACTGCGTGGGATTGTGTTGTTTTATAGAATTTATCAATGTATGGTAATAACCTTAACAATTGGTTATACTTGCTGGGTAAAAGCATAAGTTGTTGGGTTATTTGGAAAAATAGGTTAAATATAGTTTTAACCAAATAGAGATAGCATAATTGGTAAAAAACAGGCTGCAGCCTTCCCCAAAAGGAATAATATTTATGAAGTTGTTGGATTTGCAATATCCAACAGTTAAAAGAGATGATCATATTGGTGTTTGTTTCTATCTAGTAGACATATCTTTTATCCAGCAGATTTATTTCACTATCCAGCAGATATATGGACTCTTTTAATAACAACTGAGATTTACACATTAGGTTGGCTAAGGGTTCAATGGATCTCACGGCTATTCCAAGCCTATACGCGAGTTTTTTTATTGAACCCAAAACTAGCAGAAAATGTCCCTTATGCCCTCTAAACCATGTCTCCTAATTTTCCCCATTTCTTGGCCTTTTTCCACATGTGGGCTTGGTCCACATGGTAGGATCAAATAAAAATCTATGTCTAGGCCTAGTTGTAACTTCTTAAATTATATCGGGTTTTAAGATTTTGGATCCGATTATGAAGTACTTTATTTAATTGGCATGGACCTTGGTTTATGTTTGGGCTTGCGAAAAATCAGCCCCTAACACATTTGAATGGAGGATCCTCAAGATGTCAAAAGGGTCAGTGAGATCTTAATCGATAACGACTAGAGGAGTTAAGCTACAAAGTTTAGCATTAGTGGGGATGCACCCTAACGCATATCAACTCTAAGTTTGGTTCCACAACTTCTATAAAGTAAGATCATCACGATTTGATTGACTCATTCATAAGAGATAGGGAATGTATGCATATATTTGTCCCCGCCTCATGGGACTCTTTAGTGCAGTGAAAACTCGCACGAAAGAGCAAGTCGAGTTGAGGTGGAGGCATATTGATATCCTTAAATTGGTTGGTGTCAACGCCAATAAGAGTAAGAGATATGAGGGAGGGACAAGGATGAGAGAGAGATGAGTGTTTTAGGGATAATAATACTATAATAGGGTACGTATAAAATATATTTATATAATTTAAATAGGGATATAGGGATGTGCTAAAGTTATACTTTTTTTATTGGATATGTTTTTTTGTGTGACAAATTTACCATTTGACTACATTTTCTCATTATACGTTACATGCTTACAAATATCATGACAATTAAGATCAATAACTATCTCATCTATAAAATGTTTAAATTTTAAAATTATAGATTCAATAAAAATATTATTGATTGATGTAACATTAGGAAAGAATTACATAAGGGATAACTTAATTCTGACCCATTTAATGAAACATGACAAATTAGAACAAACAAAATCCATCCCCTCTTTTTCACAAAAAAATAAAAATAAAATCCATCCCCTCTCATCCCCTCTTTTGAACAAGAAAAACCCACATAAAATGGGACGAGATTGGCTAGGTGAAGCAGACATTTTGCCACTCCTAAAACTGGAAAGGTATCTCATACATCAGATATATATATCTTCTCTCTTACAATGTGTTAGTCCCACATGACTTTGGAACCCACAATGTGTGAAAAGAATGATGTGTATATTCGATGCACAAGATAAGTATTACTACAATTGAGATAACATTTAAATAATACCATACCTTTTTCTCTTTCTAAATCAAAGATTCATTAATAGAAAAAATTGTCTTATGAGATCATCTCATAGTCCCATAGACATGTGAGACCCACCATATGTGAGAGGGGCACTCTATAAAACCGTCTCATGAGATACTTTCTCCATTTACTGTCCATCACCAATTTATTGCTTGTAATTTAAAATTATTTCTTTTCCCTTGCGAGGAACCCTAGGACGTTGGAAGGATATGAAAGTTTTATCTCTAACCTGCCTCAGGCTTGTTTTCTTTTGATGCTTTGGTTGACATGCTTGATATTGGTGACCCTGTTGTATACATCTTGAATATGCCTTTTTTTTTCCTTAAGACAATATTTACTGAAATTTTTTTTTTTCATCAGTATAGCCAATAGATGATTATCATCGGTATAGAATAATTAATGATACAAATATAAATACGTAAGAAACTATCATACAATTAATAAGAAAGAAAGCGTGAGAATAATGAAGCGAGTAAAATTACAGCATTAGTTGGTGATGAACTATTTCAAGATGTGACTGAAATCTGTAATGGGCTTCCATTCCATGTCTCTTAGTGCTTAGAAGTATGACCCAAAACGAGAGAGAGAGAGAGAGAGAGAGAGAGAGAGAGAGAGAGAGAGAGAGAGAGAGAGAGAGAGAGAGAGAGAGAGAGAGAGAGAGAGAGAGAGATTATTGATGGTAAATTGGTAAGAACAATGATCAATACAAACACATTGAGCCAATGGAGCAATGCTTAATGGTAAGAACAACGATCAGCATGGAGCCAATCTTTAATTTTGACCCAAGTTACTTTAAAATAAAATAAGGGGAAAATACGCTTTACCCACCTGTGGTTTGATCAATTTACAAGTTACCTACCTGTGGTTTAGAAAGTGACACTTTGCCCACCTGTGGTTCTCCCTGTTTACTTCTGTTACCCAAACGTTAAAAAGAAATTACAAAATCATAACCCAAAAAGAGAAAAACACTCCGTCCAATTCTCTCCTTCTCTCACCCGTTTTTCTCACCCACCCGATTCCTCCCCTGCAGGAAAATATCTGAATAATTTTAGGGAAATCTTTTTTCTTTTTCACGTTTTAGGGGATTCAGGGAGAGGACGGGTTAGAAAGGGAAGAATGGTTAATTTTACAAATGAATTTGATAGATACAACTTCTGAACTGCAACACATGCATTAGAATCATCCAACATTAACAGCTACCTCAACAATATTAACAGGTTCCATGATTCCCAAAATCAAGACCATACACCACAAACACTTCATAGGATTGAACCGAATAGCTAATAACCAACCAAACCCATCTCAAAAACTTCAGCTTTCAGTCAGAAAACTAAACTTCAACTAATAGCAAATGTTGCAAATTAACAAAAATCACGAAACCCATATGCAGAACCCAATGTTTAAGCCAATAACAACCAGCTACCATATACAAACAAACTCACCACCTTTGTAGAATTTCACTTCCCTACATCCCCAATAAAAGCAACCAGCAATAAGCAAAACCCATCTCAGAAATCCTACAACTAATCCAAAAAATAAGGCAAAAAAATACCAACTAATCCAACAAGTGACATGGTTTCTGGGGTGGGGTTCATTGTCCTTGGGATTGGAGCAATAGCAGGAGGAGAGGTTGGGGCAGAGATATTAGGTGGTGATGATGAAGGAGAAGAAGGAATGGGACACGGATTCTTGGTTGGTTCCCCACACAAAATCAATAGTAGCATTACCTTGAATTTTCTGGGCAAAATCTGGTGTGATTTTTCTAGAAAGTTTGTTGTACGAGATGGGTTGCGTTGAAGAGCGAAGAAGGAAGTGACCCATTGAGAGAATTGTTGGAAAGGATTAGTCTTTGGAGGTGTTCAATCATGCCCAGATGGTCAGGAATTAAACCAAGAAGCTGCCCGAGGGTAAGTAATTTGAGCTTCTGCACATGTAACTCCTTTCCATGAACATGGTGTTTCGTCGAAGTAGTTCCAGAGGAGAGAAGACATTATGTTTTTTTTTTTTGGTTATGATTTTGCAATTTTTTTTAACGTCTGGTGAGAGGTGTGTAACGGAAGCAAACAAAGAGAAGCACAGGTGGGTAAAGTGTCAGTTTCTAAACCACGGATAGGTAACTTGTAAATGAACCAAACCACAGGTAGGTAAAATGTACTTTTCCCATAAAATAAAAAAGAACAAAGGATATTCTAAGCCACACAATCCTTTCTAATGCTTTCCACCCTTTGCTTTGGAATCAGAAACCAGAGGCTTGATGCAGAGCCGTGGCTTGGTATTAGTCAGATTTTGTGGAAGAACTGAGACCGCAACCACCAACGACCCATTGGGTACTCTAGAAAGCGGAAGCAGCTCAACGAGAACTGAAAACTGTTTGGTGATAAAGTTGGACAAGCACAGATATGTCAGGAGAAAGTATGATGTTTGTGAACAAGTGAAATGATAACAGCATTTTTACCTCTGGAGCTTTGAGGTCTACAACTGAATCTGATACAGCATTTTTTACTGCAGCAGCCACAATGCCAAAGCATTTGTTGCGGTCCAACAAAGCAAATGCATCAGAACCATTTGAAGTATCTTTCCGAATCTTCATCTCTGTCTCCTCTATTCCTCTTCGGTTATACCCAACTGCAAACTATAACGTACAAATTTAGTTCATGTGAAAAAAGTACTGGCTGCTAATGATTTTTTATTTTTTATTTTTCCTTTCAGGAAAAAACAAAAACAGCATAAAAGAACATCTAAGCAAATTCCGGGCGCTGATTTCATCATGTAACTCAGCATTTGTAAACATGTACCAAAATGGGAGGGGGGGAGGGTGGCAGTCAAGAGTAGGAAAAGAATTTAGCAAGGGGAGTCGTTATTTATTACACGTTGACTATAAAATGAAGGAAAATATGATTAACATTCTTCCGATCCACTTTGCACGTACAACACCAATCAACAACAATGATCTTGCCCTCCATGGTAAGAATTTTACCATGAGCAGCAGTCCAAGTGAGTAAAGCAACTTTCCTAGGGACTTTAATCTTCAAAATAGCACGCCAAGGAAAAACCTCTCCCTAAGTCCACTACTCAAAACCTTAGTAACATTTCACGTCAAATATATGATTCTTAGATAAAGACAAGCACATCCTATTTAAACCATTTCCAGAACCGCAAGAAGCATAAAGAGTATTAAAAAAGTTATTAATTTATTATTTATTTTTTGATAAGGAGTATATAAAGAGTTATCAATGGCTTCAAACTCCCAATCAACAAGGGGCACCAGTGGATAGCATTGTTACGTCTGTACAATGTGCCGGTCAATAGAGGCTTGTTTGTTGGTTGTTTTCATATAGATCAGGAAAAAGGATTCGGAGAGGTTCATCACCACACCACACATCATGCCAGAAAAAAAAATGAGACTACCATCCCCAACAAAGAATTTCACATGCTCTGGAAAAGTAATCCAACCATTTCTGATGTGCTTCCACACACAAGCATGAGCACCCCTAGTATCAGCAGAAAATTCAACTCTCCATATTTAGTCCCCACAACCCTTTCTCCAAAGAGAATCCCGTTCCGTGGCATAGGACCAAAACCAATTCCATAAAAGAGCTTTATTAACAATATTGAGCCTCTGAATTCCTAAACCACCGGATAGGAGAGCAAACCATATCCCAATTCACCAAATGGAAAACTTCCTTTCATCCCCTAAGCCACCCCATAAGAAATCCCTTTGCAACTTCTCTAACTTTTTAGGAACCCCTATAGGCATAGGAAAGACATAGAGTAGGTGGGTAAACTCAAAAGAGAGCTTTTGATCAAAGTAACTTTACTGCCTTTCAACAAATACAATTTTTTTCCACCCAACCAGCCTCCTTTCCATTCGTTCCATTTGCTCTACTATAAAATCTCAAGCAGGTCTAGTCTTAAAAAATGAACCAAGGGGTCAACCCAGGTAAGTTATGGGAAGAGATTGTGTCTGACTTTCCAAAAACCTAGCTCAGGTTTCCACATTCTGACTTTTTAAATTAGCCATGTGACTTTCAAATAAGCATGCAACTACTATAGGACACATTTAGAGCCATTAGCTTAAATCTGATAAAGTTAGTTGCTTTTTCTTCCTATCTTTTATGGATAGAACATGAGTGTTCTTGCTAATTTGTAGCTTAAACTAGCTCTCTGATTTACCTTCATAAATTCTTTTAATATATACTTGATACCTGTTTTCTTTCTTCCTCCTCAATAATGTCTATGAAAGACAGACATAATTAGAATGTTGATCCAAAAGAGGGGATTCAAACCTTGGAATATGATAAGTGCAAAGAAAGACAAGGCCAATAGTTCATTTGGGTCATCTTAAGCAGATAAATAGCCATGCTTCACATTGACTTAATAATGTGCTGTAAAAATTACTAAAGTATCAGCACTGGTAATAGGTTTAAACTTTACCTTTACAGGACGTGCAACTTCATGCTGTTGTTTATCATTCATGAACTGCAAAACAAGCTTTGATACAACTGTTTGCAGTTCCTTCTCATTCAAACTGCAAGTTGCTTGGATAGGAAAAATGCGATGACACCAACTGCACCAAAGAAATGCATTTTTAGCATGGAAGGCAAGTAAGGGATCATAACTAACCACAAAAATGAAATACGATAATAAGAATTTAATCATTTATTAGTGGATTGCTCAAGTAAAATGGTAATTTGAGGCATTAATAAGTGACTACCTAAAAAGTTCCATAATGAAAATTTCACCTGAGAAATATAAAACAACAATCCTCGTCTTTCTGCACTATAGTTCCAAATAGATTACATTGAATATGGCACTTCTTAATAGATTCCAATAAAGATTATTCCTTTTGAAATTAATAAAATAAGATGTTGAATCGGAATAACCATGCTCAACTGCCGAATATCTTCGGGAAAATGGTTTTTCCTTATTCAGTGTTATATTAGGTGATGCCAAGTACCCCGTACATTTGATGGCTTGTGGCAAAAGTCTGTTTGGGTCAGGGGAGTCAAGAGCTTGGTGCAGTTCCTTCCTGTTTGATGTGGTAATTGGAATGAGATGAGTGATGGGACATTTTAAAAAATTCGAGCTTTTTATTAGCAAGATAAAGAGGTTGCTGAAGATGCTCTCTTTCCTCTTTGATTCTCCAAGGTTGTTGAATTTTATTTATTTTTGGATTTCATCAATGCTTTATTTTTTGGCTTCAATTTCTCTGTCCTTCCTTTGTATGCCTATCATACGAGGTTGCCCACCTTTTTTCTGGCATTCTCGTTAATAATTTTACTACTGATCCAGAAAAGAGGAAAAAAAAATCAGTTACCAAATCTATAAGATATAAGCCCCGGACAACACTCAGAAACTTAGATAGAACCTCTTGGATATTGGTACTATCCAGAGAAGCATGAACCCGTTCCCTGAGTTGCCCTTAAGCCTCACCTCAGGTGCAAGCTTTAAATACCAGTCAGAATTAAATTTACCATCATGAATAAATTTAATAATCCAAATCCACATAAAACAAAAGGGAAAACCTAATGCAAAAACATTGAAGAGCCAACTTAAGTTTTAAGGCTGCAATTTTCTGGGTTAAGTCTTCATTTATAACTCTTCAATTTTAAACAATCGCTTTACTTTATCAAAAAAAATTCATAACTCTTCAATTATAGCTGAATATCATAATCCAACAAAAAAGAATAACATTAATACATTACTGCTAACAGTTAATGTGGCTATTCTCGAAGGGATGAGAATAGTTCTAGTGGAATTGTTAATTGAAAAGATGCTAAGTCCTTCACGACATCCGATGTCCAAAGACACTTAAACTTTGTTCGACTTGAGGCATCTCTTGCAAGTCCTGCAACTGCCATGAGTTGTTCTCTATCTCCCTCCAAACTTGCGCATCCAAAACTTCAAATTTTCCTTTTTCATTCTACTAATGAATTTGATTTCACAAATGGGACAAACATGGAATTTAAATATTCTTACATATTTTCTCTCACAATGGATATTGATACGTTTCCTTAATCAAAATTCCAATAGAAGCTATCACTTTGTTCTGTCAATGGACTCTTTTATAAACATTCTGGAACATACATCTAAGGATTGTAGCCATAAAAAACAATGATATCCTTTTCTTACCTCCAATTTATAGTAATACCAATTATTCATTGAGAAGTAAACTTTGCAATATATTATTGGAGGATACAAAAAAATTAAGGCAGCAACATAACTTTTGAGCCTCAAGGTTAAAACCAAATAATCAATCTCAACAATTTATAGACATTCATGGCACATTTTTTTTATAGTTAATAATAAATAACTGCCAGTCCCAAAATTTTAAACAATTAGAAAATGATGAATTTAGTCAATTAGCCAGTATTCTACCTCCCCCCTCACGTATGGGCCCAAACTGCTCCTCAATAAGTGGGGCCAACATGTGAAATTTTAACTATTATAAATAGGAGGTAGAGTGGAAACAGAATTTAAACTTAGGACTGCTATACCAAAAAGTCTAAAACTAAGAAACAACATCTTTCCAAAGACTTTTAGAGATTTTTTTGATAAGTAGACTTTTAGAGATTTCTAAGACTGATACCTATTTCTGGGAGAATTTTTCATATGGTAGTGCTAAAATGGAAAATATGCAAACTTAATTTCTCAAACAAATACTAAATGTTTCCAACCAAAAAGACACATGAGAACAGGGCAAATAAGCAAACTTACAGAGGTGATTTTGAAATCCCAGATTCCAAAGACTCCATAATATTCGATACAATACGAACAGTGTCAACTGTAGTGTTTGTAGGGAAAGTAAATAGAAGCAAACCACTCCTTATCAGCTTAACAAGTGAAAGAACATGAGCTCTATCAAGATTTGGGTCTGAGCTTACAGGAGACAAACAAGTACCTATTGAAAGTTCACCTGCCATCATATGAAAAAGCACAAAACACTAATATCTTGATAAATACACATCCTACACCTTACCAAGGAACTAGTTGAAACCCGAAATCAGAAAATTACCACCAGTGTTCTCAGAGTTATTGGAAGCAGCCTTGCTTTCCCCATCCAGGTCATCATCATTTGGACATATCTTCCTTTTCTTAGCATCGGCATTATCATCCGACTTCTCCAAATTTCCGGAATTGCCACTAGCACAAGACCCTAAATACTGCCAGATTATTCAAAACAACCGAAACATTAAGCATTGTCAGCAAGGGAAAATAGACCAAATTGTGGTAAAATTCCAGAACTCAAAATTGTTAGTTAGGTACAACAGCAACAACAAAACACACACGTTCTACATTGATATCCCACAAGCAAGCAATGGTGGTAATGAAATTTGCACTTGAAGGATTAAAAGAGAGAGAGAGAGAGAGAGAGAGAGACTAAAGAAGTTAGAGAAGGAAACCTTTTGAAGGATAGAGATGGCTTCTTTTGTGGCACTTTTCTCCCTCTCTGAGAAACAAAATGAGTTAAGAAGAGATTAAAAAGAAAGATGAAATTGAAAGAAAGGAAGAGGAAACTAACTGATGGTGCAGGTGATGAGGAAGCCAGAAAGGGAGTGGTGGAGAAGCGAAGTGGGGGCCTTGTAGTCATAGCGAGGGATGCTGATCACTCCCGAGTGCTGTTCCCACGGAGTCATGCTTGTCTTCTTCTCCGACTCCGACTCCGAATGATGCGCTTTTTCTACTTCTTCTTCCGCCATTTCGGCGCAACTCTCTGTGTTTCGACTGCGATGCAATGAATGCCAAAAGCAAACACCACTTTTTTTTTTTTTTTTTTTAAGTAAATTACATTTTTCCAACATAAACTAAAACTTAATTAACAATTGATCAATCTTATTTGGTTGACACTTGCATCCCAATTTGAGAAAAATTGAATCTATATATTTCTATCCTCCAAATTGAGAGTTAAATCAGACACGAATTGGGGTTTTTCATCACAATCAAGGAGAATAATTTCATAATTATTCCCAATTTTTATCTCATTTAACATCCAATTTAGACCACATATGCCACATTAATAAATTGAGCAAATTAATAATTTGGGAGGACATTATAAATTGAGTGAAAGTTGTTGATAAACTATAGTGCCCCCTTCTTAATATTATTTTAGATTATATGATAAATTATATCGGTCATAAGACAGACAAAATGATTATTTTAAAAACGGAATCAAATTTGGTAGGCCAAAATGAAAAATTTCAAACTTAAGGACCAAACTAAAAGTTTAAGTGTCAGAATTTATAAATTAAGATCTAAAGAACCAATGTTGAGGTAAAAAGTAAAAACCCGCTTTGCACACTTGTCCAATTGTTGAGTCATAAGTTGAAATTTTGATGTTAAAAGTTAATGATGGTTTTGATCAACTCAATTGATAAAGTCTTTCATCATTATATACGAGAATCGAGAACAAATTTATGTTACAAAAAAAACTCATTGTTTTGAGATCCTAATTGAGGTTGTTTTGAGACCTTTTTAAGCGCGTCAATGTCATCCAAGTGTGCAAAACATTTCCAAACTTGATAGTAGAGACTGTATCCTTTACAATGTATTTTAAGGATCCCAAATTCAAAAGGTAATATTATCAGTTTTCAGTGGCCTTTCTATTCTACCGCTCAATTGTGGGTAGAATTTCATGGATACTCTCCCTTAATTCCATGACCAAGAAAATGCTGCTAAAAATAGGGCTAAGAACAGAAACTAATCAAGTTGATTTTACAGCAGATTAGTCAACCAAGCAAATTGGTGAAACTCATTACAAATTTGAGAGGCAGCCTGATTTATTCCAATAATGTGGCCGTCTAGGGCACTTTCAAAATCGTGCCCCCATCGTGAGAGCCTTTCAAGTTGATAGTGAGCTAACTGCCATTTGAGGTGTGGAAGAAACTTTGGCAAGTAGAACCACAAGGTGGATCTATATATGCAATGGGGGTGAACCCTGTGTAGAGACAAAGTCTCCTATCATCAACTTACAGTTATCCATTTTTTGCCTAGAGTTTTGCAATTTAGTGACAAAGCATAGTTCTCCCAATGAGAACATAGATTTGAATCCCCTTCTTGAGGGATCTTATAGCACATGAGAGAAAGTTTGAACTGTCTGATCAAATTACAACATATCTTATCCATTTGATTGTTCAAAAGCCGGTTTATACATTTCCCCCATTTATGGGGGGACCTTATAGCACAAAAAAAAAATGTTGGGAAAGTTGAGTAAACAAACCAAATATATAAAGGGGAAATTTATTACCACCATCAAAACTGTATACATTAACTACACTTTATGACCCCTAATAGCAAAAGTCAGTGCAGCTTCCTTGGCAGGGTGATTGGACTGTGTGTGTATCTGGCAAGAATCTGACATTTCGTTGAATATCTGTACTGTGCTTTAGGAGGAGGGTGATTGAAACTTGTAAACCAAACTGGAAGGTGCAAAGTATGATATCAAGATGACATTTTTACTTGAATTTGCCGGTGGACATGTACTAGAAACTCAACATAGGAGAGGCCACTTGAACCCTTGTCTTCTATCATATATGAGAAGAACATCATGCCTGCAGAACAGATAAGTAGAGATTTTGAGTAAAATCAACTGAAATTTTTTTTTATACATAGTTCCTTACACTGATAAATTCCCCTCTCAACCATCCATTGGACAGCGAGAAAACAATAGAGGGAAAACATCATTTGCCTCTTCTTTTCATTTTTCATGACAGAGATGAGAGAACAGTGCATATACAATAAGGAGCAAGTGATTGTGTTTCGACTTCTTAAAGATATATCAGCTATTTTAGTTGATCATTTTGCAAATATTTGTACAGAGTTCTAGATACCACATGGGCTTTGAAAAATCCAAATTTAATAAGTCTATAAAAGACAATATTACTTTGCATTCTGCTTTGCACGGCTTAAAGGAAATTAAAGTATGTGTTTAATCCCCCTCTCCAAACTCCAAAAGAAAGAAGGAATCTATTTGATTAGGATCTAGGATGTAAGAAATCATTGGACAAGTAAAAAATAATTTGGGGAAAAAAAAAAATTCATGTGAGACGTGAAGGAAAAAAAAAATGATGCTGTTTTAGTCAACCTTCTATATGTACTTGTACTCTAGTAGCACAAATAGTTAGATCCTTAGTTTGCTTTTTAAGGGTTATCCTAATGTACTGACCTGATGGATCTCCTTTCTTGCACAATTTCAAGCTGCAAGAAATTGAAAAGATTATTAGCATTTTAACTAAATTAAGGCATCAAAGATTGAAATAGTAAATATATATCCAATAATAGTTTCAAGCATGTTACAGCTTGTTCTAATGACAAGAAAAACTAACAGAACCGATTGAATTATCATATTGCTGCAGTCATACCGGAGGTAGGAACATCTTTGGCGCCGTATCTCGTTTACCAAATCATTTAGCTTCTTCGATAATGAATTATCATATTGCTGCAGCACAAACTGATCAACAAAAGTTATCAGCTACAATAATGAGTTGCATGGATGGAACATCTTGGTAAATATATTTCTACACATTCCTTACGAGTCAGTCTTTGGTTTTCAATCAAAGAATCATTTAACTCAAAATTCCCCTAGAAACCATGATAGTGACTGAAAAAAAGAGTAAATAATAATGCTCTGACCTCTACAAGGCACCTTTAAGATATTACATGTGGCCTTATAAAAAAAAATCAGACCCGAAAATAAATGTTCTCTTTTCTAGATGCTTTGGACCATCTTATGTGTGCCTTTAAATTGGGAATTTCTCTTGGAAAAGAAAAGAAAAAGAGAATAATCAACAAATTATACAGATTCATCCATTCTTCAAGATTGTTGGAGTCAGTCTTCTTAAAAGGCCTGTCTACAGGTAGATATTAAGCCCAGTTATGTGGCCAAAAGTCAAGTTCAGGTGCTCAAAGCCTCAGGCCCAGGTCTCATATTGAAGTTCTTACGAATCAAGAAAGGATAATAATATTAGGCAGAAACCACCGCTTAGGGGGGAAAAATATAATTACCTGGGTTGGAATTTCATCCACTGAGGAAAAGCTGAATAGCTGTTGCAAGATATCTGAATCCACTGAGTTCCCAATGTATATTAAACAATCCTCACCATTCTCAAGAAGATAAATTCCCGCATCATTCACGTGTTCACTAGAAAGTGGAATCACAGGAGGTACAAGAGATTGATCACCCTCCTGTCAATTAGCAAAACGTTTTTATTTTTATTTTTTATGGGTATCAATTAGCAAAAAGTTACCACTGGTTTTGAATTATTTGTTCAGTTCAGTAACAGACAATTAATATGGCAGATTTCAAACCTTTGAATTAAGGTCATGGATAGCCACCATCCTGGGGTACACAAATGGAATTGCCAATGGAGTAGAAATGGACAACACATAATTGATCCAGAAAGATCGATCATCTATTCTCCCATCAGTTCGTAATCCCTTACTCTTAATTAATGCTGCAAAGCAACAAAAGAAAGAATGTCATTAACTCATTTTACTGACTTCTTTAATAGAAGCAGAATCAAATACTTCCCAAGACTCCAACATTGTCCATTAGAAGAGTTATTAATAACAGGAAATACAAAAAAAAATCTCAAGAGAAAAGGAAAATTAGTTTTCAAGTTATACAAAGTAAATCTATCTTAAAGATTAAAAATCAAGAAAAAGATAAGAAAAGTGATATTTCTTCTTCTCTTTAATTTGCTGGGAAACAATGTGTATCCTTGTCCTTGTTTGCCTAGGCAACAAAGTGAAACTTCATTCACATTCATTTTACTTATACAAAATATGGAATACTTGACATCGTCAACTGGCAGAGCCTTCAAAACTAACATGTCATCTTAACTAGCCCTGAAGAAAGTGCCTAGCCTTCTAATTATATAAAACTTGATAACAGCAGAATCTAGTATAAACACAAGGAAAAAGAATGATTAAAGAAGCCATACAACATAAAACACAGTTAATTGTAAGAAGTGTTCAATAGAAGTTGGCACTTTCAATATAGTATTATACATTCATATAACTCAGTTCCAAATTATAGAAGAAAGAACGATACCAAGGGTGTACAGTGGCAGAAGCTTAAGTGCCTCAGGAAGAATAAGTTGTCCAGAAGATGTTACTGTAGCACAAAATTTACGATAAGAAAGCAGAATGTTGATGCAAAGGTTTGTCATTCGGTCCTTGACAAGCAAGAGTGGGCTGGAAGGGATTTCAATCGCCGCTTTAGAAAGTAAAATGAAACGAGAAAATGTTAGTAGTCTCTCAAAAAACAGAAAGTTACAATAATGATATCATAAATTCTAAAAATTCCATAAAGAATGACAGTGCCAGTGGAGGCAGTGCAGAACAAATAAAGCCAATACATTCAATATTGAAATCCATTAATTATGAATGAGAAAATTGGATGTTGCAATCTGGGAAAATTCCCATAACAGAATTCTGAAAGCAAAACAGCTGGTAAATATGCAATCAAAATACCTTGCTTTAAGAGACAAGCAAATTGTGTATCCAAGTCAGCCGAGCGGAAAAGGTTACTTAGTATACTTGTGCATGGCAGAGATAATGTTGTAACTCGAATTCGTCTTTGGCCATAGACAGTGGTGTAAAGAAGGGCACACTGGACAAAGAAAAGAACAGCATAATAAAACGGAAAAAGAAATGTTATCTTCTCAAATTAACAGAATAGAAAAAGCTTCACATAATAATGGTGCAATATGCAGATTAAAAACTCCCTGGCAGATTGCAGAAAAATTAGTTGGTACCTGGAAAGCACATTCTGAGCCATCCTGCAATTTATCATCGTGTTTTAAGGTAACCATAATGGTTTTGTCAGAGTCAATCTGCATAACAGAAACGAACAGTTGAAGTGAAGGTAATTTGGACTCAAGTCCAATGCTAGAATTTAAAATATAACAATAATAGAATAATCAACAACAAAGAGCTAATATCATTATAGCAGCCTATATGCAATGTGAATCACTCCTTGACTATTCCTAATCATAATTAATCAATCAATAATTCAGTGTTAGTCTAAATCAACATAACCCGGAGTCCAGTGACAATATTCATGGAAGATTTCCATATGTGTGTAATATATTAACACAAATAATTTTGCAGAGGATGTACACACCCCAGGAAGGTCAACATCAGTTGGAATGCGTTTGCAGAAGTTTCCTTGGTATTCTAAAACCTGGATACCCTATAAAAGATGAAAACAAAATTAATGTACTACTATAGTGGAAATTATAAGAATGTAAAAGTCATCATCATATACCAGGCAAGAGAAGAGGCCACAAACATATAAGTACCACAACAAAGATTACCTGGCTGCATCTCACGCGCATCACTGCCTCAAAACCTTGAGGCCTTGTCAAGTTCCATCTAAGATCATTATAAAGCTTTGCAGGATCAGAGAGAGCCGAGAAGGGGTAATAATGAATATACCTGAAGAAAGTGAAAAGCAAATAAACCTGAAGCCAGCCCAAAACACAAGGATTAAAACTTAAATCGGTAGTACGAGGAAAAAAAAAAAAACAAGTGTTTTGCAAAATAGTAACCATTATTTCTGGCTTCTGGTCCATACCCATTTCATGATAACGAAGACATAATGTTCTCCACAAAATAAGTATAAAATAAATTCATCAGAAAGCACCCAACTTTTGGCACAGATACAGATGTCAGGCAGCAGTGATATTGGAAAGGGCCCTAAGTATTATATATTTTAGTACAGATAAGGCTGCAGATTAGTAACTAGTCATCCCACTCCCAAAATTTCTCCATTCCTACGGATAATACCCAACACCTCTCACTTTATTTCTGGCTTCTGCTCCATATCCATGTCATGATGACAATGCCATAATGTTCACCACAACATAAGTATGAAATAAATTCATCAGAAACATATCTTAAAAGCACAACCTTGGCTAGGGAAGCACTCAACTTTTGGCATAGATTGAGAACTCAAGCAAGCAGATTAGTAGCTTGTCATCCCACTCCTGAAATTTTCCCTTACCAAAGATTAAACCCAAACATCTTCTGCCCCCCCTCTCTCTTTCTTTTAAAGAGGAAGAAAACTAAAGAGGCCCAGGTGGAAAAACAGTCAAAATTGGAAATTGCAGTAAACAATTTATATAAAAAGCTATAAACATTTTTATATTGATCAGCGATTATGTTATTAGAAGACAAGGGAGAGAAGGTTATAGCTTTTCATCTATACTATAACCATGCCCTTCATGTATAGGCTTTTGACAGAAGGCTGGATGAATCTTAGGTAAATTTACTGTGGGGTAAAAACCACTTTACTAGAAAGTAGAGAGCATGAACCCATCAGATATTAAATATAAAAGAAAAAGAAATTAGGCACTTGTTTAACCAAGGTTGATGGCTGCTTCCAACAACAGCATGATTAAAAAAAAAAAAAATGTTAAAGAAGCTAATTTACATTTTCTTCTTCTCTGATACAACCTGAATACCCGATCCAATCCAACATGAACCAGATGAAACTCTAAGGTTGAACTCTTCAAAAACCAGAATCCACGTAAAAGACACCCAACATGTCACCTCACTTTTTAAAATAATTTAAAACCAGCTGCTTATGCGAACCATCTCATTTTCTTGTTTTCTCTGTATGTAACTTTAAATGACTCTTGCACCCTCCCCAGTACACTGCTTGTGTACATGAGGAGCGGGTTCTAGTCCTATTTCAATATATTTTAATAAAGTTTCTGTTACCTATAAAAAACAAAATCAACCAAACAACTTCACACTCATACACACATAGATAGTACAATGGTAAGTGCCCTCTGCACAAGCAATGTGCCATGGGTTCGAGTTTGGGAATCAACCTCTCCAATAATTGGGGATAAAGCTACCTACCAACCGCCTCTCTCAGGCCCTACAGAAGTGAGAGCCTTGTGCACTAGATACAAAAACTTATGTATATATCTTATGCATGTACTTAATTGAAATTCCCATCTTTTTCTTTTTCTTTCTATTTTTTGATAGGTGAGTAAAAATTTATTAGAAAAAAACCCCTATGTACACGAAATGTGTAACAAGGAGGAAATCAACAAAAAATACAGCAATCAGGGAAATCCAGAAAATCAGAGAAGGAATGATTGCTTAAAGCAGTCATCCACTCATACAAAGTCTGAAGGAAAAGCAATTTCAATTCTACCGAAGGCCATTCAACACCTTCAAACGTTCTGTTATTCCTCTCCTTCCAAAGAATCCACATGATGCACAATGGGATGGCACTCCAAACATCACCAATCCGGTGTCTACCAAACCGCCCCTTCCAATTGGCCAACAAATCAAGACCCTTTATGGCATAACCCGCTGTAACCCAGACAAACAAAACACCATGCCCATCTTTTTCTAAATTCACATCATCTCCCTAGGAATTTTATCATATGGTTTTTCAAGTCAATAGAAATCACATGAAGGTTTTTTTTTCTTTCTTTTCTATATTCACATCACCTCCCTAGGAACTTTATCATATGCCTTAGTCAATAGAAACCACACAAAGGTCTTTTCTCTTTTTCTTTTTCTTTTTTTATTAGTCGCCTTAGTAATAAAATATCAACCCCCATTTAACTGAGATAAAGGGTTCTTTGAGTTTAGTTGAATTGCTTCAATAAAATTATTTACAAAAAAAAAATCCAACTTCTATGGTAGATCAATCCACATAAACCCAAATTAATTTTCAAACAAGAATGAATTTAAAAAAAAAAAAAAAATGATGCTCAATTACTCTCTCCCAAAGTTTGATTGTATAGCTCATAATCTAACCTTGATATTTGGTACAACTTCAGATATCCCCCAATCTTATTATAAATGGGCACCAAAATTCTTTTAATCCACTAATCAAGCATCTTATTAGTCATTAGTATCTTATTGAAATGATTAGTCGACCACTAGCCTATATCACCAAAATATTTCCAGAACTTCAAAAGGAATACCATCATTCATGTTAATAGGATGTAACAAGTTTTATGCTAGTTGTCAATCTACCACAATCCTCTTCCTTTATCTGTGTTGGGGCCTGTGTATGCAAAAAGATATGACTATAAAGTAGGACACACGTTGACACGTTGATTTTCTTTTTAATTGATAAGTCACACATACTTAGTACGGTTTTGAACCCATGCCTTCACCCTCCATTCCCATATATAAGGAGGGCAAAGAGTCATTAAAGCAAGAACTCAATGGTGATGATAAAGTGTGACATAAACACGATACATGGAAACAGACACTCTAACCGCCATGGTTCTGTCACCATAGACTTAACTGATGAAAGGTTATTTCCAAAAATTATAATATGCAATAGTCCACACGCTCCTTAGTTTCTGTTAGAACAATAAGTTGGAGCTTCAAGGCATAACAGTTAACAAGTAGTTGGACAACAGAATTTCGGAATCAGGGATTCATTTATACCTGTCCTCCAGTGGTTCTTGGGATGATAGCAATAGAAGCGATGTCTACATAAGTCTGGGTAGTGATAAATACATCAACGCAGACCTATCAGGGTAAGAATAATTAGCACGGACATATTATGCTTGAAAGCTACTATATTTGTTATATCAGAGTCAGAATACAGGCATAACTTAGAATTACAGGTAATTTGTTAACAGTTGAAAGGTAATTTCTTAAAGTTCACCTGATACTCAGCAAATTCAATTGCCATTTCCTTCAATGTTTTGTCTGAAGGTTGAAGTAATTTATGGGCCTCCTGAAATCCGATAATAAACAGAAACTTTAGTCGAAAATGCAAGAGCACACACTTTCATTAAACCGCCTGATATTTTCATAATACTATTGTAAATATATAAAAGCAACAGAGTACAGAATAGTAAAGTTCTTTATGCATTCCCACAACCAACCACCCCCCCCCCAAAAAAAAAGAAAAAGAAAAAAAAGAAACCAAAATGAAAATGCAGCAAAAATAATGAAAAATAAACAAATAGATGACGCATGGAGAGTTGATAGAATCGTGCTATTACATATACAACCAATTGGCATGTACTAACTAGTTAACGAAGTCTTCCTTTGGTTTTTCCTTTATTACTGAGTAAAATGCATTGCAGGAAACCATGACCTTATTTTTATTTTTATTTTTGATTGGAGTAACCCCATTACACAGGGAGAGTACAGAGAGTAAACTCGAAGAATAACAAGAATTAAGCAATACAGAAGTCCAAAACATCAACTACAGAAGGAAAAGAAAGTATTACACTCCTTATTTTCAATGGCATAGTCTCAGGAGGCAGCAATCACTGCAGATGAGGGCAATCATTGTGACCCCCTCAACTTTGGGTCTCAACACCCTAAAAGACTGTTTGTACAACTTATTTCACCATATGGCATATGTAAGCATACCCACTAGTTGAGGCAAAAAAGATCTTGTAGGCCCAATACTTAGCCAAAAAAAGAAATGAAAAAATTAAGTCAATTAAATACGATATAATCGTCCCAGTTGAAGAAAATAGCTGCCTGATTTTCCAATCTATACGACACAGACGAAAAAAACACTAGGATTTGAAAATGCTACAAACATCAATGTTGTCTAAACTTTATAGAAACAGACAAAATACGTTATTGCAACGTAATATTTCATAAGGAGGACCAAACTAAGGGAGGAAGCCATCTCTTCCTGATGTAAATAAATGACAAACCCCAAAAAGAAAATCAATGACAATGTAATAATAACATGCACACAACAGGTGAAAACAAAAAAGAAATAATTACCTTCTCCCCTGCAGAGAGGTTAGTTCTTCCTTCAGCCTCTCTTGCAGAAAGGGCACCAATGCCAATTGACGGCAAGACTATTACACAACAAATTAAATTCATCAAAAAAGCTGGCACATGAATTTAATAATACAACATTAATTCTCACAATATATCTAAGGGGCACAACATAATTAATTGCACTTGCCAACTTCAAGGGAGTAAAAAGAAGTATTTTTTTAAAGGCCAATAACACGAAAATTATGTTTTAAGTTTCTGAGCTTGCCTAGTATTGTACTGTTTCTTGTGAATAGCTGATGTACAAGTTAATCCCAACGCCTCGGGCTCTTGACCAGCGAAAAGCTTGTCCCAGCCTTGGGGAACACCAGCATCTCACCGGATCTCCTCGGCTGTTTCTCCAATGGAAGAACTGGGAGGCCAAATGGTGGGGGGCAGTAGTTGATCGGAACTATGGGAGGCCGAAATATTCTTGTAAAAATTTGTGATGGAGAGATAGAGAAAAGAGGAGAGAAGACATGTGAGTTTACATGATTCAGCCTTATGGCCTACATCCATGAGACAAGAGCTGGGATGCACTGATACGGCAATTTGGGCAAAGTACCTGATACGGGTACGCATGCCATACGGGTACAAACATACCCCGTACGTATCGGAGGGAAAAAATGGAAATTTTTAATTCGGGTATGGCAAGGATATGTTTCGGGTACGGGAGAGGGTAAAAAAAAAAAAAAAAAAAAAAAAAAAAACAAGGCTGCTAGTAGTCGCCGATCGCCTTCCACCCTCCTTGGTTTTGTCTACCAGTCAGTCCTTGTGTCTCTCTTTTTCTCCTTTTTGTGGTCCTTTTGTCTTCCACGTGGACTTAAGTATTAAAGTTCAAATTTCAAAATTGCAACTTTAACTCAAATCAACATTAAGTCCACCCACTCAACTTTCCACGTGGCCAATTTTAATCTTCTTCATCATTTTTTTTTATTTTTCTTTTTAAAATTTTGATGGTTATGTTCAACCAATTGTTTTCTGTCTCCTTTAATACTTTTATTCATTGACTAATATATTGGGCTAGTCATTATACAGACTAATATATTGGACCAGAGGTTTACATATTAAATTATATGGATGCTATTGTACTTGTTTGCTATTTATTATCCTTTAAATTAATTTTAGATATGTTTTCAACCTTTTTATTGTTGTTACTTAATTTTAAAACCTAAGATAAACATAAATTATGTAAAAAAATATACCTAAAATAAATATTAATTAACGTACCCTCCCACCTATTGTACCCTAAGTTTAAGAAATGATGTATCCCCGTATCCATACCTATATTGTACTCGATACTGTATCCATATCGGTGCATCCTAGGACAAGAACCTAAAGGGCTACATCTTCTCATGTACTCTTTTTTTTCTTTTTGAGAATACGTTACAGTGGAAAAGATTGAAAGACAATTAGCTGGATGGAAGAGACTTTTATCTTTCAAAGGTACCTTGATCAAAAGCACTTAATCAAACTTACCTACTTCCTCTCTCTATCTCCTGTCCTAGTGAATATATTGCTCATCACTTCAAGAAATTACAGCAAGATTTCTTATATAGAGGCTTGGGTGGAGAGTCCAAGTTTCATTTAGTCAAAGAAACAATAATTTTGCTTCAATGTGGAGGGCTAGGAATCAAGAAGAAGCATGGTAGTATGTGGGGAGGATGGTGCTCTAACTCAGTTATGGGGCCTTACAGTGTTAGCCTATGGAAAAATATAAGGAGAGGCTAGGTTTCTTGCTTTATTAGCTTTGAGGAGGGTGAAAGTACTTGCATCAAAATTTGGAACGATATAAGATATGGAGATCAATCTTTGAAGGCTTTCCCTGTTCTATATCATATTACACGTAATAAGGAAGGCAGTGGCAAATCATTTGCAATATTGTAATGGTACTATACATTGGGAACTAAATTTCATCAGAACAGTGCAAGATTGGGAGTTGAAGTCACTATTGTCATTCATAGATTTAATTTCTTCTGCTTGAGTGGGTGGTGGTGGAGATGCGGAATTCCCCTGGAAAAGAATTTGGAAGCCTAAGGTCCCCACTAGAGTGGCATTCTTCTTGTGGACAGCAGCTTTGGGGAGAATTTTAACAATAGGTAATTTGAGGGAGCGTCATATCATGGTGGTAGATTGGTGTTGTATTATGTAAAATGAGGGGGTTCTTCATTGTTCAATAGCTAGAGAGTTACGAACTATGCCTCTTTGGGGTTCAATAAGTTATGCCTAAAGGTGAAATGGAGTTATTAGATGACATCGGAATGTAGAAATCTGTAAGGGGATTCCTCACTGTCTCATGTGGTGCATTTGGGAAGAGAGGAATGCAAAAAGCTTAAGGGTGTGAAAGATCCATTTTAGACCTGAAACTTTCATTCCTCAAACCCCTATTTGAGTGGATGACAGCATCAGAACTATTTTCATTTCAAATTTAAATAATATGCTTGATCATTGTAATTTTCATGCTTAATTGTTGGTGTACCCATTTTGTGCATTTAATAAAATATATATATAAAAGAAAGAAAAGGTTTCTGAGCTTACCTGACTGAAATACCAAAAGCTTTCCTCCAGTACTCTTCAATGCCAAAAAAGCAGCCTAAAGTAGCAAGAAATGAGTATAAGCATCAAAATATATGCTTGTCAAAACATTTATCCTCATACTCATCAAAAAAAAAAAAAAAAATTTATCCTCATGCAAAAATGTGCAAAGGTAAAAAATGCACATTTTAAACTGCACATTGTGTTTATTAAATAAGAACAGAAAAGCAGCAAGCATACAATGTACAAGACACTTGAATTACTATGTCAGACATTATTTTAAAAATATCATCCAGATCTCTGCTCATTCACTTTCAAAATTTTCTTGCCAAATACCATAATTGAGTCTAACACTAACACCTGTGGCAATAGTTTAAATTACTTATTTCTATAAACTATATCTTTTGTGATAAATTAATTTGTAGTGATAGAACATTTTCAAATTCTTATCCACTTTTCTATCATTTCAATTTCATTATCTTTAGTTTTTTTTTTTTTCCACATATAATTCAGCTAAAACTTGCAACCATTAAGAGTCAGAAAACACTGATTTCCTGTTCTAATTTAAGAACCTACCATACTGCAGTATTGCAGTGTGTGAGTAGAACTGTTTGTCACATATGCTGTACAAGAAGATTGGTTGTATACATGGATCATGGACCAAAAAATAGCCATAAAGTCAATAAATTGAAGGACAATATTTATAAAAAAAAAAAAAAAAAAAAATCAAACAACTAATAATATTCAAAAGGAGGCTGGGTTGAGCATGTCTATATGCTTGTTCATTATCATTCAAAGCCAAAATAGGCTTCACAGTAGCATATTCATATCCAGATTCTTCATGGTTTGAATGGGAATGCCATACTTCACGCTCCATTTGTATATAAACTTGCCTCTTATAAATTGGCATACCTTAGTGGCAGCACCAAAGGCTGATTCAGCAGTTCTATTTTCCTGAAACATGGTTGGAATGCTTTCCAGAAGTAGCTCTAAATGTTGACGGCACTGAATCCAAAACATGAACAACCAAATTTAGTAAAAGATGAAATAGAATGACATACCCGTAATTGTAAATAGCTTGCCTCACATCAGCATATATAGTAAAAAGCAGTAAAAAAAAAAAAAAAAAAAAAAAAAAAAAAAAAAAAAAAAAAAAAAAAAAAAAAAAACAGCTAAAAAACTAACCTCGGAAAGCTGAACAACAACGTCAGTTTGCAAAGGAGTATAAACATCTTGTATATCAGGAACAATGAGCATCAATGGCTGCAAACACATGTTGGACATCAAACTATGTTGAACATCCCAATACCAAGCAGATACAATATACGTGCTTTCTTCTCTTTCATAAAGTCACGTAAATTCAATACAAATATAAAGTGTTTTTTTATACGTAGAAAATAAATCATTTCATATCATTAAAGCAAAACAAAAATATAAATTTCCAACTCATTAACAGAAGTTTTGAAGGCAAATTATTGCAAGCACATTATTAACCTGCTGTAATGCACGCTTCAAATTGTAAAAATGGATTGTTGAGTCAAATGTTGCAATTCCCACCATTGTTTGAGGACCTTCCTGCAAAAAAAAGATTGCATGAGAAGCATATCTTGGACAACCATGCAAAATGTGAGTTAATAGAAGTTCAAAATTCAACGAAAGAGAACAGTCACTGCTTTCTTAATGCAATTGTTTTATGGCATTGGAGTCCAAACAGGACCTGATATATGAAACAACAATTTGACAGCATTAATCTTGCTTCAACAGTGCCATTGTGAACATGATTGGCAATGAATTGAAGTGGTTCTAGTGTGGTATGTACTAAACAAAAAGTTTAAATGAAAGGATATTATGTTATAATTAATTGTTTGATTGAACTATCATTATCAAATGCCGTAGCATTATGAAAATAGACACAAAACTTTTTAACCCAGATTCATTCCTTCAAAAAAGAAAATAGACGTCAAACTCACAGGAAGGTCAGCAATAACTTGATTGATTGCACCACAAGCTGCAGCAGTTGCACCAGTTTGTATGGCATTCATGGATACATCGATGAGGAAGAAATACACAGCTGGCATTGGATCACGCACCTGCAATAAAATAAAAAGAAAAAAGTTCCAATTGAAATTCACCAAGGCACTGCTACACATGTTCTTTAATATGCTATTTTAAACACATAAACCAGTGTTCTTTTAGCATGTACAAAAGAATCCGTGGATATAAATTGTACAATACCAAGTAAATCACTAATAAAGGTTCTGATAAAACAATAAGAAAACAAAAGAGGAAAGAAATAAAGAGAAGGGAAGAGAGCCATGATACACCATTTTTAATAAAATTTTCTTTTTATTGTAAACTAAGGTGGAGTGTTTAATTTACAACCTAACAGGTAATATAAGGCAGACATATAAGTGTTGCAAGTGGTGTGCCAGTGAAACATAAAAAAGGGACACTTACAAGCACCTAACATCATAATCAGAATGTTCAACATAATTAGTAGAAAAGTAAACTGGATAGAGAAAGTTAAAATTAGCTACTACTGCATGTTTTTTTTTTTGATAAGTAATAAGATTTTATTAAGAGAGAAAACTTAGTGCACAAAGTGTGCACAAGAAGGAAACAGCAATACAAAGGAAAACATCAAACAGAAGCTGAGTGCCATGAATCGACAAACTCAGTAACAGTTACAGCAGTAGTAAAACCCCATATCCTAGTCCAATCAAATAAAGAAGTCACAAAGGTGCCAAGGAGCTGATCTGGAGAGGTAGACAAATCCTCAAAAGTTCTCAAATTCCTCTCCCGCCACACCGTCCACATTAGACACAATGGAATCAAATTCCAAATGTGAGAATGATGCTTACCAAACCAGTTATGCCACCCATACAGCAGATCTGCCACCTGCCTTGGCACAACCCAATGGACCCGGAAAGTAAGGAAGACATAATTCCAAAGCTTCTGAACTACACTGCAATGCAGTAACAAATGGTCCACAGTTTCCCCATCACAACAACACATACAACACCACCCTGCCATCATATACCCACGCCGCATAAGATTATCACAAGTCAAAATGCGACCCCAAGTTGCAGTCCAAACAAAGAAAGCCACCCTAGGAGGAGCCTTAACCCGCCATATGCTTTTCCAAGGGAACCTTACCCCCCGTTTATCAATCAAGGCATAATGATATGATCGAGAAGTAAAAACCCCATCCTTGCATTGCTTCCACCGAAGCTCGTCGGGAGGAGCAGCATTAGGAACCATATGAGAATGAAGAAATTGGAAAAACTCCGCTACCACATCTACCTCCCAATCATTAAAATCTCGCACAAAGGTGACATTCCACTCTCGAACTCCCCGAGAATTTGGACTACTTAAAACTTCAGCAATTGTAGCTTCTCTATTGGAAGAACAAGTGAATAAGGTAGGAAACAAAACCATCAAGGGTGTATCCCCACACCACTTGTCTTTCCAAAATCTAACACGAGTTCCTTGACCAACCACAAATTCCACATGTTGAAAATAATCTTCCCAACCAGACATAATACCTTTCCAAAGCCCACAACCATGCGGACCTCGAATAGGTTTAGTGCGCCAGCCTCCCAAATCAGAACCAAACTTCGCCATTAGAACGCGCCGCCACAAGTGATCTCCCTCCATCCCAAACCTCCATAACCATTTCCCCAGTAGAGCTTTATTAGTCAAAATCAAACTCCTCACCCCAAGGCCCCCCACTTCTTTCGGGGTACAAACCTTATCCCAACCCACCAAGTGATGTTTAACCTCATCTCCCATACCACCCCATAGAAAGTCCCTTTGCAGCTTCTCAACTCTGCGCACAACACTAATAGGAATAGTGAATAAGGAAAGGAAATAAGTTGGAAGACTAGATAATGTACTTTTCAAAAGGGTTAAACGGCCCCCTTTAGATAAATACAGCTTTTGCCATCCCGAAAGACGACGTTCCAACTTCTCAATGATAGGGTTCCAAACCGCCACCGCTTTGTACAAAGCCCCCAAAGGCATACCAAGGTAAGACAATGGTAAACCACCAATGTGACAACATAAGGACTCCGCCAACTCAGCAATATTCTGAACCTCCCCTACCGGAACCATTTCACTCTTTGCCATGTTCACCCTGAGACCAGTTACCGCCTCAAAACAAGTAAGCACCATCCGAACATAAACCAACTGGTCCAAATCCGAATCACAAAAAAGAATGGTATCATCCGCATAAAGAAGATGAGAAATACATAAACCCTCCGCATGTTAATTCAGCAGATCATATATATTTACTAACCATGAATTCCCTTGTAGCAACAAACTCAACTGTTCCTCTACATAGTTCAGGCCTTTCATCAGCATCTCTGCGCCTACCATCTGGACCTAGATTGCAGTGGTACTCACGGGGAGTCTCATCAGTAAATCCTGCAAAAGAAATGGCACATGTGACATGTCATAAAGATACCACCTTATTAACTGTTGATCATGTGATAAAGACAAACTACAGCCAAAATCATATGATATCAATGGCAATGAATAATGAGACTAACTTGATTATATAAAGTCTTTTGGATGCCAATGACTACATCAATGTCAAATTGCTGAACATCCAGGAAGCTATCAATGTCAATTTAACTAAGATTCTGTTACATTTTGATAACTCAACATCTAATAATGTCTAGCAATTCCAATAAATTCCACTATAGTTTTACCAGAGGATAAAACAGACAAAAGACGATTTCTCTAAGTGAAGAAAGTGAGAAATCTCCAAAAGAAAATACTGAACAAAAAATAAAAGAAAAAAAAAATCACAAGAGTTTTCCTCTTCCTTTTCCATTTCCAGAAGTTGGTAACTGTAACAGGACGAGAAGGGGAATATGTTCTCCATTACCGATGATAGATTCCAGATTACATGAGATACAAACAAGCAAGCAGAATTGCTAATTATCACTCTTTGAAAAACACAAAAATATAGCAATGATTTATACTGACCACAAAAATTGCAGATGAACCGCTTTCCCTGATCAATGAACTTCATGAAAGGATTTATATAGCCTTTGCAACGAGAACATCGAACAGGACCACTTTCCCCAAAATCCACAACCTATAACAAGTTCATGTTGAAGAAAACTACATAAATGTTTTGAATTTACAACGATTAAGAAGGAATGCAACAGTTTGCCGGAATTTAATGATACATCAAATTAGATAGAAGTATGGCATAGTTGACAACCACTACTAAATAGATATAAGACATTCCGGAAATTTGCAAAATGTTAAGATTTTCATTTCCCTTGTATAACAAGACAATACTTTAGAAGGAATCTATAATCTATAATATATATAAAACCGAAGACATTTGACTTTTGGTTGACCTCATAATATTGTGCCATATAAGATTTTGAGGCCTCATAATATTGTGCCATATAAGATTTTGAGCCTCACAATTTTACACCTCAGCAAATGTTTTTTTTTTTGTGTGTGCATTTTTTGGACTAATTTTATTTATTAATGTCACCTTTGATATTTGAGTTTAACTAAAATTCTACAATCTACCATCTATTAATCCACTTTGACTTGACAAGTTTGTCACCTTTGATACGAGTTTAATTAAATCTCTACTATTTATTTATCCACTTTGATGTGCAACTCTCTGAGTAAAGTTCTCCTATGTTATCCAAAAAAAAAAAAATATTCATCCCCTTCTGCCTAATTTTATCTATTAAATGCCACCTTTGATACTAGAGTTTATTTTATTTTATTTTATTTTTATTTTTTTATGAATAATAAGATTTCCATTAAAATAAAGAGAGTATACTAGAAGTATACTCTAGTATTGCTTGAGTTTTGTTTATTCACTTCTCGGTATGTACACTTCCTGTGTACTGCCTTATTTTTCCAGCAATAAACTTTTATTTACCGATAAAAAAAAATACTAGTATACACTAAAAACACAAAAATTAAGGAGCTTGTAAAGAACAAAGCTCTAGGAAATGAAAAAAAAAAAAATAAATAACAAGGGTGAGAACCCCACCCATCTACCCAATCAAATAAAGACCGTAAAAAGAATAATTTAATCTCGATATACGATCGTTCACAATCCTCAAAACTACACCCGTTACGTACTCTCCAAATGCACCACATCAAACAATGTGGGACAACTCCCCAAATCAAAAAGTTTTGATGCTTCCCAAAGCTGCCCTGCCAGCACTCCTACAGCTCCAAGATACTTCTCGGCATAACCCAATATACTCCAAAAAGGCCAAGAACCATGGACCAAATCTCCCTTGCAAATGAGCAATGAAGAAGAAGATGGTCCACTGTTCCCTCCGTTTTTACATATACAACACCAGTCCAACACCATCACATGTCTCCTTTAGAGGTTGTCAATAGTCAGGATCTGACCCAAAGCAACAGTCCACACAAAAAAGGAAACACGAGGTGGGACCTGTGATTTCCAAATAATTTTCCAAGGCCAGGAAACATGAATCGTACCTAATAGAGCTCGGTAATAACTAACCCTGCTAAAACACTTACTCTTGTCCGCCCCTCAATAGATAGTGTCTTCCCCAATACCAATCTTCGGCTGAGCATATAGAATCTCCAATATAGCCAACAGAGAAGTTGACTCCCAATCTTGAATATTTCTGAAAAAGTTCAAGTACCAATGGATGGTACCATTATGACGCCGTAATAAATCCACCACCATAGCTTCTGGATTACGAGCTATAGCAATGAGAGCTGGAAACACCTATTTCAGAGCTCGATCCCCACACTAGATATCATGCCAAAAGCTCACTCTAGATCCGTCCCCAACATTGAAAGAAATAAACCTTCTGAAGGAATTCCAATCTTTCCAAATAGTTTTCCAAAGACTCACCCCATATGAGGTAGTCATTGGATTCGAACACCAACCTCCCCAAGCACAACCATATTTTGCCTCAATAACTTCCTCCAAAATAAATCCTGCTCTGTATTGAAACGCCATATCCATTTCCCTAATAGGGCTTGCTTAAACAATCGAAGGTTTTTAATGGCCAATCCACCATGCTTAAGTGGCAAACAAACCTTATCCCAACCAATCAAATGAAACTGTTTCTCCTCCCCAAGGCCTCCCCAAAGGAAGTTTCTTTGAAGCTTTTCAAATTTCAATACGGTTGACCACACTAATCAGCATCGGAAAAAGAGAAAGGAAATACGTTTGAAGACTAGAGAGAGTGCTTTTTATCAGGGTAACACGACCACCCTTAGATAGGTAGAGACATTTCTATCTTGCAAGTCCTTTCTATATCTACTATCTATTAATCCACTCCTGCTTGCCAAATGGAAAACATAAAAAGTGATTGAAAAAAAAAAAGTGTCCTATCAAGAAATATTACCAAGACTAGAACTCTAAAATATAACCACGACTAAAACTTTGTTTGTATTGATGGAAATTTGCATGAAATTCCATTAATTGGTGTATTCTTCTTGATCGCCAACATTAATGTTGAAGCAGTCTAAGAAATCAAAAAATTGAAACTGTGGAGGTATCCCTTCGAACTCCAATAAGTTTTAATTTCTTCTTGGACTGATTTTCAATTTAGTTGGATATAAAGTTACTTTGTTTAAATATCATATTCACTAGCTTTCTCATACATCGAACGGATTTGCGACTAATAAAGAGAAAATATGAAACACTTAGTATGCACATACACATATGAGTGTTTTTGAGTAAGTGTCTGTGTATATGCATGTGCATGTGTGTGTGTGTGTAATGATGAAACGAAAGTAAAACTAAACAAATAGCAAAAAATTCTAAGAGGATGGCCTCCCACAAAAATGAAAGGAGTCAGGTCCACTTTATCCTACATCGAAGTTCTTAGATCTACAATTCAAAGCAAAACTTGCCAGCAAACAGTGAGCCAGGTCAACAATCTCTCTACAGAAATGGACACACCTACAACAACCTCCTGATCTTTACTTTGTGAAAGTGATTAAATTAACAAAATGTCCTTAAATATATCACATTCATGAATTCATTAAACAAGCCAGGCTTCCTTTGTCCCTCAGCAACCGCTTTCCAAGAAGAATTAACTAAACCTAAAGCGAATGTATAAAAAGTGCAAAAAAAGTACTTATCAAGAAATCTCTTGTATACTTCCTGTTTACTAGGGATACACCCTTTTTCTTTTAAATAAAATTTTATTACTTAGAAATTTGAACAAAGAAATTAAGATAAAGTACAGAAATACATATAAAGAATCATGCATTACTTGGACAGTCTCATCAGATGGATGAGGAATGGCTAACGGTTGGACCATCAGAGCCAACTGCATCCCTGATGTTGTCAAAAGATCATCAGTGCATGGAATCTGAAATGTCAAGAAAAAAATCAATAATGATATGAAAATAATGATAATTCCCATGAGATAGGCATCCAATAGTCTGCTAAAATATTTATGGGTAAATTACACTGACACCCCCTTCTTTTGGGGAAACTAGACTCGCTATACCCTAGTTTGGAAAAATGATACTTCACTCCCAAATTTGCAGAATAATTAACACTTTGCCCCCTTTTTTTTTTATTTTTTATAAAACCAATGCCTAACTAATCAAAGTTAAAAAGAAAAATTATATTCCAATTATTTTAAAAGTGGAAAATATTTCTTTAAAAATGGGGGAAAAGGGGACTGAGTGTTAATTATTTTGCAAATTTGGGAGCGGAGTGTCATTTCCCCAAACTAGGGTGTAGCAAGTCTAGTTTCCCAAAAAGAAGGGGGTGTCAGTATAATTTACCCAATATTTATTTATGAAAAAAAAAACAAAACTGCCATCTATATTGTTAAATGATTGATAATGACCTGATTGATGGTGCACCTCATGTAACGTGGACTGCAATTCCCAGTGTCTCTAACAATGTAATCACTAGTAGCAGGCTTCAGAAAAAAGCCGAAGAAAAAAAATCATGAAATTAGAAGAGAAACAAGAAGTCAGAAGAAAAATATAAATAAACTATGGATAGTCCCATAGATGTCAGTGTAAATCACTATAAAATATGAACATATGGAATAACCACACAAGTGAAATACCAGGAACAAAAATATACAGAAAGATGAAAAGGAAGAAGGAAATAGAGAACGGATAAAATATGTTATCTTTGCTTGGAGAAAAAACTAATAACATATAATATCATGTAGATCAAGAAAATATAACTGAATTTAGTCTAAAATCAAATCAATTAATTGTCTTTTTCATTAAAGTTCATACTCCAACAAAAATATTACCGGAGGAGGGTTGGCCTGATTGCCTTGACGAGTTTCATGCACCATCACTGAGGAACCTGGAATAGGCCGAGGAATTTGGTTGGGATCAATCTTTGAAGCCCCCGGCACAGGGGCTCCAGTTTGACCCACAGCAGGTGATATAGCAGTCATAGATTGATTTGGTAGTGGTGGTGACATTCCAAACATTCTGGGTGGTTGTGGAGAACCAGTAATTGGTGGAGGTAGAGCCCCCTAAAGTAATTAAAAAAAATTAAATTGAGAGAATTAGATTGCATGAGAAGCATAGAATCTCAAGAAATATTTACTTCATTGATTCATAATATTTGAACCTATAGCCTAAAATACATGAACCCTAGCCTACAAGGAAGGATCTCAATCCATATGTTTAATACTAAAAACAGAAATAAACCCAACTCACAAGTCACATAAATGTAGTCCTACTTCCCTAATTAATAATTTTAAAGCAGTAAAATAGCACCAAAATCCTATTTAAACATTAAACAAGTTTCCATCCATGCAAATTCAAAATCAATTTTATCAATGCAAGCCTTCTTGGGCTTTGCCCTTCTTTTCTTTTAATAAAATTCTAATTACCTATCCTAAAAAAAAAAAAAAAAAAAAAAAGAAACAGAGAAAGACCAGAACTCCTTTTGTACCATATGAAACAAGAGACAGTATGGCAGAATAAGGCTGTTACATGTTGCTTTCATCAGCGAGCTTAACAACAATTCGATCTATAAGACATCAATAACAATAAACTCCTAAGAATCTTGAAAGAACACACTTGTGTGAATCTTGAAAAGCTCACCTGCCCAGGTTGCAAGGGCCATGTTGGCTGGCCATAAGGATAACCAGTAGGTGGTGGTGTGGCTTGTGGCGCTGCTGAAAAGGGTGAAGCTGGTTGCACCGGATGGCCTGGAGGAGCACTAACCATTGAACTTCCCAGAAAACGCGGGGGTGGAGCCTGAGGAGGAGCCCGAGCCATTCCCATTGTTGGTGGAAGGCCAACAGGTGGTTGCGGTGCACTGCCAACTGGAGGATACCGCTGCCCACCCGGCAATGCCCCTGACGTAAACACCGGTGGCCCATTACTCACCAAACCGCCTGATGCACTCAAAGGGGGCCCAACCTGACTGGGAGTGTAAGGCGAAGAACCAAAAGGAGCCGCCGGGCGAGCACCAGGTGGTGGCACAACCGAAGGGCTCGGTCCAGCCATGGAGGCAAAAGGAGAAGGGTGACTAACAGGCGGGGCGGGACGTCTAGCTGGGGCCACATTAGGTGGAAATGAGGACTGTGTGGGTCCTGAAAATGGAGGCACTGCAGGTCTTGGTTGGCCGACAGGCCTAGAAAACGGTGGGGACGCAACTGGAACCCCGGGCATACGGGACGAGGATGAAGGAAAAGGAGGGGGAGCTCTAGGAGCAGCAGAATTGATATTCAAATTGTGTAAATTATCAGCTAATGAATTGGGATTGCCCCCAAAATTAGGGGGTGGTTGTGATGAAGGATTATTGCCAGGTCTGGGTGCCCCAGGAGGCACAGGAGCTGCCATTGATCAATCAAATTCAAAACCCAGAACCCCTTTTCTTCTTCTTCTGCAATAAACCCTTGTAAGCATAAAATTTGTGTAAATTGAGCAATCAATGTTCAAAAATCTATTCAAAATAATAATAATAAACTAATCTAGGCTTTCAGAAATGGAACAAAGATTAGAGAAAGAAAGCAAACGCATAGGATTATAGTAAAACCTGCGATCGGAGAGAATTGTATAATCCAGGAACAATTAGGGTTTAATCTGGGATGACTATGATTATGCCAATGTTTTTTAGACACAGAGACAGAGAGTGTGTTGAGTCTTCAGTTTGATATAAGTTGGAAGTGTAACGAAAAAAACATGATGTAGTTTTCTTAAACACTATGTTTGGAATGGTGGAAAGAGGGAAGAAAGGAATGTGAAAGACCGAATTCCACTGTTTGGTTTCCAAGGAGAGAAAGGAAATGGATAGGAATTGCCGAATTGGAGATAAATTAATTCAGCCAGGCCCACAATTAATTTTCTTCCCATATTGGGTGGAAAATGAGGGAAAGCCGAAAGGGGAAAAATAAATTTTGGGTTATTATTTTGTGATACATTTACAATTATACCCTTTACTTTTCAAGAATTATTTCCTTCGTTGCACACCCCTGTGTAAGAGTTGACATCTGGTAAAATCTTTTGCCGTCAAGCAAGAAACTTCGGTTCAAATCCCACCTATATGAAAAATTAATTGGCATATTGGCCTCTTGATAAGAGCAATCATCATGAAGTGGATGTCAAAAGTTCAAATATTATCGTAATTATAAAAAACAAAATCAAATAAAAAAATCAAATGCTGTCAATTTCAAGTCATAATGCTCAAAATCTATCATTACATATATTATTATTATTATTTTTTTATAATATCTGTCATTACATATTAATACACCATAAAAAGATTCTTCTATTTTTGTTGGATTTAACAAAAAATTAGACAATATGGGTTATTTGCATATTTTCAATACATAAGGGGGATATTACTCGGTTTTACAAATTATGAGTGAATTAAAATAGACCCAATAGTTAAAGGGGGAAGTGTAACTTTCCCTGTGATGAGCAGGTTAACTAACATAAATTAGGAAGAAAAAAAAATCCATATTATCATACAAAGGCATATAGGCTAATAAATTATTCACCAAAAACCAAATATAGGCTAATAAATACAAAACATGATTTTAATTTTTGCAAACTAAGCGTAAAAGTGAGTGTCAATATACATAGGGGCATAAAGGTAAAAACATATATATTTCTTTTCCCTTCCTTTTTTAAACCAAATAGAGAAAATATATATACTTTCTTTTTCTCTTCCCTTCCTCTATTCCTTTACTTTTCCTCCCCACAACTACAACCAAATAGAGTGAAGAGGAAGCTTTTGAGTTCCTAGTGCCTTGTACCTCAATTGATATTTCATGATATTTCTAATGGAGACATTTAGGGTTGGCAGCGACTCCCTTAAATGAATAAAAAGATGAATGATTCACGTGCGCACATACCCCAGATGTGCGCACATAAAAAAATAAAAATAAAAATCAATCAAACACAAGCATAATCCATTGAACTAAGAGGGAAAATATTACAATTGCAAATCATGCAATATTTGTACAAGTTTATTCAAATGCCACAAAGTTGTTTCCAAAAATCATTTCCACTCACACAAGAAAAACCTATTGCAACCGCAAAAACTTAGCCTTCTTCGAGGAACCTTAAGAAGTCTTCTTCTGTTTGTACTTTTGGGCACAAAATATATACACTATCATATTTAAGAAGCTGAGTCCAGCTAATAGCCAGAAAAAATAATCAATATGACCCTCATTTAGGTTATTTGGTATCCATCCAACATTCCCACCCTTTGTTGTATAAGAAGTTACTATAGTAAGAATTAAAGAGCTCAGATAACTCCCCAATGAATTAGTTAGTAGTGACAATGCACTGCATAAACTCCGCATGGCATCTGGTGCATGCTCATAGAAGAACTCATGCTGCCCAATGAATGTGAACACTTCCGCGGCACCCAACAAGAAATACTGGGGAACTTGCCAAAAAACACTCATTGGTAGAGCAACCTTTTTGTTAACCAAACCAAGCTCTCTTGCAAGATGCAATCGCTTAATCTCAACTTTGGCTGCAGCTGTCATGCTTAAGATTGAAATAAAGAGGCCAATTCCCATTCGCTGCAGCTCGGAGATGCCCTTATCCTTTCCTGTAAACTTCCTTGCAATTGGCACAAGTACTCTATCATAGATGGGGATCCAAATAAGAATACTGAGGAAGGCAAAGACTGACAGAGAAGCTGGAGGAATGGTGAAAGAACCCATAGCTGTGTCCATCATCTTCCCTTGTTCAACAAACAATGTAGACATTTGGGCATAAACAGCAGAAAAGACAATTCCAGTTGCCCATATTGGAAACATGCGGATCAGAATTTTCAATTCCTCCACTTGTGTCACAGAACAAAGCCTCCATGGACTAGAGGAGTTCAGGTTGTTAATCTCAACATCTGATATCACAGCAGCTTTATCAAGAAACCTACAACAGATAAAATCTAGTGAAAATTTTTGCAGTAGGAAATTTTGTTTTATTATTGAAGAATACAACAAAAGACAATTTGTCAGAACTTTCATGCATTAGAGTGTAAATTGTGAGTTGACAAGCTATGTATCTACATTAGGAGATCATAAATTATGAAAAATGTTGTTGTATTTAAGAGAGACAATACACAGACGAAACTTTCTACTCCAATTCCTTTGTAGAAGTATACATTTTAATTGCCCTCCAGTCTTTCCTCTAAAAACATGTTGGACAATTAGACAAAGATAAGTAGATAACAGAATATAATCCCGAAAGCTATGAAATTGAGAGGAAAACTTAGGAAAACAAAACTCAAACAAGAGACTAGAGGGAAAAAAGAACAAAAACAATAGACTAAACAATCTTATACATCTACCAAGTACCAACAGCCTCCAATAAATCTTCTCCTCATATATACATATTAACAGTCTTCCACTTTGAGTTTCATGAATGAAAATGTCAATAAGTTCTGATGTACATATATAGGGCAAAGGAACATATTATGCAAAATCGAACAAGGGAAGAATTTTCTTGCGCATGACAACACATAAAAATAAGTGCTTTCATTTTATAACCATACAAACCAAGAAAGAAAAACTAAAGATACAGAAGGCATTTGGCATTTGAACTTCCAGACAAACAAAATAATTCTATCATCTTTTGTACGAAAAATTGAAAATGAAGTTCTCACAAAGATTAAATAAATCTTCAATTTTTCTTTATTTGCTTATATATTTTTCCAAGAACCTAGTAGTTGTTCTTATTTAATACAAATAAGACCATCCAAAATTTATTTAGACAAACCGCGCCCCCAATTGGGTCTGTTTTAGCCTGGCCAAAGCCAGTCTAAATGACTAACTTGTGCTTAAATACAAAACAAAAGGGATAACAGTTTTTTTCATATAGGATATAATGGACACCTAATAATGTCTTTGCTATGGTATATCCATATAAATATAAATATATATCTAATGGAAAAGGCCTTAGTAATGACCAAAGAAACCAATTAAGTTTTAGCTAAACTTGTTCATTTAAAAAAAAAAAAAATTAGAAAAACTGAGGCAAATGAAGAACAAAAATACCTAAATCCATCACTGTGCTCCAGTTTACGACTTCCTTTAATTGCAGAGCTTTTGTTTTGTGTTTCATAGAGGAGATTACCATCCCTGGGGACAGCCAGATTCCATTTATGGAAAGTTGCAACAACCACCTGGAAAATTCTTTTAAGAGGGCTTCCTCCTGATTTTTGAAATCTATAGAAGAGTGTTCCTGAAAAGAAACTCACAATACCAATGCCCATGAACAATAGAGGAATGCCAAATCCTACACTCCACCCAGCATTGTCTTGAACCCATACCAGAAAACTACTTGCTACAAGAGAACCCATGTTGGTAGCAAAGTAAAACCAGTTGAAGAAGGCTCCTTTCTTTGCCTTTTCCTTCGGGTCGGTATCATCAAATTGGTCTGGTCCAAAGGGCCAAACACATGGTTTGACTCCACCAGTCCCGAGCGCAACCAGATAGAGTCCAATGAAGAATACTGCATATTGACCTGGAGTAGCTGAAGGGCAAATGGAACCCACACATGCTGCAGGCTTCAATGCAGAAACTGATGCTGAAAGTGTCAATACACCCATTCCCTATGCAAAACAACCGTTATGCAGCATTTAAAAAAAAAAAAAATCAAAATCAAAAGGCATGTAGACAATAAGTAATCTATGCAGATATTTAGCTAGTAGTTAATATGGAAAGCAAATTAACACCATTGGCTTAACAATAAGACTTATATATACTATTGATCCCTAGCGGTTATCCCATGAGTGATTTTAGTTCTTGAAGTTTAAAATAATTGTTTTTAGTTTCTTAGATGATATAGCCAAACTAAAAAGTGAGACGGCATCACTCCATATGGACTAAAAGGGATCACTTTAAGTTTGTTATGGACTAAAAGTAATCACTTTAAATTTAAGAGACTAAAATCGCTCATGGACTAAAGTTTAGGGACCAACAATGTATTTAGCCTAGTTTTGGTCTTAAAGGCACCATCAGAAGTATGAGCACTATCTACTGCTGAACAACAAATATTGGGTTCTGGAAAGGAACTATTGGAGTTAAAAGTCTATTTAAGAATTTGAGATTACAGTATAAAGTATACCATCTCTTCAGATTTATGAAAGAACCATTTGAAAAAGAATGTTATTCTAAGGGAAGCTGTCTTGTCTAAAAATAGGAAATTACAGTTTATTCCATACTCACCAATAAGTAAAATACAGAGAAGACACCAATAGTCCAGTATCTTCCTAAGAAAGTATCAGCAATGACACCACTAAGGAGGGGTATAAAATAGGCAGTGCCTTGCCAGTTGTTAACATTTCTTGCAGCAGAAACATTTGCTTGGTGGAGTTTGATGGTAAGATAATTAACAAGATTGCTAGCAACCCCAAAGTATGCCAAGCGCTCACAGAATCCAAAACCTGTACTTCATATTACAAACTGTTAAACATTAAATAAATTATGACATGTATGAGAACACTGTATGGAACAATTGATCACCTAGAATAAAGGGGCATGCTTTCCACAATCCAGTATTCTTCTTTAGAACAGGCTTTCCTTTAAAGTCAACTGAGCCATCTCCTGTGTAGAGTTCATTGCTTTCATTCTGAAAATATAATACAAAAATCATATTGGGGTAAACTAAAAAAAGATACAAGTAGAAAGATAAAATTGAACTATACAATTTTAAAAAAGGGAGATAAAAGGCATGTTATTATAAAACTTAAATAGTTAGCTCCATATATATATATATATATATATATATATATATATATATATTTATCAAGGCTGAACTCAATTTAATCATCAATTTGGCACTAAGTAATCTATTCATGGCCTTTAGTAAATGAATTCAAAAGAATCTAGAGTTTAAGAACAACTAAATGAACTTCGTCTTAATGTGTTCCAAAACCGAAAAAGTGGGAATTATCTGGCCAAAACATTAATATTTTTTTTATAACCAAAAAAATGAAAACAACAAAGCAAACCTTTTGACTTAAGGGGAAAAAATAAGAAGAAAAAAAATATATATATATATATATATATATATTATTATTTACTACTGGATAAAAGCTTATTTATTATTTATTTTTATAATTTGGCCAAACTTAAACTTGGTTTCCTAATCATTAAAATATGAAGAAAGTGATTCATTTATTGTCCGTTTGGTATCAACTTATTTTCAATAGCTTATTTATTGAAATCTAAAACAAAAATTCAAAAAAAGTTAAAATAGCTAGTTTATTTTCTTTTTTTGCTAAAAGCTAATACAAGAAATGGAAATAAACAAAAAGAAAAAAGCTGCCCAAGAGACAGTCAAAATGACTCTTTTTTTTTTTATGCTGAGTCAAAATGACTCTTAATAGTTCAGATTAAATATATAAATATAAACATATATTTAGTGCTACTTACACTCTTATAGATATAAGAACTAAAATTTTAATTATGGAATAGACTAGTGTTATAGAGAGAAATCGAGAATTCTAATTTCAAGAGAAAATCTTATTCTGCCTATCAGTTATTGAGATAGAACACTTTAAGATATTTCGAGTAACTTTAAAAATTATGAATTGAACCCAACTTCACAGAAATTTCAATGGAGGCAGCTCTACCTTATCACACAAGCACAAACACACACACACACAATGACACAAAATTGCTATAACCTGTATGTCACCATCTTCTGTAAGTGATCTCTTTCCTTCGTCTATAGAAGCCATCCTTTATTTCTCCTCTCTTTCCCAATCTTAGAATTCAAAGAAAAATGTGTGTATATGATTGTATATGTAAGCAATATAAGACGTGGAGATAGTTTACAAATGAACCAAGAAATCCATATAGGTGTTATTCAGTTCAGTTAGGGTAATTAGGCCTAATTAACGTGTGATGAAGAGAATTAAGACCATTTCTTCCCCAACTTTAACTTTAGGCTTGTTCAGTTTGATATTGGACATACCATTAACAAATGTGACATGTTTCAAAAGTTGTATTCACAATCTGGAAACAAGGTAGGCGATATCTTTAAGCGCTTATAAGTTATAACAAACAAAACTGGAAAGTGATGCAAAAGCAAAGGTAGGATAGATGAACAAGAAAGCTTAATGACTAATTTGTTACCCAAATATCAACATAAGAGGGGGGTGATTTAGGTTGAAGCAAACTTTTTCGATATGCGGAATTAAAAACTATCTTCAAATAGCAAATGTAAGATCACAATTTAATTGTAATATAGATATGATATGAAATGCACAAGTATATATAAGCAATTGAATATGTAAGAGATAGAGAGAGAGAATCAAATACAATGATTGTTATCGAGGTTTGGTTTCCTCACTTACGTCCTTGCCTCAAGATCACTTCTCGAGGATTCCCAAATTCACTAATTTGACAATCTTCTTTCAGGTGAAGATCAAACCATTACAAATCTTTCTTACAGGTGAAGAGTAACCACAATCTTCTTTCGGGTGAAGATCAAACCGTTCCCAATCTTCTCACGGGTGAAGATCAAACCATTCCCAATCTTCTTATGGGTGAAGATCAAACCTTTACAAATCTTCCTTTTGGTGAAGAGTAACCACACACAATCTTCTTATAGGTGAAGATTAAACCTTTTCAACAAATCATTTGTTGTATACAATAATGGCTCTCTCAAGAGTAGTAGTATACAATATGCTCACACTAATAGTGTATCAAGGATTTGATCAATATGGTTCCAGAAGAATTTTGAAGAATTTGATTTTCAATCAATGATTTTTGAATGAATTGAAAATATAAGCTTGAAGAAAGGATTGATTGATGCAAAAGATGTTTTCTCTTGTATGCTCTTGTTCTCTCTTCTATTTCATGTTTAGAACTTAGAAAGAGTAGTATTTATAGCCAAAATATCATTTCTTTTTTTTTTTTTTTTGACAATGATAAGATAAAATTTTTAGTGCTCCATGTCTAATGCTCCATTAGTAATGTCTAGTGCTCAATGTCTAGTGCTCCATTAGTAATGTCTAGTGCTCCATTAGTAATATCTAGTCAAAGAAAGCATCTTTAGAAATTGTTTAATATACTAGACCAAATTAATAATTCAAATATGGTAGAGCCAATGAGAAAAATAATGATGAGATAAATTGTCTAGTGCTAAATGTCTGTTGCTCCATTACTAATGTCTAGTGCTCAATGTCTAGTGCTCCATTAGTAATGTCTAGTCAAAGAAAGCACATTTAGAAATTGTTTAATATACTAGACCAAATTAATAATTCAAATGTGGTAGAGCCAATGAGAGAAACAATGATAAGATAAATTGTCTAGTGCACAATGTCTAGTGCTCCATTAGTAATGTCACAAAGAAAGCACCTGAAATTGTTTAATATACTAGACCAAATAAACTGTGGTAGAGCCAATGAGAAAAACAATTATTTGAGAAATAGGACTTGAGATAGTCTTTTTAGAATTTTCTTATTTTTTTTAACTTGTCAACAAAAGTTTTATTCCTACAAGATAATATTTCATTTCTGAATTTTGTTTCAAGTGTTAGTGGTTTGGCCTAAATTTTAATACAAAAACTCAAGCTGAATTTTGTTGGTTTTTAGTTGAAATAACAGATTTCTTGAGCTGATTCCTTTGTCTTGCGAGCTATCTTCAGAATGTTTATGTCGACTTTGCATTCAACTTCAATCGGTCCATTAATAAACTAGATTATCATTAGAATGAAAAATATCAATTATGAATAATTCAATTATTGTTATCCATCATAAATGTCTATTAATTAGCCAATTAATAGAAAATCTTGACCAAATTAATAGAAAGAAGAATTTTTTGTATATCCCTTCTATTTCTATAAACATTGCAATTGTGTTTAAACATCAAAAGGAGATAATAAGCATCAGTAACGGCAGGTATAAACCTAAGTTAATACAGGCATAAAAGAGCAGCAACTAATATAGAATTAACTAAAAAAGCAGCAAGTTAAATAAAGATTTAGTCTTTTGTTACCAAAACATTACACATGAATATTTCAGTAGACCTCTTCTGGTGGTGAACCTAGACTTTTTGCCTCCTGCTCCACCTCCATGTTCGGATCTTCCTCTTGAGCCCCCATTTGTCTCCGTGCTTGCTCGTGCTCCTCATTTTCCCCTCCTTCTTCTTTTTCTTCTTCTTCTTCTTCCTTCATTTCAATCATTAGATCATGTAGTGTAATATATGCATCTATCTCTCTCTCTCTCTCTCTCTCTCGTATACATATATCAATCACAATCATACTGGGGATTTGCTCTTGACTGTTGACATTAGCTCCACTCATCACAAGATTCTGCTATTGTATTTGTTGTTTGCCAACCAAAAAGCTACTGTAGAGTTTGAGGTTAGTCTTCAAATCCTTTTTTTTTGATAAAGTTAGTCCAAATCCTAACCTCTGTTTTTAACATGATATTTTTGGAATGTCTCTAATTCCTACTTTCTAAACATCTTCATACGCGTTTTCATTTCATATAACAAAGTTTTGATTTAGTTCGCCACATTCATTTCATGAAACCTACAATTATATGGAATTAGATATGCGATCTTTATTACACACGTGCTAGCTACAACTTGTGCATCTTTATCTCTAACCAAAAAAAAAAAGTTGTGCATCTCTCTTTCTCTCTTGTGTGAGTGTCACTGTCGATGTTATTTTGCACGGAAAATGACAGGAAAGAAACCTTAATTTGGGTTACACTTTGGGTTTCCTAGCTTTTCCTTCTTTTCCATTTATTTATGCTAATATCAAGCGAAATATTGGCCATTTAATTTGAAGCAAGAACTATATATAGTTATATTTTTTAAATTATTGAGATAGGATTTTGGTAATACCCCTATTATTAATGCTTTTGATATTGATGCTGCTATTTAGAATATAAGACTAAGCTTGAGGGATATTGATGGCATGATACCTCAAATTTTCAAGTAATTTTTTTTTTTTTAGTTTAACAACAATGTACATAATAAACGTATATATATTAGTAATATATAAAATGTTTTTTTTTTCCTTATATTGAATTTCGAGGCAGCCATTTAACTATAAATTTGACCATTCACCTTCATAATAGACAATTTTAATCATGGAATTTCATTTGATCTCCTTTATTCCAATTTTTTGTTTGCACTTTCTTTCTGAACCTTTTAGTTTACTGTATTATTATTTTTATTATTTTTATTTTATAACAATTAGTTTACTGTATTATATTAATTAGCTCAATTGTCTTAATATATTACACAATTGTTAATTAGATCCCAATATCCCACACATCCCGATAGCATTACTTGTGTGGTGTAATAACGTCTTAGTAAGTGCATACAAATGCTTTTGCTAGATAGAAGGCTTCCAAAATGACAGTCCATCTTTGGAGTCGTATAACCCTACAATTATATTTTATAGGGATACACTTCCTCTTATAATAAACTATGATAGCATATTAATTAGTCCAGGCTTTCTTTTTTTCCTTCAACATTAAACTCTTTCCTTTGGAAATTTCTTTGCACAATCATAATGGTTAGAAACATATATTCCTTTCTTCAATTAAATGCTTAACATATATATCACCAACCATTTAGCACAAAGGATGCATTGATTTTCGTTAGCCATAGGGAAGTTTACCACAATGATCGGATCAATTAAGTCATTATATAAATTTCTCAGACATGCACATATTATGAGGGAGGGACCACTAAAAGAGCCCAATAATAATGCCTTCTTTTATTTCTTTTTTACACTAGAATTCTAATTCAATGGCTAAAACTAAAAGCAATATAAATATTCTATCACCACGTTTAGTGAGTAGTAACCACATATTATGAGGGAGGGACCACTAAAAGAGCCCAATAATAATGCCTTCTTTTATTTCTTTTTACACTAGAATTCTAATTCAATGGCTAAAACTAAAAGCAATATAAATATTCTATCACCACGTTTAGTGAGTAGTAACCAAGTCAAACATGCTTGTTTGGAAGGCCGTACAATACATTGTGAAACAAATTTATGACGCATGTACACAAACACAATGCATATGTTAGTTTGTTTTTGGGGATGAAAAGCATATGTAAGTTACTTAAAGTAAATATATTCTTTCTAAAAAAATAAAACAAATAAATCTAAAATATTGCAAATTTTTAATGTCAATACAACAACTGATTAGAACACTTTGAAACCTAGTTTTAAAAAAATTGTTCTTTCATAAAATAAAAACATTATTATTTCATTTAGTTTGTATACTTATTTAGAATTTAACTAGTCAAAGTTTGATAATATTTCACATAAGTCTCAAGAAATTTTTATATTAATGCTTTAATCAAGTATACCTAATTTTTGTTTTTATTTTGTTGCTAAATCTACCTAATTTTTGTTTTGATGTTTTAATCAAACACACTCAAAATGGATTCTTAGGAGAATATGATGAAATGAAAGGAAGACATTCAAATTCATTTAGGAAACTTTAATGTAAAATGTTAAAACATAGACGTCTGCTTATTTCTTAGGTTGTGTTTGTCTTATTTTTTTAATAAAAGATAGAAAAGAAAGAATATAATATCTGTAGTATTATGAGCCAGCAACTAGTTGCCCATTGGAATTTATCAAAATGTATGTTTCAACTATTGCAAATTAATCATTTGATCTGACTGTAAAATTAGAAGAATAGAGGTATGTTGATTGAATAATTGAGTCATTATGATAAACTTACACTCTGCTTCTGTTTTTTAGAAGTACAATAATTTGTCAGTGTCATCTCAAAATTAGGGATGACAATGGGTTGAGTTTTAAGGGTTTTTTGGCCCGACCCGACCCTAATGGTAAGAATTTGGAATTTTATTAAATGGGTTTGGAGAGGGTTTGGTTTTAAATTTCTAAACCCGCTAGAGTTTGGATTTTTAATATTGTTTTAGTTGTTTCAACATAATAAATTGTTATGACAAATTGAGTAGTTATAATATTTACTAATTAATTTAGTATAAAAGTGCTTACTAATTATTAAAATTAGCCAAACAATATTTTAGCTATTCAAATTTAGGTTAATCCGATCTTACTGGTTCGATGTGATGTATGGTAAGATAAGCAGGTGGGTAATTGGGTTTTTCAAATATAAATAGGAAGAGTTTGGAATGGAATTCCTAAAATTTAATAGGGTTTGGAATATAAAATATTTAGAGGGTTTGAAAAAGCTTATTCCACCTAAATCCGACCCGTTATCATTCCTTTATTATTATTCTTATTATCTATACTATAATATAAAATCGAAACTTTTTTGACTTTTGGTTGACCTCATAATATTGAGCCACATAAGCTTTGAAATCTCATAATTTTACACCTCATTATTTTAATATAAATTTTCTAATTGAATTTATATTTTATTCTATAATTAAACCTCCCATTAGGATTTTGACACATCATATTTTCTTTAATAAAAATAATATTTTGTTCCATATATACAAACACAATCATAATAAAATGTCTTTCAATAATTACCATAATTATCAATTTTCATATTTAGACAAAAAATAAAAGAGAGAAAAAAATTATATTATTTTAAACTTTCTCGTGCGTTGCAAGGGTTTCTATAATTAAACATTCATGATAAATGTCTAATACTAAAATATATTCTATATATAAACACAATATAAATATCTTTTAATAATAATCATAATTATTAATTTTCATCAAGATTTTTAGAGTTCTTTGTTTTTTTTTCCCTTATCTATTTCTTTAATTTTGGTTATTGGCAATGGAGAAAGGTGGACTGATTTTTTATAATGAAACCACGTGAGCTTGAAATGAGTTATGAAAATTATTTAGGTTTGATCATTTAATCATATGTCTATGTAATTATTTCCTTTGTCTTATTTTAAGTATCATTTATTTTATTTTTGGTTGGAAACATAATCGATAGGGTAAATATAAACATAAATTGTGTTTTATAAAAATTGGACTATATTGAACTTATGCCTACATTATATTAAATTTTAATTTTTATGCATAATTTTAAGGAAAAAATAATAATAAAAAACACCTCCTTAACTTTGGTTAAAAATCTAATAGACCCCTTGATTTTTTTTTTTTTAATTTAAAATAAAAACCCTTGAACTTTAAAAAATATCCAAATTGATCATTTTGTCTAAATTCCATTCACATTTTTGTTTCATTTATGTTAAAACTTCATTTAGAATATATTTTTTGAACAATAAGGCCTTACTAAAATTTTTGCCTTAAGCTAGAAAATGCCTTGAGTTGGTCCTGCACACTGATGAAGCGTAATAGTATAGGAAGGGTTAGTATACACGACCTGATCCTAGAACACCTTGAATCCTCAAGATAAAGATCTAGAAAGAATAACTAAATACTAGATTTTTTATTAAAAAAGAAAAGAAAAAAAAGCTACAACCATAACAAAAAACCACAACAATTTCATTACAAAGCCAATTTGCTTGTCAATTGAAAAGAAAAAAAAAAAAAAATAAAATAAAATAAAATAAAAATTGAAATTACATATTATGGTGAGCCCATGTTTGAGATGATAGAGAAATTGGGTGTTGTTGTGAAATTGTTGTAAATTAACTTTAATCGGTTTAAAAAAAAAAAAAAAAAAAAAAAAAAAAAAAAAAAAACCTTCAAAAACTCATTAAAACAAGCAAACAAAACCCTATTCTAATTCTAAAAAATGACCAAAAAAAAAAAAATTCAAACTAAAAATCTTCCAATCATGTGTACGATGTCTTACATTAGACCACTTCACTTGGAAAAATCTTATTATTGGGATCTAGAATCTTCAATGCGAAGATAACAAATACTTGGAATACTTTAGTCCCTTTATCTACTTTCCATACATGGAATCCAACAATTGAACTAATAAAGCAACGTGAGATTTTTTTCTTAGTTGTCAAGCTATTGACAATATTCACCGAATAAAAATGGACAACTTAATCAAATATATATATATATATATATATATATATATATATATATATATATATATATATATATATATATATATATATATTTCAACCCACTAAAATAATAGACTTTACTGTATTTTTTCAACTAAAATAAGAGGATTCTTTTTCAACAGTTTTTGTCTTATGATCTTCTGCTTCACTATAATCGTCATAAATTTTCTCAAGAAATTCCACTTTAATCTCTTATATTTTTCATGCAAATTATTTTCTCTTGCACATAATTCTTCAGCTTGCCATGGTAAGACGTATCATTTTTCATCCTCTTCAAAATTTTCCTTAAAATTTGGTCTCTCACATTGTAATAATCTTGATTTTGTGGGTTGTTGATGATATTTTGAATATAACCCTCCTCTAATGAAATTATATGTCTATAATCAACAGTTGTATAACGTAATCTATATATTAAATACAAGGAAAAAAGAAATCACTCATTAATTTTTTTATTCTTTGCCAAGAACAAATTTGACACTGTAAATCATATATCATATAACTGGGTTTGAGATACTTACTCGTTGCAGAAGACCCAGATCGATTTGGTTGGCTTGTTACACTGCTTTTCTTTTTGAATTATGAATCCATCTTTGCTCTCGTGTTCATCCTTGTTCTCGTGGGTTGAGGTTGGCTACTAGAGTTGCCCTTTCTTCCACAAACTAAATTCTAAGAGATTGTTGAGAGTCTCACATTAGTGAATTAGAGAGCTTTCTCTTTGTATAATATAAACTGTTATCTTTCTCTCTTTGGTCTTCTCTACGTATAATAATTATATTCATAAAGAATATAATATATTAGATAGAAGCACATCATTTCTTTTAAGGGATTTGATAACCCACTATCCCATGATTTGATCCAATTCAAATCATGGATAGTTATCCTTATCACATGACCAAATGGGACCCGCAACCCATAGTGGGCGGATCATGGGCTCGGGTCCATCCCAACCCATTAAATTATAACAGCTCCCACTCGCCCACCCACTCGCCCACATAGGGTGAGGCGTCCACCCACATAAGGTGAAGCAATCTCTCAATCTTCACAATAATCTCCTCATACTAGAAAATAGTTTGTGCGACCTCACGAGAAGAACGTACAGCCTCAAGAGCAACAATTATCAAATCATCTCTTGACCAATAAAAGTGCATCATTCGAGAGCATCTCGATTATACCCTAAACGGTTTGACTATACCAGATTAAGCACTCTTCATCCCTCATGGTAAGCAGTGCTTTACCCCAAATATGTGATGTACTCATGTCCTATATTGCAAACACATTACAACATAGACGCTGGCCAGCAATGAGTTACATAACATGGTATATTATCAAACAGTCTTCCCTAAGTCCTCATGTTAATTAAATTGGGCTCAACCGCTTTCCCAGACATGCCTCGTCAGACCGAATCACTCATGGTCCTCGGTTTGCATGCTAAAGTAGCGACATTAAGCTTCCTCTTTATGATAAAGTCTTAGGTCGGCAAAGGGTAAAGGAAGGATCATTGATCCTTGTGGCTCACACAGTGATGAAGCAGGGATCATTCATCACTCCCACTGTCGGTCGGCATAAAGCACATACAATATGAATTGTATGCTATGGCGTTATCTCATAAAAATAAGCATGTCACTATGAATGGGTAGAAACGCCATACGAATCTGAGTCTAGTCGCTATGCAAGTGCCTAACTTGAGTTTTCAGCCCAGTCACTCTCCAAGTGCTTGCCTGAAAAACTCACATTCGGCTATAATTCAGGCTACATAGAGTCTTGACATCACTCTATGTTCGACCTATCATGAGGTCTCATCTTAGCTCCATCTAAGGTGACATATCACTAATAAGTATATATATCTTGCTCACCTTCTAGGCGCCAAAGATATAAATGTCTTAATTCGCTATCTTAGCGCTAAATGACATAAATGTCTCATCTTGCTCGCTATCTAAGCGCCAAGGTGAATCACCCGTGTGAAAGGGTCGATTCTTGCCTGGTGACATATTTCAAAGATGTGCTATCAACAATATTTCACATAAGAATAAAGCTGATAAAATGAATACTCATATCATAAAACAATAACAATAATGTCGATACAAAAACAAAGTATCTAAGCATATCATATCCTACGGAGTCCCATACTCTTAGTATGAGAGAAGAACAAATCTCTAGCAATAGGCTTAGTCAAAGGATCAGCCACCATGCTACTAGTAGATATATGCTGTAAGATCACTTCCCCTTGTGAAACTATATCTCGAATGTAGTGGTACCGAAACTCAATGTGTTTGGCCTTCCCATGGTACTTAGGGTCTTTTGCATACGCTAGGGCTGATGTACTATCAGAATATAGTAATACAGCATCCTCTGCATGAGCTGTAACACCTAAACGTTGCAAAAATCTCCTTAGCCAAACAGCTTCCTGGACAGCTGCTGAACAAGCCACATATTCTGACTCCATGGTAGAGAGTGCAATGCATGACTGTTTCTTACTACACCAAGAAACAGCTCCACCTCCTAGTATGAATGCATAACCTGAGGTGGATTTGCGCTCATCCTTGTCACTGGCCCAATCAGCAACGCTGTAACCTGTCAATCTCAGGTCCCCACCATGATAACATAGAGCATGATCAATGGTTCCACGAAGGTATCGTAGAATCCTCTTGACCGCTCTCCAATGAGCAGGTCCAGGATTGCTCTGATAGCGACTAACTATGCCAACTGAAAAGCATATGTTTGGATGTGTACACAACATCGCATACATTAGACTCCCAATTGTAGATGCATATGGCACTTTGGACATTTGATTCTTTTCCTCATCATTCTTAGGACACTGGTCTAGGCTGAGAGTGCATCCTTTTTCCATTGGAGTGTCAATGGGTTTGGAGTTATGCATATGAAAACGTTTAAGAATCTTCTTGATGTAAGTCCCTTGGGATAAACTAAGAAGTTTCTTTGAACGGTTTCTAGTAATCTTAACTCCCAGCACAAAATTTGCTTCACCCATGTCCTTCATCTCAAAAGTAGAGGACAACCACTTCTTAGTGGTGACAATGGAATCCATATCATTTCCAGCTAGCAAGATGTCATCAACATATAATGACAAGATTAGAATGCTTCTCTTGGATCGTTTAAGATACACACAATGGTCCTCTTCAATCATCTCAAAACCAAAAGAGGTAATGGAATCATGAAATCTCAAATACCATTGCCTAGATGACTGTTTGAGACCATAGATGGAACGTTTGAGATGACACACTTTGCGCTCATGTCCTTGGAATTCAAAACCCGCTGGTTGAGCCATATAGATCTCTTCATCTAGTTCTCCATTGAGAAATGCAGTCTTAACATCCATTTGGAAAAGCTCTAAATCCTGTTTTGCTACAATGGATAGGATCAGGCGTATAGAGGCAAATCTCACCACTGGGGAGAATGTATCCTCATAGTCAATACCCTCTCGTTGAGTATAGCCTTTCGCCACGAGGCGCTCCTTGTACCTGTCAATTGAACCATTTGCCTTGCGTTTGACCTTTAGAACCCATTTGTTTCCAATGGTCTTGCGCCCAGGCGGAAGATCAACTAACTCACAGACATTATTCTTGTCCATGGAACTCATCTTTCTTGCATGGCAGTCATCCACTCATCCCTATCTGGTGAATAGAGCGCTTCACTGAAAGAAGCAGGCTTATCCACATCTTTAGCATCGCATAGGAGAACATTCCCCTCAATCTCAAAATGACGACGAGGAATGTGGCCTCTGCTGCTAACTCGGTGGGCTTGAGAATCTTGATCTAGTGTAATACTCCCACTAGGTTGAAGACCACTCCCACTATCTTCAGCGATTACAGGACGAGGAACTAATCCCCCACCCTCGCTTGAAGATGGTAAGGTGCCTTCATCTTCCTCTAACTCATAGAGGTCAAGATCTCTGTTAGCTTCGCCAATGTTAGGGAAATTAGTCTCGATGAAATCGATATCGCGCGACTCTATTTCAGTCATTCCTCCATTGGGATGTTCACCATACATGACATATCCTTTCAAGCTATCAAAATATCTTATGAAGATATGCTTCCTAGCTCTAGGGCCCAATTTTCCATACTTATGGGCGGTGCTGTGTACAAAACCAGTAGATCCCCAAGGGCGTAAATGCTCCAAATTGGGCTTTTCGCCTTTCCAAAGTTCATATGGGGTGGAGGAAACTGACTGAGAAGGCACACAGTTAAGTATGTAGGCAATAGTCAAAAGTGCATCCCCCCAAAAAGATATTGGGAGGTTAGCTTGCGCCATCATAGATCTACCAATGTCTAACAGTGTTCTATTCCTTCTCTCCGTTACACTATTTTGTTTCGGAGTGTTTGAAATAGTAAGTTGTCTGCGTATCCCTTTTTTTTCACATAGATCCTTAAATTGATCAGACAAGTATTCGCGCCCACGGTCAGTTCGAAGAGCTTTTAGGCTCTTTTCATGTTGATTCTCAACCTCTGCTACAAAGCGTTTGAAACAATCCAAAACTTCATAGCGGTGAGCAATCAATTGAACGTAACCATATCGCGTGTAGTCATCAATAAATGTGAGAAAATATGAGGCACCATGACGTGCCTTTACATTCATAGGTCTACAAATATCTGAGTGGATTAACTCAAGCGGTTGAGTAGCTCTCACAGCCTTACCAAAAGGCTTTCTACATGCCTTGCCTGCCAAACAAGGCTCACATATAGGTAGGTCGACCTTAGCGAGTGGGCCTAAAAGACCTTTTCTAGCTAACCTGGCCATCCTATCTTTCCCTATGTGCCCCAGTTGGGCATGCCATGTAAATGAACTAATAGTCATATTACAATCAATTAAAAAAGTAGATGAAGTAGAAGATTCAAATAAGTCAATTTTAAATAAACTTTCACAAATTGACTCATGTCCAAAAATGACATCATCCAACAAAATATCCAGACCATTCCAACTTAAATGAAAATCATATCCTAACTGCAACAATGTAAAAACAGATAAAAGATTATAAAGGACTCTAGGCACATAAAGGACGTCATGGAGAAGTAGTGTGCGCAAGTAAAGTTTGTATGAACCCACTCCTAATGCTTCTTCATAACTTCCATTTCCCATGTACACAACATGGGTCCCAGCTGGAATTTTTCTATAATCTACGAACCCTGCTCAATCTCGAGCTACATGTCTTGTTGCTCCTGTATCTATAATCCAATCAGAAATAGATTTAGCAACAAATGCATGTAAGCATACAAAAATGCTAATTGGATAGCATACAAAAATGCTACTTGGATAGCATACATAAATGCTACTAAGATTGAGTGAAAGGGATACCTTTTTCGGCTCAGTGCAATCACGAGCGAAGTGTCCCAGTTTGTTGTAGTTGTAGCACTTCATTTTGGATATATTTTTCTTTGCATTGCGTTTGCCCCGCTTGTGCTGATTTGCACCCTTGTTGACTTTGGGAGCACTAGTGCTAGGCTCACCTTGCCTTGCTGCCTTGCCCTTGTCTTTGCGCTTAAACCCATTTGGTTTGCGCTGCCCACCATGGGCGATAAGGGCTGTAGATTTGGTCGCCTCTTGGCGCTCTGCTTCCAATTCCACATGACGAGATATATCAGCAAAGTTTTTGATATTCTCATTATGGGTCATGATTTGTTTCATGCTAATCCATGAATCAAGAAGGGATCGTATTACAGCTTGCACTTGTTGCTTATCAGTAAGGACATTTCTAGCAGCCTTTAAGTCACGAATCATTCCAAACATCATTCTAAAATGTTCAGTCATCGTATGCTTTGGATCCTTACGGTACACCTCAAACTTGAGGACTAGGCTTCTTAGCCTAGTGGTAGATGTACCACCGAAGTCAAACTTGAGTTGGTCCCACATGTCCTTGGCATTTTGGAAAGTCTCATACTTTCCAATCAGATCATCATGCATGCTGCTTAGCATAGTAAAGCATAAGCTTCGATCCTTTTTAAACCAAGACTGGTAGGCTTCCAAATCACGTCTGTGTTGGGCCGTATTCCCATCTTCAAGTCTGGTCATTTTATTGGACAAAGTTTCCAGGAGCTCTTACTCATTAAGAAGATATTGAATCTTCCTATGCCAGATGTCATAATTGTTGCCAGTTAATTTATCGCCCATAGTTAGATCAGCTACTACATTTTTTGCTGCCATTATATCTGCATTCAATTCACAAAAGGGTCGACTTATTAGTTATTTTGCACATCTTTATCTTATTTAATCGAAAATCCAATTAATAAATATTATCTTTCTACACATTAGAGATCGAAACTCTGCTAGGCTCGGAATCATCTCCCAAAATATGTGGAATGAGAATATATTTATTAATCAATTTTCGAGTAAATTTATATATTAGGGGTATAGGACCTCGCCTAATATTTGCCATTTTATTATATTAACAAATAATATAATCATGCATAACATTGTATATTAACAGATAATATATAGTCATGCATCATTGGTTTGCGCCATACAACATTCATTGCGCAAGAATCCCATGTGGATTCCTAAATTGACAATTTAGCTTATGTTAGGAATATTCCACGTATAATGTTGGCGTGAAACACATCCCTTTACAAGTTTTTCCCTTAAAATAATACAACCTTGTAATTTAAATTACATTCCCAAAAATTAATCCCTACTACAAAAGGATCTAATTTACATTAACTTAAATGGAAAAATGGGGAAGTCACGTTTCACATTATACCTCATGGAATATTCTTAAGCCATACTCGCAAACAAGAACATAAGCTTACATAAATTGTCAATTTTGCCCATCCATTAATCCTAGAACTAATATGCTTGCACATCAACAAAAATATTGGTCTTTTAATGGATGAGACGGTCCAAAAAATTCTTTAGGGCAGCAAGCAAAAGACAACACATATCATGCTTTCAATCAATATAAAAAGATTGTAATTGCTACACTAAAATTTCCAGATTTCAATCAATTTTCCATGATTTTTAATCACAATAAATCTTATAGAAAATTCTAGATTATAATATACTGTCACAAAGACAATTAATTTGAGCAAAGAGTTACACGAATTTTTCTGGAATGACCTTTATAATCTTTATCACTAATGATACAGATTATTATTATTTTATAACATGTCGACATTAATAAGCAGGGCCGGCCCTGGGGTAAGCCCAGCAAGCCCCTGGGTTAGGGCAACCCCCCACCATAGGGCAACCAAAATGGAAAAAAAAAAAATTTATACTATACATAAAAAAAAAAAAAAAAAAAAAAATTATACATATGCATCAGAAAAAAAAAAAATTTGTATTCATAAAATAAAATTTTTATTAGAGGGCAAAAAATATATTCAGAAAATATTGGGCAAAAATAAAAAATAATCATAACTCATAAACCAATTACCAATACATGGGAGGGCAAAAACAAATATTCAGGGCAAAAATAAAAAATGATCAGTACTCATTATCCAATTAACAATACACGGGGGGCAAAAAAAAATATTCAAGGTCAAAAATTAAAAAAATCAGAACTCATCAACCAATTACCAATACACGGGAGGGCAAAAAAAATATTCAAAGGGCAAAAATCATAAAACACCCAACAGACCAACAGATCTAAGCAATAATCCAACAGATCTAATCAAAACTAAACCCAAAAATATAAAACAATACAACACACGTTACCAGCAAAACACAACTTTACCAAACGTGAGAAAAAAAAAAAATCCCTAAATCACAGTCCAGAAAAATCCCAACCCAAATCACCTTGAAACGGTGAAACCACCGGTCCACCACCACGATCAGCCACTAGCCCACTAGATCGGCACAAAGAAGTGAAGAACTGAAGGAGGACTGGAGGAGCAGCCGAGCGGCCCGAGCAGCAGCCACGCGCAAGGCATGCCGCACGCACGCAGACCGGCGGACGCACGGCGGCATCTCACGCCGTCACGCGGCACGTGCACGCCTCACGGGCTCACGGCCGGACTCTGGTATTCTCTCTCTCTCTCTCTCTCTCTCTCTCTCTCTCTCTCTCTCTCTCTCTCTCTCTCTCAGTGTTGTTTTTGAAGTTTGCTTTAATGTTTTAGTTTTACTCGGTTTTGTTTTTATGCAGCACAGATGCCAACTTTTTTCCATTAAAGTTTCCTTTATGTGTGTGTGTGTGTGGATAACGATAAACTTATGCACAGATGCCAAGTTTAATGGCTTTTATTGGGGACAGCGGTGCACTGACCTGTTTGCTCTTTTTGTTGTTGTTGTTGTAGATAAGTTATGCACAGATGCCATCACTTTAATAGATTTTACTGGGGGTTGGGGACAGCGGTGGGTCAGTGCACAAGCACTGACCTGTTTGTTTTTTGTTTTTTTATTTTATTTAATTATTTTTTTACACTTTGATCGAATATATTGTGATTTGTGTAAGTACTATAGTGTTTGTGTTTGTATTTATGAGTATTTATTTTATATTTATTTGAGATTTTGAATGTTGTGTTGTTGAATTATTTGAGATTTTGAATATTATGTTGTTGAGTATTTATTTGAAACCTTAAATGTTATGTTATTGTATGTGAATGTTGTGTGGTTGAGTATTTATTTAAGACTTTAAATGTTGGCATGTGTGGTGTGGTTGTGTTTGTATTGACCGAATATTGTAGTTTATTCTTTGGATGGGAGTGCTGCGCATTTGTCTGTGTTGTGTTTTTATTTTTATTTTTTTATGGGAGCGTAATAGTGTTATTAACACTAAAACATTTTTTAGTTAAAAACTATTAAACCTAAAATAATATTAATAGGTATTAGTTTAGATTTTTAGGATTGTAATATATTTTTGTTTCCGCTCTCTCTACTATCTACTATTATTGCTTTCTATTTTCCTACACACCATAACTGGTTAAAAGTACAATATAACCTTGATTTTGTATAAATAAATAAAAAAAAATTTGGACTTTATATTATTTTTTTTAATATTAAATAATAAATAGCAAGTAGGGCAACCAAAATTAGGCCGGGGCTAGGGCAACCCAACTCTCGGGGCCGCCCCTGTTAATAAGTCAATTATACTTATTAGAATAATCATGTTATAAACTTTGATTATCGGGTAATACAATAAATACACATATAATATAATTATTTGTTCCACACAGGAACAAAACCATGATATTATATATAAGTTTAGCCGCACCTGAAGCCTTCTCCTAATTAATAGGAAACTTATGTAGTTTAGAAGTCTTCAGCAATTGTAACAATCTAATATACTTATATTCGGCAGGCTAACATAAGGACTCCCTTTTTAAGATAAATCTAGAGAAATTTAAGCAAAAACAAAACTCAGAAAGTTTTACTTCATTGCACACAACAGGCGCACTGTATTAGAAGCGCCATCTCTTTTGTTTCCAGTCTCTTATACTCAGTATCATCTTTTCTTTAAATTGCTCAAAGTTTAAAAAAAAAAAATTGATCTTTAACAACTTTATTTCAAGTTTTCTCTCAAAACTTTGATCCGTTTTACTCAAAATTTTATCAGATTATTCCTTTAACTCATAGGAACATAACCATATAAAGAGTTTTAAATAAAAACTTTACAATTTTAACAATGGTTTTAATCTAATAAAACATAGCATCAAAGAATATCATAGCATCACAAAATAGCGAATCAAGCCAAACTATAGCTCTGATACCAATGTAAATCATATATCATATAACCGAGTTTAAGATACTTACTCGTTACGGAAGACCCGGATCGATTTGGTTGGCTTGTTACACTGCTTTTCTTTTTGAATTATGAATCCCTCTTTGCTCTCGTGTTCATCCTTGTTCTCGTGGGTTGAGGTTGGCTACTAGAGTTGACCTTTCTTCCACGAACTAAATTCTAAGAGATTGTTGAGAGTCTCACACTAGTGAATTAGAGAGCTTTCTCTCTGTATAATATAAACTGTTATCTTTTTCTCTTTAGTCTTCTCTACGTATAATAATTATATTCACAGAGAATATAATATATTAGATAGAAGCACATCTCTTCTTTTAAGGGATTTGATAACCCACTATCCCATAATTTGATCCAATTCAAATCATGGATAGTTATTCTTATCACATGACCAAATGGGACCCGCAACCCATAGTGGGCGGATCATGGGCTCGGGTCCATCCCGACCCATTAAATTATAACAAACACTAATGCACGTTTTCATCTTGTATGTCATCCTACCATTCAGTTGCATCAATCGGTAACTTATTTGACACAAGTCTTACTTTTTCTTCTTCATAGATCTTCTAGTGATCCAATAATCTTCCAACTCAAGAATTAATCAATAAAATGTTTATGCATTTTTGCATCAATGAATGGAATTTTATTGTATCTAAGAACCCATCTACAAATAGGTTGACTCTAGCTAGATCTCCAATATGATTTATTCTATTACTTTCACACTTTCTATTGGTGTAATACGTTGGACCAAGTGGGTTCCAGTTAGCTCAACTGATAAAGTCTCTTGTCGTCGAGTAAGGGACCTAGGTTCAAATCTCGCCTACACCAAAAACCAATTGGTGTCTTGACCTGATGGTAAGAGCAACCATCATGAGCAGACTCTATAGATTTAAATGCTATCGTAACTATAAAAAAAATACGTTGGACCAACAAGCAAATTTTGTATTTCATAGGATTGTAACGCCGCATTTCATTGTTGGCCATATGGTCTGCACCCTTGGACAATTTAAAGATCCCATTTATTTATTCTTCTTTACAGACTTATTGCATAATGCTGCTGATATCTCAGTAGCTTGACTTAAATTTCTAATACATAGATTACAGATAGTTAACAATAAAATATAAAGGCACTAATCAAATTGGATTCACGGAATCTGGAAGTCAACGTGCTAGATGCATGAGGCAAGCCTTTACATCGATCATTTTTAACGGTGGCAAAGGATATCTAAGAATTGTGAGAAATATATAAATTAAGTGCAACAACCACCAAAATCTCAAGGGACTGTACCCTTGATGACAGACAGCATGTTTGATTAGAGTAAATTAACTTTTAATCTTTTATTGAGCTTCCTATTTAATTATGAAGCACAGATAGATTTTCCAATGAGTGAGGCTGTGAGAGACATTATAGCAACAGGCCTTATGTCTAATTATAGAATACAAAATAAGATAGTTGTTAATATTTACTCATCTTAATATATTAGAAGCCTAAAAAGGTATAATAAGACGAAATAAATCTATATACTATAATGTAAAACCGAAACTTTTTGACTTTTGGTTGACTTCATAATATTGTGTCACATAAGCTTTTGAGTTCTCACAATTTTACACCTCATTATTTTAATATATATATATTTTTTAATTGAATTTAAATTTTATTCTATAATTAAACATCTCATTAGAATCTTGACATATTATATTTTCTTTAATAGAAATAATATATTATTCCATATATATAAACACAATCATAATAAATGCCTAATACTATAATATATTTTATATATAAACACAATAATAATAAATGTCTTTTAATAATTATCAATTTTCATATTTAGATAAAATATAAAAGACAATAAAAATCATAGTTAGACCAATAATTTTTTAGATTTAATTTTAATTCATTTTCCGTGCATCGCACGGGTTTGCGACTAGTTATATAATGAACTGGTAGATTTGTTAAGAAACACATCCAATACAAAGTTACTAAGAGCAAATTACAGTAACATTCCTCAAGGTTTTGCGAAATGACGCTTCCTCCCTTATATTTTAAAAAATGACATTCCGTCCTCTCAGTTTTATTAAAATATGACACTTCGCTTCTTATTTTTAAAAAAGGTAATGATGGAGCAAAGTGTCATTTTTTAAAATGGGAGATGTATAGTATTATTTTATAAAACTTCACATGAGGTTATTGTAATTTGCCCAATATAATATTAACAAAATTAAATGAGACATAATTTGAACTTAACTATTTAAAATTATATGAGAAATCAATTATGACCTTCTAAACTTCATGACAAAAATTGCAACTCCGTTTACTTTTTAAAGACCAAAATTGGTGTTTGATCATTCTATGATTTGTAGTATACAATGTAGCAAACATAATTCCAAACCGGACAATCAACATCATATTGATTTATTTATTCATTTTTACAAACTTATTGCATAATGCCATTGATATCTCAGTAGTTTTAATTAAATTTTAATACAAATTTGAGAGATAGTTAACAACAAAGTATAAAACTATAGAATTGATAATCGGATTCACGGAATCTAGAAGTCAAAGATGCAGTGCCACACGTGCTAGATTACAAGCCTTTATTTATTTTTTTTTCTGAATACAAAATTACAAGCCTTTACGTCATTGTCTGCGATGGCAAAAGAATATCTAAGCAATTGTGTGATAAATATTAGATTAAAGTTTACTTTTGACCCTCTAATTTAGGGACTGTTTTCATTTTAGTCCTTAATTTCAAAAGTTTTCATTTGGGCCCATAGGTTTGAGTAGTTTTCAAAAAAGTCATTCCTTCCAACTTTGCTACCAGGATTCTATTAAATGTTACATGACATAACCCATCAAAGTCATCATTTTTTATTGATATTTAATTAAATTCAGAATTTTTAATTAAAAATTAATCAAATAATTTTTTTTATTAAAAAATCCAAAAATTATTGAAAAATAAAATAAAATTACAATTTTTTTTTTAATGAAATTGATTTGAGGAAGAACATAAAATTTGATTTAATAATTTTTTTTCATTTTATTATTATTAATAATTTTTTTATATAATATATATGACATGGCAAGATCATGTGGCAAAAAATGGTGAGGTTGACACATGATTGGGTGTTTAGTTAGCATTTAACGGAGAGGGCTATAACTGAGATGAACGGAATTACCAATTTGACAACTAAACAGACTTATATGGCCCAAATGAAAACTTTTGAAGTTAGGGGTTCAAAATGAAAATACCTTTTAAGTTAGGGGACCAAAAATAGACTTTAGTCTAAATATTAAGTGTAAAAGCCAAATTTCTCAAGGGACATATCCTTGGTGAGAGACAGTATGTTTGATAGGGATAAAATATCATGAGGCATTGGTCATGACATAACTTTTCTTCTTCTTCCTATAATGCCACCACCCATCGGGAAAAAAATCGTAACAACTAATAATCTAACTATAGGAAGTTGAAATAAAAGATTAAGTTAATCTACTCTAATTTTGTGTTAAGTTTTAGTCTAATTTGAAACTACTTTACTGGAGGGTTTCAACTCTAGGGCTAAAACATTGTGAAGCTCAATGGGTTTGAGACCCATAAATGAGGAGCCACAAGCCAATCAAGAGGTCCATCATGAAAAAATTATAAAATACTCCCGAAGTATACTAAATGTGTATTCTCTCCTCTCACATGAACGGCAGGTTTCATCATAAATTTAATTAACGTGATCTATCCACTCATGTGAGAAGAATGAAGTATGCATTTAATGTACTAAAAAAGTATTTTATAATTACCCGCCCATCACAGGTAGTATTAAAAACCATAGGTTAATAGAACCGTACCAAGTATTGAACCATCAACGGAGTGGGATAGTAGGTTCACTGGTTCAACCGTTGGGTTATTGGTTAAACTGTTGGATTAATACTTTATTAATTTATAATATAATATAAATGAATTTATTAAAGAATAATCAAATACAACAATATATTATACAAAAATAAGCTGGTGTTCAATTTAGATATAAATATGTAGTATACCTAAGATTTTTTAAATTAATAGAATATTATAATATTATTGTTCAGAAAATTCATTCAAATATAAGTTTAATTTTTTATATAAAAAAGTGATTACATGTATAACACTTGAATTTATCTTTTGACTACTTATTTCAAGTTTAAAATCAAAATATTAAAAAATCCATAAATAAAAGTACAAAATGGAAAGAAAGTATGATTATTTGATCAAAATAACTTAACATAAAAAACCAAGATAGCTCGAATAAAGCTGTGTGGTTCTATATTTTTCTAAAAAAAACGTTGATTTTTCATGATTTAATTGTTTTTTTTTAGAAATCCGATATTTCTTTCATACCGAACCGGAATTTGTACGGTTCACCAGTTTGACAGTTCAATCACCAATTCGGTACAGTTTTTATATCTATTTTAAAAACCACTAGCCGCAAATCTACTGAAAATGAAATCTAAGAATATACTCTCTTTTTTAGAGACAGAGCCATTGACAACTTTGACTAATACCCAATTTGGAATTTATTATTATCAATTGGTTCACAGTTCCAAGGTAAAGAAAACTCCTAAGTGACAAACAAATGAGAAACATAGGCTATTGCGGAAGTTCATGCCACTAATGAGAAGTAATTTCTCTGTGTTTTTAACAATTACAAAACTCATTAAACTTTTTTGATAATCAAAACTCATTTAATTAATGGATTCCTAAACATGAAAACCACCGGAAAGCAACAAAAAACATAGAATATTATTGCAATTGAAAATGCACACAACTATTCTGCAACCCAGCTTTGCTCATACGAAAACAAATAAAAATAAAGTCATATGCCCAACCCAAGCATAGCCTGTCACATCATTTAAAATTTTAAATGACAAGGCAGTTACATCAATAAAATAGAGATTTTCAGAGAGGATCAACAAGCCTGTTACAATAAAACAAAACAACAAACCAAGCCTAACCAACTTCCTTTGTTGATGCAATGACATCCTCGATGCAAAATAATTGTATGATGCATCCTTTGGTCTCATATTGTGAAATCTGAAAACCTAGTGTTAGCACTAATTTAACAATTTCGGGCTGAAAATAAAGTCTGACTTAGTATTAAAAAGAGGCCCAATACATTGGCCCAAGACCGATATTAATTCAATTGGTTAAAGCTCAATTACAGTGGCATGACCCAATCTATTTTAATAAACGGTTACTTTGATTACAGTCATGAGCACGCACTTTGAAGACGTGCGAGGCAGTTCCTAGCAGTTGGGAAGTTTGATCCAAAACAAAGACATATGTTGCTCAAACCAAAATTAAGGAGACTCAGATTAATCTCGAGGAAACACACTGACGTTAACTGTTAGATTTTTCAGTATAGATATGAAGGTTCTCATTCAAGAAAAGCACGCTTCAACCCTTTCAACAAATAAAAAAAAAAAAGTGAATATTTGAGATCATAATGAGGAATTTAGTTTAGTGAGATCAATAGCTTAGTCTTGACATCCAGTTAATTAGACATACTGCTCTTAGATTTCAAAAGTTTCATGCTTGTAAGTTTTTTTAGTGTATTTCTATTATTTCCTTTGTAAGTTCTAATGGAAGTAATGTATCTGTTTATGTAATTTGATCCTTTACTTTGATGTTGTTCCATGTTAATGCTTTAAGTCAATTTTAATAAGTGTTTTCTTCTTTAAGTTGTCACCTTGAGGTAATCATGAGTTTAGAAATAACTTAGATTTCACTTCAACCTACTGTTTATATTAATTGCTTGCACTTATATTTCATCATCTTTAGTTTAATTTGGCATTATTCACAAAAAGTCATTTTTGTTGAGGCAATTCCAAACCTTTCCGATTAGATTCGAAGTAGATTGCACATTTAATTTAAAAGTTTGTAAAAGTTTTGAAATAGTCATTTGTTTCCTTCAAACAAATTGACTATCATCCACATATAATTTCAATTTGATACAAACACATGCAGAGTTAACAACATTTCAATTCTATGTCATTAATTACCTCATCAATTAGCAGACTCAAAGGGAAAAGGAGATAAAAATATAAATTCTAATATTATTAACTTAAAATATTAAACAGAGAGCAAAAGGCAGTCATAATTACTTACATACTCACCCAAAAAAAAAAAAACAATCAACCTTCATTATAGCCCAAAACTCAGATTCTATCAAGAAATTACCTTACTTCATATCAATTCAAGTCTAAGCTCCTTTTAATGGGTTTTGGTGGTGGAGAGCATGACTCAAGCATTTCATCGAACAATTTGTTTGGGGGTGATGGGGTTCATATCTCTTCGCGTGAAGAGTGAGGATAAAATTAGAGATAGAGATGATTCAATTAGAATATTGTAAAGGATGCAAATTAATGACTCTAACCTTTAATGGGCAATAATAAATTTAAGCAAATATTGCATGGTTTTGTTGAGGTAGAAAATTCTATTACCATGCAAAGAACACTCTTGAAACTTTGTAAAAGGCAGTGCCTGCCTTCCATCTTCATCTCCACTAGTAGTCTTTACATCTTCCATATCTCCTCCAAGCTTTGAATCAATCTTTCTCTTTACCACATCATAATTTCAAAACTTGAGCCCCCCCCATATGAGGATTTAACTTGTATGAGACAAGTTCAAAATCTCCCACATAGTTCTTACTTCTTAGCATACAGAGGAAGCAAAGCCTCAAGGTAGACTGCTAATTATTGTTAAACTAGCATTTTTTTTAGCAAAATTCATGGCCATATGTACCACATATAAACAATATAGAAGCAAAATCCATGAATTTGGTCTAAAAAAAATCAGCAGTGCAGGAATAAATTAAAAACACTCCTCCCAACAATTTTAGTCCCAGCCATTCTTCTGCACATACACAACAGAAATGGTTAACACATTCAATTTATGCCTATAGAAAATGAGAGTTATGCTAAGTAAGTAAACGAAGAATAATAATTACAAGTAACCATTTTAAACTTAACATAACACAATAATTTTATGCTTCTAACAATTGAATAACTTTCAGAAATTGATCACATTCAGTTTATGCTTATAGAAAATGAGATTTATGCTAAGTACATAAAGAAGAATAATTAATTACACGTAACCATTTTAAACTTGACATAACACAATAATATTCCTTCGCATATGGAAGGAAATCTAACAATTGAATCACTTTCAGAAATTGACCACAAGATAACATCGAACCAAGTGCTGGTGTTTTGCACGTGCAAAACGGAGACAGACATGAATACTAAGACTTAAACCAAGGACTTCACGAACAACCTGGATTTGATACACCAATTTATTTAAGATGTTCCTTGTGCAACCTCAAGAAGCCTTCTTCTGTTTGTACCTTCTGGCAAAAACGATATAAACCAATAGATTCAAGAAGCTGAGACCAGCCAAAAGCCAGAAGAAATAGTCAAGATGGCCCTCATTCAAGTTATCTGGAATCCATCCAACATTCCCACCTTTTGTTGTGAAGTATGTTACAATGGTCAAAATCAAAGAGCTCAAGTAATTCCCCAATGAATTTGTGAGAAGTGATAATGCACTGCATAAACTACGCATGGCGTCTGGTGCTTGCTCATAGAAGAACTCATGCTGTCCAATGAATGTAAATACCTCTGCAGCACCCAACAAGAAGTATTGGGGAACTTGCCAGAATATACTTAGTGGTACAGCAACATCTTCATCTACTAAACCCATCTCTCTTGCAATCTCCAATCGCTCAATCTCTACTATTGCAGCCGCTGCCATGCAAAGGACTGATGTAAAGAGGCCAATTCCCATCCTTTGCAACTCTGAGAAGCCCCTCTCATTGTGTGTAAATTTCCTTGCAATTGGGATGATTACCATGTCGTAGATAGGGACCCAAATAATGACACTGATGATGTTGAAACTTGAGAGAGAGGCTGCAGGAATGCTGAAAGAACCTACACTTCTGTCCATCATTTTCCCTTGTTCCACAAACAATGATGACATTTGAGCATAAACAGCAGAAAAGATAATTCCAGATGCCCAGATTGGAAACATGCGGACCAAAATCTTCAATTCCTCCACCTGTGTCACAGTGCAAAGCCTCCATGGATTGGAGAAGTCTACCCTTTTTATCTCAGCATCTGAGACCACAGCAGCTTTATCAAGGCACCTACAAGAAAAGATATAGTGAAAACTTTTACAAAGCAGAACTTGTTTTTTAGTTTAGGAATTCCATAGAAAAAGAATATATTAAACTTCCATGTAAGTGCTCAAAATATTGGCTAAGCTCACGATAATGAAGAAGAAGATTACTTGGGCTCCTCGCTGTGCTCCAGTTTCTGACTTCCTTTAATGGTGGAGCTCATGTCTTATGTTTCATAAAGGATACTACTGTCCTCTGGGACCTCCAAATTCCACTTATGAAATGAGGCAACAAAAACCTGGCAAATTCTTGTAAGAGGGCTTCCCCCAGGTCTATGTAATCTATAGAAGGGAGTGCCTAAAAAGAAGATTGCAATACCAATGCCCAAAACCAATGTAGGAATGCCATATCCGAGACCCCACCCAATATCTTCTTGAACCAACACCACTAGACTACTCGATATAAAAGAACCAATGTTGTTAGAAAAGTAAAACCAGTTGAAGAAGGATCCCTTCTTTCCTTTTTCCCTACGATCAGTATCATCAAACTGATCTGCCCCAAAGGGCCAAATACACGGTTTGATCCCACCAGTCCCTAGTGCAACCAAATAGAGTCCAATGAAGAATACTGTATACTGAGCTGCAGTAGCTGAAGGGCATACTGAATCCACACATTCAGCAGGCTGTAATGCAGGAATCAATGCTTTATGTCTTAGTATTACACATTCAAGAAACAAATGGCTATTACACAATCCTTTACAAACCCTTCAGTTTATAATTTTCAGAATTGACACCTTCTAAGAGAATCCTTAAGAAGCCTTCTTCTGCTTGTATTTTTTGGCACAGACAACATATATCAGCATATTTAAGAAGCTGAGTCCGGCCAAAAGCCAGAAAAAGTAATCAAGATGACCCTGGTTCAAATTATCAGGGATCCATCCAGTGCTCCCGCCCTTTGTAGTGAGGTAAGTTACTATTGTCAGAATCAAAGAGCTCAGGTAGTTCCCCAATGAATTTGTCAAAAGAGACAACGCACTGCACAAACTTCGCATGGCGTCTGGAGATTGGTCATAGAAGAACTCAAGCTGCCCTATAAATGTAAATACCTCTGCAGCACCCAACAAAAAATACTGGGGTATTTGCCAGAAGATACTAAGTGGTACAGCGACGTCTTCATCAACCAACCCAAGCTCTCTTGCAATCTGCAACCGTTTAATCTCTACCAAAGCAGCAGCTGACATGCACAGGACAGAAATAAAGAGGCCAATTCCCATTCGCTGCAGCTCCGAGAAGCCTCGCTCCTTGCCAGTAAATTTCCTTGCAATTGGGACAATTACCCTATCATATACGGGGACCCAGAAAATAACACTGATGACATCAAAGGATGAGAGAGAGGCTGGAGGAATTGTGAAAGAACCAATGGTTGTGTCCATCACCATTCCTTGCTCCACAAACATTGTAGACATCTGGGCATAAACAGCAGAAAAGACAATTCCAGTAGCCCAGATTGGAAACATACGGATCAAAATCTTCAATTCTTCCACCTGTGTTACAGTGCAAAGCCTCCATGGATTAGATAAGTCCTCACTTTTGCTCTCAGCATCTGACACTACAGCAGCTTTATCAAGGCACCTGCAGCAAAAATAAAGGAACAGTGAAATTTTTTCTCAGGCATAAATACAGTGAAATGATCTCATGTCATCAGTACAACACTACAAGAGATTACTATTTGACTAAGGAAATATAAATCTAAAAAGAGTCAAAATTTTAAGATAAGAAAGGGCAGCAAATTTTCTACCCTTTACATTTTTGTTTTTGTTTTATTTTATTTTTTTTTCAAATCGGACTTAATTACACTTCCCACATTATTGCAGATTTTCTTGACCACTCATGTTATCCAGTCTTCCCTCTGAAACTGTATGGTACAAAAGTAACAGGATATTATCCCAAGCTCTGCATAAATCTAGGAGAACAAACAAAGAAGAAATTAACTTTTTTTTTTGCTAGGTGAAGATGCCAGGGATAGGTATATCCACCACAAGGGTGGAGGTGCCCATAGGCCAAATGGCCATTGGCATAAAAGATACAAAGATAAATAGCTTGTGTTGAACATAGCATTAATTATAAAGAACAAGTTCTTTCAAATAATATGCTTACTCAACCATGAAAGAATTATTAAAGATTAACAAGGAACATAACTTCCCATGAATGAATAATATTCCATAGTGTTTTGCAATTTATCTAATAAGATGAGCACATCATATTTTCATAGAACTCAAACGAGTACCACCAATATAAGAATAAAGTAGAAAATGTAATTCTTTTCTTTTCTTTTTTCCCTTCTTCTTTCTCCAGATAAGGTTCTAAAATACCCAGCAAACCCACCATTTACCACTTGAGCAAACGCCCATGGGCCTTTGTCCCTATTTATTATTTTCATTTTAGTGATACGAATTTTTCATGACTAACTTCTGTGTTTATATGGAAAAAAAAAGAGAAAAGGTCTCGATTGATGGGTGTCCAAAACACCCCCTGGTAAGTGCTGTGTATATCTAATTATAGTTTAGTGAAATAGATCCCCCATTGACAAAAGAAAACCAATAATGGCTAGGAATACATGTTTAAGAACTGAAAAGTATTTAAGTCAGGACAATGCTAGAGAAATTACTTCAATTCATTGGTGTGCTCCAGTTTCCGACTTCCTTCAATGGCAGAGTTTTTGTCTTGTGTTTCATACAACAAAGTAATGTCTTTGGGGACCTCCAGACTCCTTTTGTGGAATGATGCAGCCAAAACCTGGCACATTCGTGTAATAGGACTTCCCCCTGGTCTCTGAAATCTATAAATGGGAGTGCCAGAAAAGAAACTTGCAATAGCAATGCCCATAAAAATTGCAGGAATGCCAAATCCTAGACCCCACCCAGCATTGTCTTGAATCCAAACCAGAAAACTACTAGATATAAGAGCACCAATGTTGATGGAAAAATAAAACCAGTTGAAGAAGGATCCCTTCTTAACCCTTTCCCTAGAATCAGTATCATCAAACTGATCTGCACCAAACGATGAAACACAAGGTTTGATCCCACCAGTCCCCAAAGCAATCAGATAGAGCCCTAAGAAGAAGACTCCGTACTGAGCTGGAGTAGCTGATGGGCATACAGAACCCACACATTCAGTAGGTCTCAATCCAGGAACAGGACGGCTGAGAGTGTCAATGTACACATTCCCTGCGCAAAAATTAATGAATCTAGATGTTACAACATTTCAAGTTCTTAAATAAATGACATGTGGACAGAAGCCATCAATAAACATAAAGAGAAGGAAAATTGTATGGTAGAAAGGCATCCCTCATTAAAACCTCATTAACAAGCATTGACATGCATCAGAAGGGAGGGTGATTGATGCTTTTTGATGATATCATAGTTTCCTGATGTTGCTTAGAAATGTAGCCTGTTGGAACAGAGCAATTTTGCTGTTCTGATTACAACCTATGCTCTTGAGGTCAAAGAAGTGGTATGGAAGGAAGGGATTCAGGTCAGTGTGCACCAAAGTGGTGTTCCAAAAATTTTTAAATAATTATTGCTCCTCAATTCTACTCTTTCATGTCCTTCACCTTCTTTAAAAAAGGTTGTACCTAGTGCACTCTCACTTCTGTGGGGTATTAGAGAGGTGGTTGGTAGGCAGCCTTACCTCCAATTTTGGAGAGGCTGATTTCTGGATTCAAACCCCCAACATATCGCTTGGGCAGAGGGCACTTGCCATCCAACAAGGCCCGCCTTTCAATTACTAAAATTGATTAAATAAGGCATTTTCCATCATACCGTGTTAAGTGGCACATCCCAAAGTTCTTAATTATTGTGATTCAACAATAATACCAGTATAATCCTTTATTTAAGTGAGAATGACCCAGATCAAACTTTAGCATTTCACAATACCTAGGGACATGCTTACAAAGTCATCTAAGTTAGAACTTATGCGCTAGGATCATGATCATCTTCGAACATATAGCTTGATCACTCCCTTCGTAAATGGATCATTTCCTGACATAGAACAAAATATATCCAGCAGTATGGCCAAGGTGACATTTCGTGATGTATTGTTATTGTCATAGATATATAATTGCAAAAACCCAGCCTATAAGTAGCCTAAGTTTATGCCATGCGGCTTGCTCTTTGAAAAGAGAATTGGAAATGCTCTTTCCTAGCATTCCACATCAACTTTCAATAATTTATTTTCTTCTTTGGTACACTTGATACTTGAAGTCTGAAGGCAATAATTACATTTCCACTATGTTTGGTTTCACCTAAAGGGAGGGAAGGGAAAAGAAATGTGATGCAGCCATGGATGATTGATTTGTTATTACTTCACCAATTCGTCTATTTTAAGACTTATTTTATGGGGCCCATGTGTGAAGTCCAATTGAAGTACAAGTCGTGTGGTTTTAAAGGTTTAGTTCTGTGTCTTAGAGTTAAAAATAAAAAAAATAAAAAAAAGGATTTTTATTCTATTAGTTTATGGGTCTTTATGTGTGGGCTTTGGTTCAATTCAATTAGGGTTTGGTTTACTAGTCAAAGTAGGATTCCTAGTTCTACTAGGAGAAATTGAGGTTAGGGTCTATCTAAGTGTGTTATTGTACTCAAACAAGGGAGGTCAATAAAACATTTGAGTCTTGAGTATTAAGACACAGATTTTGGAAAAATTCAATTTCCGTTTCTTTTTTGCCTCTTTTCAACTGTAAAAATCTTTCCTCGTTTGAACCCAAACCCTTCTTCTAAAGGGTTCTAAACCTAAAACATTGATATTAGAGCTAAAATCCACAAATGCATGTCATTTGTAGTATTATGAGACCATACCCCATGAGACCAAAGTCACCCCCAGTATATATAAACCATATAGAAAACTTCCTGCAAATTGTTTCAAATGAAACTTTAACTGTCTGTGCATTGCACAGGATATTGCCTAGCTGCAGTAACTATTTTTTTTTTCTTTCTGAAATACCTTATAATTCTCTAATCTCTATAAATTGAAAGTGTGAGATCATTCTCCCCATAGTGCATAATTTATGCACAATGGGGAGCTCTTTCTTATCAATACAATTATTTTACCTATACATATATATATATATACAAAAAAGAGAGTATGATAGATCTGAGTTGATTATGTAAAATGACTGGTGAAACAATAAAAATGAAAAAGAGATAAGAATCAAAGGCTAGAGCTTTGCTGGTTTGAGGGACATGAAGATGTGTGTGAGGGCATGTGATAAATTATTTGTAATGATATACTTAAAAGAGGAATATATATAGTGTATACTTACAATGAAGTAAATGGTGGAGAAAGCAGCAATTGTCCAATATCTTCCCCAGTAAGCATCTGCTAAGACAGCCCCAATGAGGGGTGTAAGATAACAAGTGCCTTGCCAAGTAGTAACATTTCTTGCAGCAGAAACATTTCCTTCATGTAATTTGGTGGTAAGATAAGTAACAAGATTAGTGGCAATCCCATAGTAGGCAAGACGTTCACAACCTTCAGTACCTATATTTCATATAACACACAAAATTTAGAAATAAAATGAATTAATTGAAATATTATATTTAGAGTGATGTCAAGAACAATGGGCTACCTAGAATGAAGGGGCATGCTCTCCAATTTCCAGTATTCTGCTTCAGGACAGGCTTTCCATGAAAGTCAACTGAGCCATCTCCTGTGTACTCCCTACCGCCTTCATTCTGAAGATGTAGAATTAAAAACGTCACAAGCGGATAGAGCAATAGAAGATCCAAATATTTTTTTAATAGAATAAAAAAAAATCATTGTAAGACAAAGTCTCAATAAAAGAGACAGCATATTTTAATGAAAATTAAATTTGACCATTTGATCAAGAGGTAACCTCCTATAAGTTTTTAATTTGGCACTTAAGAGTAGGTTCATTGCTTTTTAGTAAGTTCACTACCAACAGTAATTAAACATTCAATAGCCAATAGATAAAAAGTCACCTCTTATCTCGTATATAGATACAACAATTTGGTCAGAAACATAAGTAGAATGGCTCCAATTTAAATCCTCAATGAGACAAGAATGTCTTCTTTGAACAAGGAAAAGAGGGAAAAAAAAATGACAATTAACTTGGGCCTTTCCTGAGGTAAGTAACTAAAGAAGTTTGAGCAAAGTCGAACAATTCAGTTAGCATGCAAGGGAATACACACAAATTTCAAATGAAAAGCACAAAATGAAAAAAAAAAAAAATTGAATACATGCTTGCAGTGACTATATTTTTAAATTAAGTGGCCACTAACAAATGACAAATGTACAAAATTGTATAAATGAATGTGATAATCTCCAATTTAATACAGCATATAACCTAATAGGCTAATACAAGAAAGCTTAGGAGAAGTTATAAGGAAACACTAGATTTTGGTTTGAAATGTTAAAATCGAATTAGTTAATAAAAATCTCTGAGGCATCGGGTGCAATTACAAGAGCATCTGCATAGATTTCGCATTTGTATGAATCTACCATAAAGTTGGTAGCTTGTGCAGCATGTCATATTTAACCATTGCTACAGACTTCTTGGTCTCTTTAAAAGTTGCTCAAACTCCTCATAGCTCAACTCATATCTTCATCCAAAAACACATTTCAGTTCATGAGTCAAAACTTTAACCTCTCGTCCCACTCAACTAAAATGTTCTCAACACCATATATCGAAGATGCCTTAGCATTTGCATGCTACGTCTTCATACAATGTACATGGAGGTTCAAAAGTAAAGAAAGCTTGACTGTGTATACTATATAGGCATTTTTTGAAGTGCTTCATCAGAAACAGCAAAGTGAATCATTGCTTATGTCCAATGAAAAGATAGATTATATGAAATAGAGGAGACCAATGAATACAAACATGAGCATCAAAGATAATAACTCTTGGAGGCACATATATGAAAAAGTACCACCCCCCATTAGAATTTGTCTGCTACATAAGCCCAATACCCCCTCCTTCGAGGTGAGCAAGGGAGATTTAACAAGACTATAGGTTGCTTATGCTATAAATGAGTTACCGACATATTAGGAATATAATTCAATGAGGAACTGATGTGGACAATAAAGATTTCGAGGAAAAACAAGCTTAAATACCAAAAGATTCAAGATTTGTGGTCAAGTTTTGATGTGGGGCTTCTTTGGCAGCTTTCACAGGTTACTGTAGTCATTATTGAGAACCCTTCAAGATCTCATCAAGAGATCTAATTTAGTGCTGAATTCTTAAAAATCCTTCATCAAAATTAGTATCAGTGCTCATTCAAGCTTCTGTGCTGAGTGAGGAACGATGACGAAAAACCAATATGCAGAGAATACTTTCTTCAATACAATCATGCAATTGCATATTATTTGGCCAAATTGCAAAATATGATCTACGTCCAAGACAGTAAGCAACCGGTCACCAGCGTTAATGGAAAAAACATTCTTCATAGGCCTCATAAATCTGTTTGTTTCTCAAATTTCTACATGGTAACCCCAACAAAAAGCTACATAGACTTGTACACAAAATGAAGATGACATTCTTCCTTTCGAAGATGAAGTCAAAGACCAAGAAAATAATGAAAACTAAGAGAGAATGGGAGCTGTATTTCAAAAATTAACCTCATCATTTGATACGTTCACAATTTTTGGATAAAGGAGGAAAATGGAATTGGAACAAACAAGGAATTAAAAGAAAATAAATGGATTTAATTGAGGAAATCCTAACCTCAAATGGATTTAACTGAGGAAATCCTGACCTCTAGATATAGGTTTTTCGAGGAAACCCAACCTCCCAAGAGTCTTAAAGACTACAAATATTTTTATGATTAATGAGATAATTATTTTGAAAGCCAAATGTTGGCTTTATACAAAGTTCTACAACTTCCACTACCAAAATAATAGGACCCATAAACCAACTAACACAAACCTAGGAACCACTTTGCAAATAACATGCACATAAAGTGGACCACTATAACTGAATACAAAAGACTAGGTAAACACTAACAAGTAACAACCAAATCAATGTAAATAAAACAAATGCATTTCCATGTTCTTGGTTCTCTACATCATGTACCTAACAAGAATAGTGGGCTACCCTTGTAAGGGGGGAGGAATGATACGATCATACATGGTGCTTGTAATACATACAAGGGTAGCCCACTATTCTTGTTAGGTACATGATGTAGAGAACCAAGAACATGGAAATGCATTTGTTTTATTTACATTGATTTGGTTGTTACTTGTTAGTGTTTACCTAGTCTTTTGTATTCAGTTATAGTGGTCCACTTTATGTGCATGTTATTTGCAAAGTGGTTCCTAGGTTTGTGTTAGTTGGTTTATGGGTCCTATTATTTTGGTAGTGGAAGTTGTAGAACTTTGTATAAAGCCAACATTTGGCTTTCAAAATAATTATCTCATTAATCATAAAAATATTTGTAGTCTTTAAGACTCTTGGGAGGTTGGGTTTCCTCGAAAAACCTATATCTAGAGGTCAGGATTTCCTCAGTTAAATCCATTTGAGGTTAGGATTTCCTCAATTAAATCCATTTATTTTCTTTTAATTCCTTGTTTGTTCCAATTCCATTTTCCTCCTTTATCCAAAAATTGTGAACGTATCAATTGGCTTTATACAAAGTTCTACAACTTCCACTACCAAAATAATAGGACCCATAAACCAACTAACACAAACCTAGGAACCACTTTGCAAATAACATGCACATAAAGTGGACCACTATAACTGAATACAAAAGACTAGGTAAACACTAACAAGTAACAACCAAATCAATGTAAATAAAACAAATGCATTTCCATGTTCTTGGTTCTCTACATCATGTACCTAACAAGAATAGTGGGCTACCCTTGTATGTATTACAAGCACCATGTATGATCGTATCATTCCTCCCCCCTTAAAGTCGGCTCTTGTCCTCAAGGGCATAATCCAAAAATTTTTGAAGCAGATGTACCTAATCTTACCAAGGCATTGTGGTAAAGGAATGTAATCAGGAGAACATGGAGGTGGTAAATTTCCTCAGTTAAATCCATTTGAGGTTAGGATTTCCTCAATTAAATCCATTTATTTTCTTTTAATTCCTTGTTTGTTCCAATTCCATTTTCCTCCTTTATCCAAAAATTGTGAACGTATCAATTGGTATCAGAGCCACCTTTCCTTTCCACCACTTCATGCCAAAAAGAAAACCCAAACACTTGTAAGCATATCATCCAAGCATGGAAGAACAATTGTTAGGGTGTATGGAAAAACTTAAAGAGATACGTTCTCTAGTCATTGATCAAACAAAAATGATCAAGGAGATGCAATTGAACTGTCAAGCTTTACGTTTGGCTAGTCGTGGCTATGAACAGGGAAAGCCAACTGAGGAGGGTGCTGAGCAATGCAAGCTTGAAGATAAGAAGACCATGGGAGAGTTACAAAATCAAACCAATTTAACTTCCCACAACTTCAGCAAACAACAATATTGGGTTGAAGAAATTTTTGCAAATCTCAAAAATTTACCACCTCCATGTTCTCCTGATTACATTCCTTTACCACAATGCCTTGGTAAGATTAGGTGCATCTGCTTCAAAAATTTTTGGATTATGCCCTTGAGGACAAGAGCCGACTTTAAGGGGGGAGGAATGATACGATCATACATGGTGCTTGTAATACATACAAGGGTAGCCCACTATTCTTGTTAGGTACATGATGTAGAGAACCAAGAACATGGAAATGCATTTGTTTTATTTACATTGATTTGGTTGTTACTTGTTAGTGTTTACCTAGTCTTTTGTATTCAGTTATAGTGGTCCACTTTATGTGCATGTTATTTGCAAAGTGGTTCCTAGGTTTGTGTTAGTTGGTTTATGGGTCCTATTATTTTGGTAGTGGAAGTTGTAGAACTTTGTATAAAGCCAACATTTGTATCAATTGGATTATGCCCTTGAGGACAAGAGCCGACTTTAAGGGGGGAGGAATGATACGATCATACATGGTGCTTTGAGGAAATCCTAACCTCAAATGGATTTAACTGAGGAAATCCTGACCTCTAGATATAGGTTTTTCGAGGAAACCCAACCTCCCAAGAGTCTTAAAGACTACAAATATTTTTATGATTAATCAGATAATTATTTTGAAAGCCAAATGTTGGCTTTATACAAAGTTCTACAACTTCCACTACCAAAATAATAGGACCCATAAACCAACTAACACAAACCTAGGACCACTTTGCAAATAACATGCACATAAAGTGGACCACTATAACTGAATACAAAAGACTAGGTAAACACTAACAAGTAACAACCAAATCAATGTAAATAAAACAAATGCATTTCCATGTTCTTGGTTCTCTACATCATGTACCTAACAAGAATAGTGGGCTACCCTTGTATGTATTACAAGCACCATGTATGATCGTATCATTCCTCCCCCCTTAAAGTCGGCTCTTGTCCTCAAGGGCATAATCCAAAAATTTTTGAAGCAGATGTACCTAATCTTACCAAGGCATTGTGGTAAAGGAATGTAATCAGGAGAACATGGAGGTGGTAAATTTTTGAGATTTGCAAAAATTTCTTCAACCCAATATTGTTGTTTGCTGAAGTTGTGGGAAGTTAAATTGGTTTGATTTTGTAACTCTCCCATGGTCTTCTTATCTTCAAGCTTGCATTGCTCAGCACCCTCCTCAGTTGGCTTTCCCTGTTCATAGCCACGACTAGCCAAACGTAAAGCTTGACAGTTCAATTGCATCTCCTTGATCATTTTCGTTTGATCAATGACTAGAGAACGTATCTCTTTAAGTTTCTCCATACACCCTAACAATTGTTCTTCCATGCTTGGATGATATGCTTACAAGTGTTTGGGTTTTCTTTTTGGCATGAAGTGGTGGAAAGGAAAGGTGGCTCTGATACCAATTGATACGTTCACAATTTTTGGATAAAGGAGGAAAATGGAATTGGAACAAACAAGGAATTAAAAGAAAATAAATGGATTTAATTGAGGAAATCCTAACCTCAAATGGATTTAACTGAGGAAATCCTGACCTCTAGATATAGGTTTTTCGAGGAAACCCAACCTCCCAAGAGTCTTAAAGACTACAAATATTTTTATGATTAATGAGATAATTATTTTGAAAGCCAAATGTTGGCTTTATACAAAGTTCTACAACTTCCACTACCAAAATAATAGGACCCATAAACCAACTAACACAAACCTAGGAACCACTTTGCAAATAACATGCACATAAAGTGGACCACTATAACTGAATACAAAAGACTAGGTAAACACTAACAAGTAACAACCAAATCAATGTAAATAAAACAAATGCATTTCCATGTTCTTGGTTCTCTACATCATGTACCTAACAAGAATAGTGGGCTACCCTTGTATGTATTACAAGCACCATGTATGATCGTATCTGGCTTTATACAAAGTTCTACAACTTCCACTACCAAAATAATAGGACCCATAAACCAACTAACACAAACCTAGGAACCACTTTGCAAATAACATGCACATAAAGTGGACCACTATAACTGAATACAAAAGACTAGGTAAACACTAACAAGTAACAACCAAATCAATGTAAATAAAACAAATGCATTTCCATGTTCTTGGTTCTCTACATCATGTACCTAACAAGAATAGTGGGCTACCCTTGTATGTATTACAAGCACCATGTATGATCGTATCATTCCTCCCCCCTTAAAGTCGGCTCTTGTCCTCAAGGGCATAATCCAAAAATTTTTGAAGCAGATGTACCTAATCTTACCAAGGCATTGTGGTAAAGGAATGTAATCAGGAGAACATGGAGGTGGTAAATTTTTTAGATTTGCAAAAATTTCTTCAACCCAATATTGTTGTTTGCTGAAGTTGTGGGAAGTTAAATTGGTTTGATTTTGTAACTCTCCCATGGTCTTCTTATCTTCAAGCTTGCATTGCTCAGCACCCTCCTCAGTTGGCTTTCCCTGTTCATAGCCACGACTAGCCAAACGTAAAGCTTGACAGTTCAATTGCATCTCCTTGATCATTTTCGTTTGATCAATGACTAGAGAACGTATCTCTTTAAGTTTCTCCATACACCCTAACAATTGTTCTTCCATGCTTGGATGATATGCTTACAAGTGTTTGGGTTTTCTTTTTGGCATGAAGTGGTGGAAAGGAAAGGTGGCTCTGATACCAATTGATACGTTCACAATTTTTGGATAAAGGAGGAAAATGGAATTGGAACAAACAAGGAATTAAAAGAAAATAAATGGATTTAATTGAGGAAATCCTAACCTCAAATGGATTTAACTGAGGAAATCCTGACCTCTAGATATAGGTTTTTCGAGGAAACCCAACCTCCCAAGAGTCTTAAAGACTACAAATATTTTTATGATTAATGAGATAATTATTTTGAAAGCCAAATGTTGGCTTTATACAAAGTTCTACAACTTCCACTACCAAAATAATAGGACCCATAAACCAACTAACACAAACCTAGGAACCACTTTGCAAATAACATGCACATAAAGTGGACCACTATAACTGAATACAAAAGACTAGGTAAACACTAACAAGTAACAACCAAATCAATGTAAATAAAACAAATGCATTTCCATGTTCTTGGTTCTCTACATCATGTACCTAACAAGAATAGTGGGCTACCCTTGTATGTATTACAAGCACCATGTATGATCGTATCATTATCATTGTACAGCAAACAAACAAAATCGGAAAAACCACACACACCCATTATCCTCATCACTGTTCCTATGCCACAGTTAGTCTTAGTCAACCTACTTTTTTTCTTTAGCATCAGCCTGATGCTTGAGACAATTTGGATATGCTTATATATAAACCAAAATAAAGGCAATAATAATAATAAATGCCAAAGATTGAACTTTTGGATCCCAATTTTTAACAAAACCAATAAGGGTCACAATCCTCAAAATCCATATAATTCTTTTTACATAAAAAAATATTTGTGGGTCTACCCAATTAAGCACTTTCCAACAGGTTAAACCAATACCCATAATCCCAAAACCAAAAAGACCCAAAATTGAAGGTTGATAAAGATAGTCAATGAAAAATAAACATAGTTAATCAATTTTATTCATATACAGGAGTAGCAATAAGAGAGAGATAGAAAACCTGTATAAGACCATGTTCCAAGAGCGATCTCTCATCCTCCAACGAACCCATCTCTGTATCTTTGTTTTGTGTGTGTGTGATTTCAAATGATCATAAATAATAGAAAGCAGTTTAAAGTTTCGAGATAGTTAGATAGACTTCAGAAACAAGGCATGGGCCAAAGGATAACGTAATGGGAAGGAATCTGTGTCAGAGCATTCCTATCAGCCTCAATATTCGGCTGAAAACAACACAATATAAGGAGGAGCCAGCCAAAACACGCAGCATCAGCCTCCGCAATCGAGTGAAAATCTGAAGCTGATGAACAGTAGCTCGCCCAAGTCAAGGAGCTACTGTTCATCCTTCGGGGAATAAAAAAGGCTTTTTTCTCTCTCTTGCAAGCTGTCTCCCTCGTTTCTGAAGCTGGAGTTCGCGCCAAAAATACCGGTGCTCACAGGGAAAGGAAGACCAGCAGCTCCAGTAGCCATTCTTGAGGTATTTTTGAAGCTGATGAACCGATGGGTGTGGGTTCTCGCCAGACGCCGGACGCCGGTAATGGGTTCTCGCCGATCGGGAAACAGAAGAAAATGGGTACAAGAAGAAAGAGGGAGGGGGGAGAATACACCACGGGCGGGAACAGAGGAGAGGGAGACGGAAGAAAAAAAAATGAGGGGAGAGAGAGAGAGAGAGAGAAAGAAGCGAAAAATGAGAAAAGATGGTATTTTGGGAATTGTGAAAAAAATAAATAAATATAAATGAAATAATAAAATATATTAAAAAATGAGGTAGTAAAATTAGAATAGGGAGTCTGATATAGTAGAGTTTTAGCTAAACAAGAAAAAGTGGGTTTTTTAGAACCCATTTGAGGAAAAATATAGAGAGTCTAATAGGAATGCTCTCATAGTATGCGTAAATTTACTGTTTATCTCATTTAGGACCTGTAAGAGCATTCATACCAGCCTCCTCAAACCGTATAAAACACTTAAATATAGCAAAAAATTCACCAAAACACCTCTACAGCAGCCTCCTTATTTCCCGAAATATTGAAGCTGATGAACAATAACTCCTTGAGTTAGAGGAGCAACTGTTCTGCTAAGGGATTAAATAATTTTTTTTCTCTCTCTTGCATTCTGTCTCTCTCTATTTCGCACCAAAAATAACAAACAAACCGGAAATAACAAAAGCAGAAACACAAGTAGAATACCGGAGCATCAAATCACAAAATAAAACACACACACACAAAAACAACAAACAAACAAAAAAAAAAAACACAAACAAAAGAATATAATAAAAAAAAACACAAAATCACAAACGTGATGAAGAAAGAACAAACAAAGTGAAAAAAAAAAAAAAAAAAAAGGGGGAAAGAGAGACGTGAGGGGGGTTGAGATGAGAAGAGAAAAAAAAGAGAGAAATGGAAGGGAGAAAAGGAGAAATGAGGAAAAAAAAATAAGGAAAAATAAAATAAAAAAATATATTAAAAAATAGAATAGTGAAATAAAATAGGAGAGTTTGAGATTGTACTTTAGCTAAATTAGAAAACGTAGGTTTTTTCAAATTCATTTGACTAAAATTTTGAGGAGTATGATAAGAATTCTATAAAAGTGGAAATATTATTGTTTTTGGTCAACAACAAAATGGTAGGTTGGCAATTTGGTATATGCATTTTGATTTTTGCAGCCTTAATACTTGCATAATTTCCATGCTTCGCCTTGCACGATTTACCCACTTTTGATGATAATTTCCATGCTATTGTTATTTACAATCAAATAATAAAATAATAATAATAATAATAATAATAATAATAATAATAAAATAAATAATAGAAAAAGAGAAAAAAAAGAAGGTTAAATTATGTTTTCGTCCCTTAAACTTTACATGAAATTCGGTTTTTATTCTTGAACTTTAAAAAGTTCGTTTTTCGTTTTGAACTTTCAAAAAATTTGTTTTTTACATGAATTTCTTTTTAAAAAAAAAAAAAAAAAGTTCAGAGATGAAATTCATGTCTAAAAATGAACTTTTTTCTAAAAATCACAACAATTTCATTACAAAGCCAACTTGCTTGTCAGTTGAAAATAAATAAATAAATTGAAATTGCATATTATGGTGAGCCCATGTTTGAGATGATAGAGAAATTGGGTGGTGTTGTGAAATTGTTATAAATTAACTTAATCGGGTTAAAAAAAATTATAAAACTCATTAAAATAAGGAAATAAAATCCTATTCTAAAAAATTACAAAAAATTCAAACTAAAAATCTTCCAATCATGTGTACGATGTCTTACATTAGACCACTTCACTTGGAAAAATCTTATTATTGGGATCTAGAATCTTCAATGCGAAGATAACAAATACTTGGAATACTTTCAGTCCCTTTATCTACTTTCCATATATGGAATCCAACAATTGAACTAATAAAGCATCGTGAGATTCTTTTCTTAGTTGTCAAGCTAATGACAATATTCACCGAATAAGAATGGACAACTCAATGAAATACATATATATATATATATATATATAATATATATATATATATTATATATTAATTATATATATTTAACAAATTAAATTATAACTATTATACTAGCATTATATATATATATATATATATATTTCAACCACACTAAAATAATAGACTTTACTGTATTTTTTCAACTAAAATAAGAGGATTCTTTCTCAACAGTTTTTGTCTTATGATCTTTTTCTTCACTATAATCGTCATAAATTTTCTCAAGAAATTCCACTTTTATCTCTTATATTTTTCATGCAAATTATTTTCTTTTTGCTAAATGAAGATTTCAAATTCAACGCGAGGAAAATAGGACTACGTCTCTAAACCAAGCCTCCATAACAGAGGGAGGGAGAGAATCCATATTACAAAGGAAAGGAAGGTCAAGAGAGAGAGCAACCTTAGCTAAGGCATGAGCCGTCTGGTTCGCCTCTCGTCTTACCCATTGAACATTACAAGAAGAAAAACATGAAAATAACTCTAAAGAACGAGAACTAAAGCTCCTAATCTGCCAGCAACCTTCATTAGGGGGGCATTCCAAGTCATCAACACAGCCTTTTGCATCACTTTCAATGATAACCTTATTAAATCTTTCTGCAACAGCAAGTTCAAGGGCCCAAACAATGGCACTGGCCTCTGCAAAGAGGGAATCAATCGGATTGAAATCTTTGGCCCATGCTTTGATAATGAAGCCCTCAAAGTTACGAGCAATGACAGCAATGGAGGCTTTACACGACGTTAAGGTAGCATCCACATTAAGCTTGATGACACCAAGAGCAGGGGAGCTCCAAAACACTAAGCTATGATCGGGTGACAAAGTAGCAGCTTCCAAAGCATGAATATGCTCCAAAATACGACTATCTAAGGCTTTCACAGTTGTAAGAACATTAATCTCAAGTTCCTCAAAACAGACTTTGTTTCTTTAATTCCAAATGCACTCTAAAGTTAGAGCCCGTTGGATAGAAATGTGAATTGGATGCAGGTTCCCTCCTGGAATTGCTGAGATAGAGCTGAGAGGGTTACAAATGAAATGCAAGACCTCTTGGCAAGAAGACAAAGAGAGTGAGTCAGATCTAATAGCCCAATATGAACTGAACCAGATAGCTCTAGAGATAGAGCATTTGAAGAAAAGGTGGTCTAATGATTCTTCTACGTTAAGGCACAAAGGGCACAAAGAGTTTCCAACACCCAGCTTTTGAACAAGATTCATCTTAGTAGGGAGAATACCCAAAGCAACTCTCCAAATGAAAATTTTGAGCCTGTCATGCATATTCAGCTTCCACAATGCTTTCCAAGTTATCCTAGGATCCACAACACAAGGAACTAGAGATGCTTGCAAGGCAGACTGAACAGTGAAGTTGCCTTTGGGATTCAAGACCTAAATCAGCTTATCAGGCTTAGGATTGTGGGGCAACACAATCTTCAAAATGGCTCCAACCGAATTGGCATCAAACAACTCAATTAAGACAGCTAGATTCCATCTTCTAGTATCTTCGTCAATGAGATCAGCAACTTTAAGGGGGATGTTTAGAAAGGATTCAGACTTAGGAATGGGAGTGAAGTTATGGAGCCAAGGTACCCAAGGCTCTTTCCAAACGTCAATGGAGGCTCCATCACCAACTAAGAAACAAGCTCCTTTATTAATGAGGCTTTTCAACCTTTCAACGGCTTTCCAAGAATTGGAAGCATACTTACAAGGATCTGCTCTCAACCAATCATCCTTTACTTTGTACTTACTTCTAAGAGCCGCAATACAAGGGCTAACTCTCTTCGTTGCAACAAACCAAGTGAGCTTAGCTAGCAATGCCTCATTGAACTTTTTTGTAGTGCTAAACCCCAAATCTCCATGAATTTTTGGCCCACACAGCTGCTCCCAAGTTTTCCAGGCAATGAAACCACCTTTGTCCTTCTTAGGGTTCCACCAAAATCTACACGTTGCAGCATCAAGTTTATTACAAATCCCAACTGGAACATCAAAAGTGGAAAAAGTATAAGTAGGTAATGCAAGCGCCACAGATTTTATAAGTGTGTGGCGGCCTGCCCAAGACAGATTTTTACTTCTCCACCCCTTAAGACGAGCCTCCAACTTCTCTTGGAAAAAATTGAAGTCTCTCAATCTCTTACCAGATGCAAATAAATGAGCCCCCAAGTAAGAAGCGTTCTCTTGTACCTTGTTCATTTTGAGCTCGGCTTTAAGCCTTCTTTTTTGATTCAGTGGAACCAATTTAGAGAAGATAAGGCCAAATTTATTCCGGTTAACTAACTGACCAGACCAAGAACAGAAGGTCTCTAGGCATTTATTAAATGCCGAGACATCTTGGTTGCATGCTTTGGAGAATAGCATGATATCATCTGCAAACATGATATTAGTAAACATAGGACCACCCCTGTTCATATTCACTCCCTTTATGCATCCAGCGGAGTGCTCTCGCTCAATCAATCTTGATAACACATCTTGACACAGAATGAAAAGGTAAGGGGATAGAGGGTCCCCTTGCCTTAAGCCACGAGATGGAGTAAAAGGCTTGGATTTACCACCATTAATGAGAATAGAGAAGGATACAGACGAAATGCATTCCATAATCCAATTAACAACTACTTCATGAAACCCAAAATTTACGAGTACAGCCCGTAAGAACTTCCAATTGACTCGATCATAGGCCTTCTGGAGGTCAAGCTTCATAGCAATAAATCCACCTTTAACTTTCCGTCTCTTGAAGCTGTGGAGAAGCTCGTGGACAATAAGTTGGTTTTCAGCAATCCAGCGGCCTGGAATAAAAGCTGACTGACATGGCGACACAAGTCTCTCAAGCAATGGTCTGATCTTAGAAACCGGGAGCTTGGAAATTGCTTTGTAGACTGTGTTGCAGAGACTTATGGGCCTATAATGATTAATAGAAGAGGGACTGTTAATTTTTGGAATAAGGACTAAGAAAGAGTTATTTACCTCTCGGAGAAGTTTACCTGTATTGAAAAAATTTTGGATTGCTTCCGTAACTGAATTGCCAACCACGTTCCAGTATTTTTTATAGAACAAAGTAGGTAATCCGTCGGGCCCTAGAGCCTTCTGACTTCCCATAGCAAAAATCACGTTTTTGATATCCTGATGGGATGGAATGGAACAGAGCTCCAAATTTTCTTCATTAATGATGGCAGGCAATATAAGTTGATTAAGATTAGAGGGGAAGTCAACAGGCTCTTCAGTGTAAAGATTAAAGAATTTGTCCACAACATGTTCTCTAATATCTTTTTTGCAAATTAACCATTCTCCATTATCATCTTTGATGGAATCAATAGAGTTACGCTTACGTCTAATGATGGAAGAAATATGGAAAAATCTGGAATTCTTGTCGCCATCCTTAAGCCATGTTTCCCTTGATTTCTGATGCCATAATATCTCATTTCTTCTCAACCATTCGTTCAGCTCCCCCTGCAGCTTGGCTTCCCGACTTGCATTAGCTACTGTGGGGTCTTCTCTTTGCACTTCCGCAATAGCATTCGAAATATCAGAAATATGAGTTTGGCAAAGACCAAACACTTTTCGATTCCATTTTTTGAGGGCCAGAGTAGTATTAGCTTGCTTTCTACACAATACAAAAGAAGGAGAACCTGGCACCTCCAACTTCCAAGCTTCTTTGACCACTCCACCACATCTCGGGTCTCTTGTCCACATCGCCTCGAACCTGAAAGGTCTAGGAAGGAATTCTTCCTTTGGGTTGGAGTCTATCAACAACGGGGCATGATCAGAGTTAGTTGCTCCGAGATGAAATACTGAAGCTTTTGGGAATTGAGTACGCTAGCTTGAATTACTGCCATGGTAAGACTTATCATTTTTCAACCTCTTCAACATTTTCCTTAAAATTTGGTCTCTCACATTGTAATAATCTTGATTTTGTGGGTTGTTGATGATATTTTGAATATAACCCTCCTCTAATGAAATTATATGTCTATAATCAACAGTTGTATAACGTAATCTATATATATATATATATATATATATATATATATATCTATAATTCAACAGTTGTATAACGTAATCTATATATTAAATACAAGGAAAAAAAAAATCATTCATTAATTTTTTTATTCTTTGCCAAGAACAAATTTGACACTAATACACGTTTTCATCTTGAATGTCATCCTACCATTCAGTTGCATCAATCTGTAACTTATTTGACACAAGTCTTACTTTTTCTTCTTCAATTCATAGATCTTCTAGTGATCCAATAATCTTCCAACTCAAGAATTAATCAATAAAATCTCGTTTATGCATTTTTGCATCAATGAATGGAATTTTATTGTATCCTAGAACCCATCTACAAAAAGGTTGACTCTAGCTAGATCTCCAATATGATTTATTCTATTATTTTCACACTTTCTATTGGTGTAATTCCTTGGACCAACAAGCATATTTTGTATTTCATAGGATTGTAACGCCGCATTTCATTGTTGGCCATATGGTCTGCACCCTTGGACAATTTAAAGATCCTATTTATTTATTCTTCTTTACAGACTTATTTCATAATGCTGCTGATATCTCAGTACGTAGCTTTGCCTTAAATTTCTAATACATATATGACAGATAGTTAACAATAAAATATAAAGGCACTAATCAAATTGGATTCACGGAATCTGGAAGTCAACGTGCTAGATGAGGCAAGAAGCCTTTGCATCATTTTTTACGGTGGCAAAGGATATCTAAGAATTGTGATTTGTGATGCAACAACCACCAAAATCTCAAGGGACTGTACGCTTAATTACAGACAGCATGTTTGATTAGAGTAAATTAACTTAATCTTTTATTGAGCTTCCTATTTAATTTTGAAGCACAGATAGATTTTCCAATGAGTGAGACTGTGAGAGACATTGTAGGAATAGGCCATATGTCTAATTATAGAATACAAAAAGTTGAAAATTTGAATCTTTCCTACATAAGATAGTTATTAATATTTACTCATCTTAATATATTAGAAGCCTAAAAAGGTATAATAAGACGAAATTAATTATATAATGAACCGGTGGATTTGTTAAGAAACACATCCAATACAAAGGTTTTGCAAAATAATGCTCCCTCTCTCTCATATTTTAGAAAATGACATTTTATCCCCTCAATTTTGTTAAAATATAACACTTCACCTCTTATTTTTCAAAAGGTAATGCGGAAGGTGTCATTTTTTAAAGGCAGAAATACACTTTTGGTTCCTGTATTTAGGGGGTGTTTTCAATTTGGTCCTAGTGATTTAATTTCATTCGATTGGGTCCTTGTGTTTTTAAGACGTTTTCAATTTTACCCTTGGAGTCAACGCCGTTAGAAATCTGCCTACGTGGCAGACGGAATTGCTGACATGGCTAATTGTGTCATTTAAAAATAATAAAAAATAATTTAATTAAGCCACGTCAGCATTTATTTTTATTATTTTTTCTTTTTCTTTTTCTATTTTTCCTTTCTCTTTTCTTTTTTCTTTTCTCTCTCCTCTCTTCTTCTTCTTCCTCCCCAGATTTCTTGCCACCGCAACTCTTCAAGCTTTTAGGCCGAAGAAACAGCCAACCTCGCCGGCGGCACCCATCTTAAATTCATTTTATAATCGACAGCACCAACACACCTACACCCGCCACAAACAGCCATCACCACCGCGCACCGCCCATTACAACACCATCAAGAAACCGAAACCCATTGAGTTTTATCTCATCAAATTCATTGAATTTTATCTCATCAGCAAACTAAAACCCATCATAACTCCATCTGCCTTCAAAACTCCACAACCCATCAAGAAACTGAAACCCATCACCACCGGATCTGCTTCACCCAAAATCCATACCCACAAATCAAAAAAAAAAAACCCCAAATCGATTACTCCGGCCACCACATAGCTCACAACTAAAATCCAAAAAACCCCAAATCCATCTCCCATTGCAGAACAGACTTTGCAGAAAAAGAAAAAAAAAAAGAAAAAAAAAAAAAAAAAAAAAAAAAAAAAAAAATCAGTGAAACATCAGTGAAACGCGCAGCTCAACAAAAAACTCTACATAAAACAAAAAGCAAACCCGAGTGAAAATTGGTGCAAACCTATCAGCAAACTCAAGTGAAGATCGGCACAAACCCATGAATAAATTCTAGTGAAGATCAGCGCAAACCCATCAACAAACTCGAGTGAAGATCGACACAAAAAGCATGTTGATCGGTACTGTGAACTCCTCTCTTTCAAACGTTGGTGAAGATCGGCGCCTTTGGAGGACGACTGGTAAATCTGCTCCGATTGAAGATCATGCGAGCTTGGGAGAGAGAGAGAGAGACCAGATCTGGTCTGACTTAAAGAGAGAGAGAAACGGGAATAAAAAATTGGAAAATCAATATGTTGGGCTTTATCGTTACGGTCTGTGTAGAGAGAGAGTGTGGTGAACGGCGAAGCTTGAAGAGTTGCGGTGGCTTTGTTTGAGCAGAGAGAGAGAGAGAGGGAGGGTTCTAGAAGCTCCAAAGAAATCTGGGGAGGAAGAAGAAGAGAGGAGAGAGAAAAGAAAAAAGAAAAGAGAAAGGAAAAATAGAAAAAGAAAAAAGAAAAGAAAAGAAAAAAATAATAAAAATAAATGCTGACGTGGCTTAATTAAATTATTTTTTATTATTTTTAAATGACACAATTAGCCATGTCAGCAATTCCGTCTGCCACGTAGGCAGATTTCTAACGGCGTTGACCCCAAGGGTAAAATTGAAAACGACTTAAAAACACAAGGACCCAATCGAATGAAATTAAAACACTAGGACCAAATTGAAAACACCCCCTAAATACAGGGACCAAAAGTGTATTTCTGCCTTTTTTAAAAATAAGAATTGTATAATATTATTTTATAAAACTTCATCAGAGGTTATTGTAATTTGCCCAGTATAATATTAACAAAATTACATGAGACATAATTTGAACTTAACTATTTAAAATTATATGAGAAATCAATAATGACTTTCTAAACTTCATGACAAAAATTGCAACTCCGTTTACTTTTTAAAGACCAAAATTGGTGTGTTGATCATTCTATGATTAGCAGTATACAATGTAGCAAACATAATTCCAAACCGGACAATCAACATCATATTGATTTATTTATTCATTTTTACAAACTTATTGCATAATGCTATTGATATCTCAGTAGTTTTAATTAAATTTTAATACAAATTTGAGAGATAGTTAACAACAAAGTATAAAACTATAGAATTGATAATTGGATTCACGGAATCTAGAAGTCAAAGATGCAGTGCCACACGTGCTAGATTACAAGCCTTTTTTTTTTTCGGAAATGTTTCTTTCACACCCTGTGTGAAAGTTACTGTTTCACACCCCCACTAAAAGACAAACCCGCTATCCCCGGTTTGCTATTCCAAGTTCCACTATCCGTGTAACCAAACACCCATTTTTCTGAAATTTTTTCTGAAATTTTCTCTCTCCTCCCGATTGCTCTGCTCTCTCCTCCTGAATTTTCTGCTCCTCCTCTCCCCGATCTGTCCTCATGAAGCCATGGATCTCTCTCCCCCGAAGGTTTTTCATGTATTGAAGTTTGAAGTTTGAAAGATTTGGGGTTTGAAAGTGTTGATTTGACGTAATCTGATTTGGATTTTAAGATTTGGGTTCTCTATTTCAGTTTGACGTTTGAAAGATTTGGGGTTTGAAAGTGTTGATTTGAGATCTGATTTGGGTTTTATTTGGGTTTGGGAATAACGAAGTTTTGATGTTTGAAGTTGGGGTTTGATTGTATTTATGAGGGTTTGGATGATTTTGTTAGGGTTTGAAATAATAAAAGTTAAAGGTTTGTTACAAAAATGCCAAGAAACATGTTTAATAGATGGCAAGAAACATGACCAATTCGTATGAACAAGTTTAAATGTTCATGTAATTTTCTGGAAAATGTGGACAAAAACATGGAATTATGGACAAAAACATGACATTGTAGACAAAAATTTCGAGTCTACTTATGAACACTTAAGTGAACCCAGAAATGTTCATACAATTTTCTGGAAAATGTGGACAAAAACATGAAATTATGGACAAAAAAAATGAAATTATGGACAAAAACATGAAATACACTTTCTGAGTTCACTTGAATGTTCATAAGTAGACTCGAAATGTTTGTCCACAATTTCATGTTTTTGTCCACATTTTCCAGAAAATTGTATGAACATTTCTGGGTTCACTTAAATGTTCATAAGTAGACTCGAAATTTTTGTCCACAATTTCATATTTTTGTCCATAATTTCATGTTTTTGTCCACATTTTCCAGAAAATTGTATGAGGTTCACTTTAATGTTCATAAGTAGATTCGAAATTTTTGTCCACAATGTCATGTTTTTGTCCATAATTTCATGTTTTTGTCCACATTTTCCAGAAAATTGTATGAACATTTCTGGGTTCACTTAAATGTTCATAAGTAGACTCGAAATTTTTGTCCACAATTTCATATTTTTGTCCATAATTTCATGTTTTTGTCCACATTTTCCAGAAAATTGTATGAGGTTCACTTTAATGTTCATAAGTAGATTCGAAATTTTTGTCCACAATGTCATGTTTTTGTCCATAATTTCATGTTTTTGTCCACATTTTCCAGAAAATTGTATGAACGTTTAAACATGTTCATATGAATTGGTCATGTTTCTTGGCATCTATTAAACATGTTTCTTAGCATCTTTGTAACAATTTTGTCATTTTCTATCTCAACCAACCAAAATCACTTCAAAATAAAAAAAAAACCAAATTTTATTATTTCCAATGTAGACATGGCAATAGTTTGCTCCTGGGTATTTGTTTGAACATATGTAGTTTCACCACAATTTGGGAAACATTTTTAGACATCCTTTTTTTATATCTTTCACAACAAGTAATGTGAAGATTCCAATGGCAATAGGTTGCTCCTGGTAACATTAAATATAAAAGAAACTCATGGGTAACCTAAAATATCCAACCAATTCCACCATTTCATTTATTTATTTACTCCATTTACAAAAAAAAAAAAAAAAAAGATATTGTTTCTGTTCACTACCTTTAATAGAATCTCAAGTATAGGAAGAATAGAGTTTTAAATACAAAAAGTATAAACGTAAATACAAAAATAACAAATGTGTCAAAACATAACAACTATATGCCGGTAAAGAATTGGGCAGCCGCAAGCACAGTTTCAGCTTTGTACAGCTTTGGGCAGCAAGGAAGTGTAATACAATTCTAGGAGAATGCGTTCCCTTATTCTTGGGCAATCAGCCTACAAAACATAAAAGAGATTTAGAAATTATTGGTTAGTTGTTTTGACTTAAAATGAATGCATTAATGCATCATGAAATGAAGGTGTGGAAATCATACCTCTTTGAACTGGACTATCTTGTTTGAAAAAATCAAGGATTCCATGAATGTCAACATAAAAATGCCACAGTCGGAACTGGAAAAATTGAGGCAAAAGTACATAAAAATCAGCATTGATCAACATAATTTATGGAAATTATGTCTTTCCTTATTGCCAAGTTAGGCTATGAACCACTTTAAGCCAAAAAGTAATGTCCAGCAAAACCATTTCCAATTGTTTATATATACTATAAGATATTTCTTGTAGCTTGAGCAACTAACATGTTAAAATAAAGTTCAAAAAACCATGAAACACCATGAAACAGAAAGACAAAGCTTAAAGATAAGTGTTTTAATGCTCACCAACTGCCCTTGAACTCTCTCACTCTCTCTCTCTCTCTTATCCCACCTCTTAAGTCTCACTATTCTCAGCTTACAGGTTCAGCCCTAAAGACCCATTTCCTTTCTTTTTTGATTAAATTTATCTCTCTCTCTCTCAGAAAGGATGAGTAAACAAGATATCATGAAGATGCAGGTACACCCTAAAACTGTTTTCATGTTCCATGTTCTGAAATGAAGCTATTTAGGACTGTTTTTGGATTCTTGTACTGTTTCTCAATTGACACCAACATGTACCATAGAAACCAACATGTACCATAACATCCAAGAAACAACATGCTAACATCCAACAAGCTTATATTTTTTTGTAACTATTTTTCATAACATCCATAGAAACCAACATGTACCAACAACCTATGTAACATCCATAACATCCATAGAAAGTGTGGACAATTATCTTTAAGTTTGGACATTATTGTCCACATTTTCTGGTAAATGGTAATAACATTGAAGTGAACCCAGAACCAACATAGCAACAATTACATTTGAGGTCATGATAGATATTGGTACTTACGCATATTTATCTTGGGTTGGTATGTCATCCTTGTATTGTAGGAGCCATGTATGGACATCCGTATGCTTCAAGTTCTCCATGCATATCTGCTCCAAAGCTTTTCTCTATGATGCAAGCAGCAAAAAGTAGTATCAGTGGGATATAATACTGGGTTAGCAAGAAAACTGAAATGAAAAACAAGTGTTTACCAATGTTGGTGCCAAAGCTCTACGGGCTGCAGTAGGCAAAGAATCAAAAAAATAGAAAACTTTTTGTAGACAATCTACAACCATCATAACAAAATGGCCATTGTGCCATGCTGGGGCAAAAATCTGCATTAAGAAACACGAAAGGGTAGGTCATACACATGAAAATAGATATGTAACAATAGTTTTTGACAAAATGAAAGTTGGAGGTCTCTATAATTACCCGGTTGCAATTTGTCGGCATTGAGCGTACCCAACTAGGGCGGAACACGGCTTCTGGTTGAGGCTGGTCATCTTGGATGGGTTGTTTACCCTTTCTTGTTCTTTTCCCTCTTTGTGTTGAGGTTGATGGAGCCATACCCAAGATCGTAGTCTGCATAAATCATAGTTAGTTATTTGTTGAAAGAGCTCACTGTATTGACATCATGCATAGTGTAAAAGTATGAACAAGTATTGGCCAAGGTTGAAATTTTGTTATTTTACCCCGCCATGGACGCTTATTACGAAGTTGATGTACGGTGGAGGATGGCCGGTTTGGGTGAGTTTTCGCATAAGGACATCCCTAAAAGCGTCCACCACCTGCGTGTGTCACACTTGCTTAGTAAACGATGTGGAATTGTAAAACTCATGTCTCAAATATGCAATAAATAAAGGATCTAAAATGCAAAATGAATATGTAATTACCGCGGTGGATATCCACCTAGAACCATCGTCCTGAGCTTGATCAGCTAACAATGATGACACCTCTCGACCCGTGAGCTCATATGTGTCGGTCGAGATTGCCATCTCATTGCTATCAACCTCGTTGGGCCTAGAAAATTTTAAACGTGTTATAAACCAGTATGAGGTAATATTGATAATCACTTCATAAATCATTACATAATTGAAAGAAGAGATTGTTACAACCTTTTCCTAGTGCCCCGCCTTTTCGGAGCCCCCCATTTCTTCCTAAAATCAGCCAAGACAGCCTCATCAGCAGCTGTTGGCTGGTATAGGAAATGAGCATCCACCCACTGCTCATGATTTTTCAACATGGAGTACATTAAGTTATTTCATATGTGATTTTTAATCAAAAAAATAGTTAAAGCATGAGCATTTAACCCAACATAAAGTAAGCATGAAATGACATATGAACCCAACATAAAGCAACAACATATGGAGTACATAAAGTTAGTTCACATGTGATTTTCATATGTCATTCATAGTGTTTCATATGTGATTTTCATATGGAGTACATAAATTAAGTTTATCATTACACAACACACGTACCTCATTTATAACTGGTTCCGAATGGGGGGCCACTATCATTAGATTCTTGCGGGCTCGTGTTTTCGCCCTTATATACGTCACACTAGTAGCCCCCTTTGATGGTGAACTCACCAAATCCACCATAGCTGCAGCTGCCTCCCCTGCATTGTCTTGCTTTGATGGTGAGCTTGCCACGTCCACCACCGCCACCTTGGCCTTCTTTTTGGCAGCTTTGCCTCTCTTGGCAGCCTTGGACGGTGAACTTGGCAAGTCCACAATGGGGGCTTGAATGGGCAGCTGGCTTTGTGAGGGTGGGGGCTGGCTGTGTGAGGGTAAGGGTGGGGGCTGGCTTTGTGAGGGTGAGGGTGGGGGCTGGTTTGGTGAGGGTGGGGGCTGGTTTTGTGAGGGTGAGGGTGGGGGCTGGTTTGGTGAGGGTTGGGGCTCGTTTGGTGAGGGTTGGGGCTCGTTTGGTGAGGGTTGGGGCTGGTTTGGTGAGGGTGAGGGTTGGGGCTCGTTTGGTGAGGGTTGGGGCTGGTTTTGTGAGGGTGAGGGTGGGGGCTGGTTTTGTGAGGTTGCGGCCTGGTTTTGTTGAATAGTGGGGCTATTCTCTAGGACCGCGGCCACCAAACCCTTCACATGGTCAAGCTCGTCCTTTAAGCGCCGAACTTGTCGTGCTAGAGCTTCCCGTTCAGCCCTCTCAGCTTGGAGCTCTAGCTGCAATTCATTGGACGGCGTTTGAGGAATTGAGCTTGGTCCAGCCCCATCAGCCCTCACTATGATTGGGTGCGAGCTGCCATGGGTTTCTTGCAAGGTCTCCATGGCTTCTTCTACCACGTTGAAGTCTTGCTCCCACGGCATTGCTACAAGCACGGACAGCACCTGCAAACAACAAGATATATGAATTAGAACGCTAAAATACTAACATATAAGATCTTTATAAGATATTAACATGTTTATTAAACTAGTATGCAACTTTAGTGTAAGATACTTACATTGGCACTCTTACTAAAGGCCTCGCTTGCCTTCTTAGTATACATTCTTTGGTGCGTCCATGCTAAAAATCTTGGGAAAGGTTGGTTAATTTCAGCATTCTTCGAACCAACCCCCAAGTGCTCGCATGCCCATATCTGCAAAAATCATGACATTAATGGCAAGTTTAAGAATAAAACAAAATTTAGAATGGTTGTGGAGTAAACAATGAGGATAAAAAAAAATTTTACCTGAAGCAAGGCAGTGCAACCTTGAATGTGCAAGTTGCCTCTACCTTTTTTCGCTTGCATCGATGAAGCTGCGCGGCTTAAACCACTAACCAAGAAGTCATACACTGCCTTCCCCCATGCATATGTACCTAGGTTGGCTCTATCATCAAGCAATGGTAGGAGGCTTGGGTTGACTTTTTTGGAGGTGGTGGGAAACAAAAAATAACTAAAGACTAGGGCAATGTACAACCTAACCCTATTTGGGACTTGTATGGAAGTTTTGGTGAGCAATGTCACCAATTTATTTCGGTCTGGTGAAGTTGTCTTCAAATGCCTATCTAACAATTTCTCCACCATAGACCCCCCAGAATGAGATTGGTTCAAATCAATTGGCTCTCCCCTCACAGGCAACCCCAATATGAGGGCAATGTCATATAGGGTGAAAGGTATGAGCCTATCACCCACTTGGAATGCACGTGCATCGGCATTCCACCTTGTAGCCATCACTTCAAGGATCCGTCCACTTGCCTCGATGTTGCAGTGGAGATTCAGCAACCACCCAAATGGAGTGGTTTGCAGCTGGCTCTTGCATTCTTCAGCTAAGGTGTTGTTAACCTCCATCAATTTGGTAACACTGCACTGATGGCAAATACGAGGTGCAGCTTCAATACTCGCCATTGCCTTGGCCACATGCAAAATGGAAATCCATAGAATTAGAATATCTCATAAAATCATTCACTTTAAAAGAAACAAGAAGATATAGAGGATAGATGCTAACAAGAATAAGCTCATCCAAAGACACTATGTCTTGAAGCCAGCATGTCACACAAAGATACCAATAGATTTATTGTAGGATTCACACTATTCCATTATGTAGTAACAAGTTTCATGTGTTGTACATGTAACAAATTCTTATTCTTTCTGTTTTTGGCACTCTAATCATCTTTACCCTAGCAGTAATGCCAAGACAAGGATGCTGTATAAAATGTATGCCAATTGAAGCACTATTATACAGAAAATGTGAAAATTGTCCAGAATACCCTTAAATTGTCCAGAAAACCCTAACATTGTCCACATTTTAATCACAGTTTAAACTTGTGGCCATTCCAAACATATTTGTGACATTCAAGTCAACCTATGACCACACACACACAAAAAAAATAAAAAATAAAAAAACAATATCAGTCATCACTAGTACTATATTTACTATACAAGTACTTGGCACACATGGCTGGACAGGTATTCATTTGTCTTCTCTCTTAGTTAACTCATTTAGGTTTGTTTTTCTTTCCATGTTTCTCAGCTGGTTCTACAGTAATTTCCAACTCAATCAGATTGAGCTAACCCAACTTGCATAAACCAATTTTGGTTCTAATTTGACCCCCAAAGTCAAATCAGTGCCAGTCTCTTAACCCATATAAATGTTGTGTATGTTTATATATATAACCAATATAGACTAAATCCAACAATAAACCGCTTAATTCACACTAAATGCAATTTCAATTATATTTTCCTGCACCACATAAACAGAAGCTGTTTGATCATATAAGAAAGAGAAAACACATATTACAAATGATTGATCTTAGCTAATTGGTTATATATATAACAGCAAAATCATTGCTTAAAAGAATTGGATATAACAGCAAAAATCATTACAGCAGAGAGGAACAGAAAGCCACAAGTGTAGATGTAAGGCTCTTGATAGTGTCTAAGATATCATAAAGATTAACATTAACAGTGTTGGTGAAAGTGTGAGGTGCAGTCAAGTGCAAAGTGCAAGTGCAAGTGCCTTCTAAAGAGAACATTAAGTGAAAATTGTCCAGAATACCCTTAAATTGTCCAGAATACCCTAACATTGTCCACATTTTAATCACAGTTTAAACATGTTTTGTTTTATTTATCTTCTTCATGGAACTCTCTTATTCCTTTATATATGCTCATACAACAATATCCATTAACTGAAATCAGTAAGGAACTTGCCACTGGCTAAGAAAGTAATAGCTTTTAACTAATTTCTGCTTCAATTCAATATGTAGGTCTGACCTGTGGCATGGTTTATACCACATCATTTACATCATCACAAAGAGAATATGCTCATCTCTTGAAGTGGAACTATAGACAGATCAAATCTCACCTTCATAAAAGATAGGATTTTTTGTTCTTTGGGTCTTGAAAGATAGAGATAATTAAGGTTGATTGTCTCTTTAGGGGACATCCGATAAAGGTGGAACAGGACTGTACATTTTTTATTTCATGAGTAAGGTTGTAAATTTCATAGTCCAACCAAGAAATGCAATATTCTAAGCTAGGGCCTGCATTTAGATTTGAGTATTTTAATATTTAAAACCTTGTATGAATCATGTAAAGTCTAACTGTGCACATATATTAAGAATAAGATTTGAGTATTTGAATAGCAATTACTTGTATGAACCATGTAAAGCCAAACTGTGCACATATATTAAGAAAGACAAACAAATATCAAGGACAAGCTTAACAATTTCCAGCAAACAATGCAACACCAAGTTTGTCATGTTGACAGCAAGGCAGGAGACAGAAAAAAGTGATTGCAGAAAGAACAAGACTAAGCTATCATGTTCACAAGTAAATTTTTTGGATGGATTTGAGCTTCAATAACATGTAATTTAAAATGATGATCTGTAAACCATAAAATCATCACCAGAGGTCCAGAACCACAAAAACATCCACAAGCAGAACAAAGCTCCTCAATCCTCCACATAGTTGTTTGTATAAAAAGAATATATAACCATCTAAGTTTATTTGCAACACTGCTGTTAAGAATCTTACTTGTATGATGCTAATCAAGTTTCTTTTCTTCACCCTCTAATACTGACAAGCTAGCAAATGTAAAAACTTCCACTAGAATGAATTTAATGGACAGAAATAATTATTGAGAATCAAACTAAAACAGATCACATAAATGAAATTTAAAAAAATTAACAAAGTGACTACACAAAACCCTAAGATTGTCCACAAAACCCTAGATTGTCCACACTTAGCAAATTCCTCAACCAAAGTCAAAATATTTCACAAAATGGCAAGCATAGTATCAACTCACAAAAAATTAAAAAATGACAGAAGAAAATGAAATGTCAACTCACCTTTCTCTTTCGAAGATTGTTTCTTACTTCCTTTTGCTTTTGTGTCTACGGGTGCAAGGGAATGGGTCACGCTGGGGAAGTTTGAGTGTTTGATAGGAGTGTAGTTTGTTCTTGGGAATGTTTGCACGTGAAGAGAGGGAGAGGAAAGACTGTGACAGAGGAGAGGTTCAGTTTCAGTTTCTAACAGTTACACTTTTGTTTGTTTCAGTTTCGAAGAGACAGAAGAGAGGGCGTCGTGTACTCGTGTTGAGGAAGCTTCTGACA
>OU015771.1:8509995-8538366 GCA_907173295.1 Fagus sylvatica | reverse complement strand
AATCCATAGAATTAGAATATCTCATAAAATCATTCACTTTAAAAGAAACAAGAAGATATAGAGGATAGATGCTAACAAGAATAAGCTCATCCAAAGACACTATGTCTTGAAGCCAGCATGTCACACAAAGATACCAATAGATTTATTGTAGGATTCACACTATTCCATTATGTAGTAACAAGTTTCATGTGTTGTACATGTAACAAATTCTTATTCTTTCTGTTTTTGGCACTCTAATCATCTTTACCCTAGTAGTAATGCCAAGACAAGGATGCTGTATAAAATGTATGCCAATTGAAGCACTATTATACAGAAAATTGTGAAAATTGTCCAGAAAACCCTAACATTGTCCACATTTTAATCACAGTTTAAACTTGTGGCCATTCCAAACATATTTGTCACATTCAAGTCAACCTATGACCACACACACACAAAAAAAATAAAAAATAAAAAAACAATATCAGTCATCACTAGTACTATATTTACTATACAAGTACTTGGCACACATGGCTGGACAGGTATTCATTTGTCTTCTCTCTTAGTTAACTCATTTGGTTTGTTTTTCTTTCCATGTTTCTCAGCTGGTTCTACAGTAATTTCCTACTCAATCAGATTGAGCTAACCCAACTTGCATAAACCAATTTTGGTTCTAATTTTCAAATCAGTGCCAGTCTCTTAACCCATATAAATGTTGTGTATGTTTATATATATAACCAATATAGACTAAATCCAACAATAAACCGCTTAATTCACACTAAATGCAATTTCAATTATATTTTCCTGCACCACATAAACAGAAGCTGTTTGATCATATAAGAAAGAGAAAACACATATTACAAATGATTGATCTTAGCTAATTGGTTATATATATAACAGCAAAATCATTGCTTAAAAGAATTGGATATAACAGCAAAAATCATTACAGCAGAGAGGATCAGAAAGCCACAAGTGTAGATGTAAGGCTCTTGATAGTGTCTAAGATATCATAAAGATTAACATTAACAGTGTTGGTGAAAGTGTGAGGTGCAGTCAAGTGCAAAGTGCAAGTGCAAGTGCCTTCTAAAGAGAACATTAAGTGAAAATTGTCCAGAATACCCTTAAATTGTCCAGAATACCCTAACATTGTCCACATTTTAATCACAGTTTAAACATGTTTTGTTTTATTTATCTTCTTCATGGAACTCTCTTATTCCTTTATATATGCTCATACAACAATATCCATTAACTGAAATCAGTAAGGAACTTGCCACTGGCTAAGAAAGTAATAGCTTTTAACTAATTTCTGCTTCAATTCAATATGTAGGTCTGACCTGTGGCATGGTTTATACCACATCATTTACATCATCACAAAGAGAATATGCTCATCTCTTGAAGTGGAACTATAGACAGATCAAATCTCACCTTCATAAAAGATAGGATTTTTTGTTCTTTGGGTCTTGAAAGATAGAGATAATTAAGGTTGATTGTCTCTTTAGGGGACATCCGATAAAGGTGGAACAGGACTGTACATTTTTTATTTCATGAGTAAGGTTGTAAATTTCATAGTCCAACCAAGAAATGCAATATTCTAAGCTAGGGCCTGCATTTAGATTTGAGTATTTTAATATTTAAAACCTTGTATGAATCATGTAAAGTCTAACTGTGCACATATATTAAGAATAAGATTTGAGTATTTGAATAGCAATTACTTGTATGAACCATGTAAAGCCAAACTGTGCACATATATTAAGAAAGACAAACAAATATCAAGGACAAGCTTAACAATTTCCAGCAAACAATGCAACACCAAGTTTGTCATGTTGACAGCAAGGCAGGAGACAGAAAAAAGTGATTGCAGAAAGAACAAGACTAAGCTATCATGTTCAGAAGTAAATTTTTTGGATGGATTTGAGCTTCAATAACATGTACATTTAAAATGATGATCTGTAAACCATAAAATCATCACCAGAGGTCCAGAACCACAAAAACATCCACAAGCAGAACAAAGCTCCTCAATCCTCCACATAGTTGTTTGTATAAAAAGAATATATAACCATCTAAGTTTATTTGCAACACTGCTGTTAAGAATCTTACTTGTATGATGCTAATCAAGTTTCTTTTCTTCACCCTCTAATACTGACAAGCTAGCAAATGTAAAAACTTCCACTAGAATGAATTTAATGGACAGAAATAATTATTGAGAATCAAACTAAAACAGATCACATAAATGAAATTTAAAAAAATTAACAAAGTGACTACACAAAACCCTAAGATTGTCCACAAAACCCTAACATTGTCCACACTTAGCAAATTCCTCAACCAAAGTCAAAATATTTCACAAAATGGCAAGCATAGTATCAACTCACAAAAAATTAAAAAATGACAGAAGAAAATGAGTTTGGGCTCTCACCTTTCTCTTTCGAAGATTGTTTCTTACTTCCTTTTGCTTTTGTGTCTACGGGTGCAAGGGAATGGGTCACGCTGGGGAAGTTTGAGTGTTTGATAGGAGTGTAGTTTGTTCTTGGGAATGTTTGCACGTGAAGAGAGGGAGAGGAAAGACTGTGACAGAGGAGAGGTTCAGTTTCAGTTTCTAACAGTTACACTTTTGTTTGTTGTTTGTTTGTTTCAGTTTCGAAGAGACAGAAGAGAGGGCGTCGTGTACTCGTGTTGAGGAAGCTTCTGACATGCAGGCTCGAAGAAACGACGCCGTTTGGGGACCACTTTCCCCTCAAAAGCCCAAAAACGGCGCCGTTTTGGGGACCACTTTCCCCCAAATGCCCAAACACGGCACCGTTTTGGGGACCACTTTCCCCCAAATGCCCAAACACGGCACCGTTTTGGGAATTTTTATTTCCCCCCAAAAGGCCAACACGGCAGCGTTTTGTAATGTTTTATTTCCCCCCAAAAGCCCAACACGGCAACGTTTTGGCCATTTTAATTTCCCCCCAAAAGCCCACACGACGCCGTATTGGCCATTTTGTTTCCCCCCAAAAGCTCACACGACGCCGTTTTGGGGACCAACTTTCCCACCAAATTGCCCACGTTGGACCCGCCTTCTTTCTTTCTTTTTTAAAAGGTTTGCTTTCTTTCTTCTTTCTTTTTTGGTTTGGTTTAAGTGGATTAATGGGTTTGGGCTTTTGTTTTTGGCATGTTAATATATTATATATTGGGTTATTATATAATAATGGGTTTGGGCTTTTTAAGTAATCTTATATTTTACTGTATAATATGGGTTATCATATGACAATGAGTTTAGGCTTTTTAATAACCTTATATTATGGGTTATCATATGATAATGGGTTTGGGCTTTTTTCAGCATCAGATAATATTAATATATATATTATGGGTTATTATATGACATTGGGTTTGGGCTTTTTTTGTAACCTCATATATTAATGTATGTATTAAAATATTAAGTAATTAAATATTTAATCAATTAAATTAATTTACATGTAAATATTAATCAATAAATTACCAAAAAAATGTACATATTAATGAATAAAATAGTTATGTTATTTTTTTAAATTAAAATATATATATATATATATATATATATATAATTAAATATATATATATATATATAATATCTAAATTTTAGTTAGGGGGAAAAAATTATAATTCGACACTCGACACTAACATACATACATATAATAAGATCTAATAACTTTTTTATATTAAAATCAGTAAAGACAAAAAATTAAAAAATTATAATAAAAATATTAAAATTCAAAAAATATAAGTAGAACATTGGAATTCAATAATTTAGAACTTAGTTATGGAAAAGTAACATTGATATTTTATGTAATTTAATTATACAAACTAACGTATTAAAAACGTATGTCATACAATGTTATTAGTATTTGTGTTTACATTTGATAACCACCTTGGTAGTACGATTACATTTGAGTAACATATTTAAACAACAAATTGTAATATTTTTCTACTTAGAATCATCCATATAGTAATGCTCCATACAGTACTATATAACTAAGAATTGTCTATACACTAGTACTACTTCGTTCTGGCTCACCATATATGTTTTTGAACAAACCCGTATAGTTAAAGTATACGACAGTATACTGATGGTCATCTTCTATGTGAACAGCAAATCTGATCCAAACAGGAAAGTGTTGGATATTTCTTATGGTTCCAATTAACACCCGATCTATAGCGGATGGTACGGTTAGGGTTGATCCGAGGAAGAGACCAACACACGATTTATACCTTCCCTTGTAGCTAACTATAACTTAACCATTGAATATATAAGATATAATTGATGATGACGACACATGATAGGAGGTTATTCTAATGGAGAAGAGGTGGATGACTAAGATGACACATGTTTTCCAAATATACTCTATGCATAATATCAAAAAAATTGTTATGTTATTATTATTTTTGCTAAATTACATTATATTACTTGTATAAGTTAAGAATACTTTCTAAAGTTCCATTTTAATTGAAGTTAACATTTTATCATTTATAAATGAAAAAAGTTATATATTGTAATGAAGAAATTCATAAATTAGTTAACAACAAATATTGATCTAACATATTCAACCATGATTATTACAATTTCTGAATCTAACATACACAAAATACATTATTGTACCTTTTTTTCAAATTATTTTTTCATTTTCTCATTCTGAATACATTTTTTTTCACGTATTTTAAAATTACAACTTCTGAACCTAACTTATACATACTTTTTGAAGTCACATTTTCTTAATTTATTTTTTACATTTGATGTCAATAATTATTAACTGTATTATTTGCAATCTTTTTATTAATAATAATATTTGAATGAATATTTACAATTTTTCTCAATAATTATTAAATGTTAAAAATTTCTGCGAAATCTTTATAACAAATTTAATGCAACTTTTGTCAATAATTATTAAATGTATCTTCTACTAATGTTCTTTTTATAATACTAACATAAAATTGTGTTTATAACCACAAAAGCAAACCATATAAAATGTTTTCATAATTCTTGTATGAACTGTATTAATACCAGCAAAGTTTTTTAAACAATTTGTTTGTTAAGATTAAATTTTATAAATAAATAAAATACATTTTTAAACATATAAAATGTATTCATAATTCTTGTATGACTTGAATGGTTAAGATTAAAAGTTTCAACATTCACTTTTAATCTTATCCATTAAATTTTATAAATAAATAATATCCATTAAATTTTATAAATAAATAAAATATTAAATCAACACACAATACTAAATCTAAATGCAAATTTGCATTGCAATTGAACTAGCAATTTGTTTGTTATTAGAGCATTCCCAATGGACGTGCTAAAAGGTAAAACAAACTCAAATATAGCCCACAACCACAAAAAAGGCCTCCCAACGGACATGCTTCACGTGAGCTAAAATAAGTTTTTGCTATAGTTGCAAGGCATTTATGCCTTGCACTGTTCATTTGCCATTTCTATTTTTTATTATTTTATCTTCTGTTCCGCTCCTTTCTCTCTCTTCCTTTTTTCCCTTGTTTTTTTTCCTTTGTTCTGTTCCGCTCCTCTCTCCCGTGGCTGTCAAGCTCTTTTTTCCTTTCTTCTTTTTGTCAAGATATATATATATATATATTTTTGTCTTGGACCTCATTAATAATACATGTATTGCTACAATGAATGTTGCAACTTCATTTTTTCTTTCACAATGAATGCTATGGGTAGTTACTCATTCATGAAAAAATTAAAAATTTATCAAGATGAGACTTATTAAAAAAATATTTAATATATATTATACTATAGAAAATATAGATTATAAAATTTAATAAACTAGTTTTATTAATGATTATATATGGGCATATATATATGACTTTTAGAGGAAATAATAAAAAATAAATAAATAATGAATATTTAATTGAAATAGAGTTGAGAACAGAGAATCGGATGTGAGTGTTTTTTAAAATGGTAAGTTAAAATAGAAAAAGTAGGGTTTTAAACTAAATTTTAGCTTAAATTTTAGCATGTCCATTGAGAATGCTCTTACACGGCAGATACTTCCACTTTGGACCAGACTTTTTACACAGCACACGTTGTTTTCATGTGATTTTCTGAGCAGAAGATGTGATCTTCTGAACACAAGGACACATCAATGTGGGTCCATTAAATAAAAAAAACATTAAATCAACTTCTCTCATGGGACACGGCATGGATATACTTCTCCTAACTAAAGACTTGAACAGTATCACTCTAACAGCCAGCCAGCCCAATCTTAGCTGGTTAAAGACGGGCTGATGTGATCTCTTCTAAACACACTTTGTGCCAATCCCATCACCTGAACTGTCCTCTCCTTCGAGCTGCACGTCCCTGCTGCAGTGTTCTTCGGCTAGAAGGTAGAGTCCTCAAGTTGTTTCAGCTACAAAAACCCCCTCAAGTTGTTTCAGCTACAAAACCCGAACTTCCTTCTTCTTCTTAGCTGTCTGCCTCTATGTTTTCTTAATCTTTCTTCCATTCTCTTTTCGGGTTTGCTGTCTTTGGGTTGGCAGAGAGCATTAAATGCTTACAAGACTTCTCAATCTCACTCCATCTTCAGACTTCTCAATCTCACTCCATCTTCACTGCGTGTTAGGTGTCTGAACAGTGGGATGTGATTTTGTTACTGGGCTGTGACCAAATTTTACTGGGTTGTGACCGAAATTTGGTGGGGGTGCTGGTTGTTTTCAATTTTCCTCTTTTGTTCAATCAACTTTGTGAATACGGTATGCTCTCTCTCTCTCTCTCTCTCTCTCTCTCTTTGTTATTAATTTCATTTCTCAAATTTAAGATTAATATTCAAAACCCTAATTACATCATATTCTATTCAAATTAAATCATATTGACAATTTTAATATTTAAAACCCTAATTATGTTTTATTCAACTTAAATAATATTTTTATCAAAAAAAAAAAAACTTAAATTCAAACCCTTAATATTACCCTAAGCTTTTTGACATAAACTAATATATTATATGATTTTTTAATAACCTAATAATATAAATTCATATTTTAATACCTTTGCAGCAAACATGTCTTCCTCATCAGTAAATAGTGCAATTAGAGATGGGCTGAGATTTAGAAATTTAGACTGTGTTTGTGGCAAAAGAGCATCAGTTAGGATTTCAGAATCAAGTTTAAACAAAAACAAATTGTATTATTGTTGTGCTGCCAACCGATGCGGTTTCTTTTCTTGGTGTTTGCCCATCAACCAACGAGCTGGCTGTGAAAGAATGGAAGAGATATCACAAGCAACCAGTTCTAAATCCATGGTTGATGCATCACAATTGCTTGATGCATCACAACTGTTACTGGACTTGCATCAACTTCAGTCAGAGATGCGTGGCATGCGTGATATGGTCCAACCAGTACATCGTGATGACATCCAATCGTTGAAGAAGTTGTTAACAATAGGACTTGCTGTAATTGTGGGCCTTATTGTTGTATTATGGTATCAAATTCAATAAATGTGTAGTGTAGTCATTACCACTTTTTGTAATTAGACAATATTTGGTTGAATGAATGAGGAAGCTTATTTGAATGAATGTGAATGAATGAATGTAGTGAAATGTATTCAATGAAATGTGTTGTGTACCAGAAAAATGTTTATTTTAAATGTTAAGTCTGCCCAGAAATTGTGGACAATTTGCATCAATGTGTGGACATTAATGTCTATATTTTCTTGCAATGGCCATGCAAATTCATGCAATTTGATGCACGTTAGAACACTAAACAGTCACGTGAACAGTAAAATTCATCCCCAGAAAGTGTGGACAATTTGATAAAAGTGTGGACAAGTTTGTCCACACTTTCTGTCAGATACGTAAACAGTGAACTCTTTCTGATAAAAGTGTGGACAATTTGAACAAAGTGTGGACAATTTTGTCCACACTTTCTGTGAGATACGTAAACAGTATTTTATGTGAACAGTAAACTCTTCACAAAAAAGTGTGGACAATTTGAACAAAGTGTGGACAAAATTGTCCACACTTGAACAGCATGGTAAACAGCATACGTGAACAGTACACGTCAGCAGTAACGTGAACAGTGTTCATATTGGTCTGAAAGTGTGGACAATTTTGTTAAAGTGTGGACAAAATTGTCCACACTTGAACAGCATGGTAAACAGCATACGTGAACAGTACACGTCAGCAGTAACGTGAACAGTGTTCATATTGGTCTTCAAGTGTGGACAATTTTGTTAAAGTGTGGACAAAATTGTCCACACTTGAAGAGCATGTAAACAGTATACGTGAACAGTCTACGTGAACAGTATTCATATTGGCCTGAAAGTGTGGACAATTTTGTGAAAGTGTGGACAATTTTGTTAAAGTGTGGACAAAATTGTCCACACTTTCTACAAACTTGGTGCATGGTACCATATTACCCAGAAACCTGCCTTTACCCAGAAACCAACCCAGAAACCTGTTTTAACTTAGCCAATTTCTGCAAACTTGGTTCAAAGTATACCACTAACATAACTTTCATAAAATTACTATATTCATGAAATTCACCATGACCTGAATACATAAAAAACTTAGAATAACCCACTAGCAATCACTCAAATACGTATGCACTTCCATTATCATTGATTGGAACGACAAAATACATTAATTATCCACTCTAGCTAAAAACAATACAATCAATGGGTGTATGTTAATGAAATGAAAGGAGCCTACACTTTCTCTTTCCTCTTGCAAAAACAACAACGCTGAGGATATACAAGATTGAGACGGATCCTTCCATGATACAAAAAAACTAACTACCAACGCATCCTTCCGTAATACAAAAAAAGGAGGATCGTTTAACAAAAAAAAATATATATATATTTACATATATCTAATCAAGGAAGGTTTAAGGCTTGGTCTTCGTTTCCATGAGCTTGAGTCTGTGACATTGACTGTAAAAGAAAACATGGTACAATAAGTATGCAATAACTAGGATTTAATAACCAATTTTTCCACATTACAAATATCTTTACCTCAGACACAAAACTCTGGGAAGGCATTGGATTTGTTAAGTGTATAACTCCATCATGTGAATGTGGCATGGACACTGGATATTCCTACAATACAAAAAAAATATATATATATATATATATATTCAACCATAAGCCCCAAAATAACATCTTTGCTACATATGAATAATAACAGTGCAAATCACCTATACTTACCATGTTTGATGTAGAGCAATCTCCATAAGCACTACCTCCAACCTAGGCCATCCAAACACAATTAAACCAAAATTAATAAACAATAATAGACTAGGATATTAAAAGAAGTGTGGTCTTTTAATTATGTACCCCAGTAGTTGATGTTGAATGAGCAAGATTCCTAGCAACGGCATTGTTCCTTTTCTTCTTTGGTTTTGAAACCGCTTCCTCCATTGATGACTTTAGCCGTTTCATCCTAGGTCGACCCTTACGCTTCACAACCGTAGGACTCCTTACAACTTCAGTCCTAACAACATCAGGAGCAGCTCCAACACTATTCTTTCTCTGAGACGAGGGTTGTTTACCACATGAACGAGAAAAGTTGTCCTTCAAATCAATTAACAACTTTTCTACAACATTAAAATTCTCTACAGACTCAGCCCCTATCTCAAGCACACCGACTGCTAGTCTATGTAACTTCTCGTACCTTTCCAAGACAGGGTTATGTTGTACATCATCTGTACAAGTGGAGACGTAAGTGTGTTTTCTTTTGATATTCTTTCTCCACCTGTCTAGTATATACCTGTCAGGAAGTATAGTCACACGTTGCTGGGAAAGCACAAATAAGGCATGCCTACATAATATCCCCCTAAACTCAAACATGCGACATACACAGCCAACCAAGCATTCAGAGCTATTGAATCTCACTTCAAAAAGCTTCCCTGGGCATGCTTCATCTTCAATCTTGTATTTGACTTCATCACTACCTCTAACAAGCTCATTTACTATACAACCTTGTCTCCCAGCAAATTCTAGTCGCACCCGCTTAAAAATCTCATGGGTGTAAGCTTCTTGGAACTGTTTCTCCATAGGAGATGATGATGAACACTCCAGCTTGCCTTTGAAACACTCAAAATCTGATAAAATCTCTTTTTCAACCTTATTCCACATTGCTTTCTCGAATTGCTCCACAAATACTTTCAAAGTTGTAGAGCTATGTACATAACCATCAAAAAAGGCATTCATTGATTCCGAACGTTGGGTTGACGACATTCCCGCAAAGAAATTGGAATTGAGAAATGCGGGAACCCATCGCTCCCGTTCCTCATATAACTTGGCCAACCACTCATTCTCCTCAAGATGATGTAAAGTGATGGTATGATTCCATTTTTCTTCAAACTCTTCCACTGTCATTGAATCATGCACGGCTTTAAGCAAATAATGCTTTATATCTTGATAAGCTTCCAATCCAGCAAGCTTCACTGGCAACTTCATCGTAATATGCCAAATACACCAACGATGAACAGTTTCCGGAAAAACTATTTCAATGGCCCGCCGCATTGCTTGGCATTGGTCTGTGATAATGGCTTTTGGAGCAATGTCACACATACTTTGCAACCATTGCCTAAATACCCACACAAACGAATCCGTGTCTTCACTTGACAATAACCCACAACCAAGTATAATAGATTCACCATGATGATTAATTCCAATAAAAGGGGCGAATGGCATATCATACTTGTTTGTTAGATATGTGGTGTCGAACGTGATCACATCATTAAACGATTCGTATGCTGCCCTACTCCTCGCATCAACCCAAAATACATTTCGCACACGTAACTCATCATCCAAATCCAATGCATGGTAGAAGTTAGAATTTTTAGCTTGCATTCTAACGAAGTAATCGTGCAAGGCTTGTCCGTCACCCTCCTTACACTTTAAACGACGTTCCTTTATCAAGAAAGTTGCGAACATCTCTTTGATTATACGTCATATTTTCATAACCCCCTGCTTCAACGACGGAAGCCTTAATACTACTATTTATCCTAACACCAGCATTGTCATTAATCAAGAGTCTCCTTCTTGTATCCGTGCTTATATGCCGAAAAGCAGCAAAATGCCTAGATTTACTAGGACTCAACTCATGGTTATGATCCTCAATAAAACTCAATATCCTCCATTTTTTATCCGTAATATCCATTGAAGCTTTGATCCCAGCTTCACACGCATTTTTTATCGTCGACCTCTTCTTGGAAGGATCATCAACCGAACTACTGTATTTTCCCTCTCGGTTACACTTCAAGTTTACATAAGAAGTCTCACTAAAGCCCTTCTTTTTTCTTGAATTCCTTGTCATTGTTGCAAATCCTTTCGAATAAGCATAATGCTTATAAAATTCAATGACTTGTTGAAGTGAATCAAACTCCATTCCAACCCTTGGTTCAATCACTGAATTCCTCACACTCTCAGGTGTATCCTCCTGCATGTTTCCCTCAACAGGCTGTGGTAAATCCTCCACAAAACTATTACTAGCACCAAAGGATCTAACACCATCCATCTCTTGTCTACTCATGACTGCAACAACCTATAAGCCAAATACCAAAGTTAATTATAACATGTAATGTAAACTCTACGAAATAATTTATCATGTACCAATAATGATATACAACCTAAACCTAAAGTATAACATTGTGACTAGTATCAATAACAGAAAACATTCAAACACACCAACACACACTCACTAAAATTATCATTAAAAAATAACAAGATATCATGAAGATGCAGATACACCCTTTTAACTGTTTTCATGTTCCATGTTCTGAAATGAAGCTATTTAGGACTTTTTTGGATTCTTGTACTGTTTCTCAATTGACAAGCTATGAACTTTATATCTTTTTGTAACTATTTTTTCATAACATCCATAGAAACCAACATGTACCAACAACCTATGTAACATCCTTAACATCCATAGAAAGTGTGGACAATTATCTTTAAGTTTGGACATTATTGTCCACATTTTTTGGTAAATGGTAATAACATGCAAGTGAACCCAGAACCAACATAGCAACAATTACATTTGAAAAAACCCATTATCATTAAAAAAATAACATGAAAAAACCCATTAAACATCTTATAGCCATAATACAATAATCATGAATATTTTGCTAAACCTAAAACAAGCATAATTTTTTTTTGTTTTTTTCATTTTTTATTACACAAAAAAATATGTACAGATTATCACTAAAAATAAACTTAAATAATATACACAACTAACAAAAAAGAAAAAGAGGAAAAAAAAAAAAAGCATACCACGTGAACAGTGCAGTCAATGCACCAGTGCAATGGACCTCCAAAACTCCAAAACTCACGTTCAATGCTGCTCCAAATCTCAAATGTTGGTCTCTGTCTCTGCTCCAAATGGTGACTTTGTTTCAAGCTCAAGCTACAATGGCAGCAACACTGTTTTACAGAAAAAAGGTTTCTATGTTTAAGATTACTGTTTCATTATTATTGGCAAGAAATAATAAGCACCAAAACTTCAAAAATCCAACCTTAGAACTGGCTTGATCTTCTCGGCTAAGTTGTCTTTTTTTTTTTTTACTTTCTGCTATGGACGTGTGTTTCAGTTCAGGGAGTCATGCTGAAGAAGAAGAAGACAGGCGGGAAAAAAAATATAGTTGCTGTGCTGTTAGGTCACTTAGGTGTGGGCCTCTCTCACGTGCTTTGCCATGCCCCATTTTTAGCAAAATTTTTAGTGTGTTTGGCAACAAAGATAGTTGCATTCCTCATTAAAATAGCTGATTTTGCACTCATGGGACCCGCATGACTGCTTGCTGCCGTGGCCCAGTTATATGCTGCCACATCCATGGTGTGAAAACACTGTTTCACACCATGGTGTGAACGTAGCAGCTTCCTTTTTTTTTTAGCTGAATACAACAAAATCACAAGCCTTTACGTCATTGTCTGCGATGGCAAAAGAATATCTAAGCAATTGTGTGATAAATATTAGATTAAAGTTTACTTTTGACTCTCTAATCTAGGGGCTGTTTTCATTTTAGTCCTTAATTTCAAAAGTTTTCATTTGGGCCCATAGGTTTGAGTAGTTTTCAAAAAAGTCCTTCCTTCCAACTTTGTTACCAAGATTCTATTAAATGTTACATGACATAACCCATCCAAGTCATCATTTTTTATTGATATTTAATTAAATTCAGAATTTTTAATTAAAAAATAATCAAATATTTTTTTTATTAAAAAATCCAAAAATTATTGAAAAATAAAATAAAATTACAATTTTTTTTTTAATGAAATTGATTTGAGGAAGAACATAAAATTTGATTTAATAAATTTTTTTTTCATTTTATTATTATTAATAATTTTTTATATAATATATATGACATGGCAAGACCACGTGGCAAAAAATAGTGAGGTTGACACGTGATTGGTGTTTAGTTGGCATTTAATGGAGATGACTTTAATTGAGATGAACGGAATGACTCATTTGACAACTAAACAGACTTATATGGCCCAAATGAAAAATTTTGAAGTTAGGGGTTCAAAATGAAAATACCTTTTAAGTTAGGGGACCAAAAATAGACTTTAGTCTAAATATTAAGTGTAAAAGCCAAATTTCTCAAGGGACATATCCTTGGTGAGAGACAGTATGTTTGATAGGGATAAAATATCATGAGGCATTGGTCATGACATAACTTTTCTTCTTCTTCCTATAATGCCACCACCCATCGGGAAAAAAATCGTAACAACTAATAATCTAACTATAGGAAGTTGAAATAAAAGATTAAGTTAATCTACTCTAATTTTGTGTTAAGTTTTAGTCTAATTTGAAACTACTTTACTGGAGGGTTTCAACTCTAGGGCTAAAAACATTGTGAAGCTCAATGGGTTTGAGACCCATAAATGAGGAGCCACAAGCCAATCAAGAGGTCCATCATGAAAAAATTATAAAATACTCCCGAAGTATACTAAATGTGTATTCTCTCCTCTCACATGAACGGCAGGTTTCATCATAAATTTAATTAACGTGATCTACCACTCATGTGAGAGAATGAAGTATGCATTTAATGTACTAAAAAAGTATTTTATAATTACCCGCCCATCACGGTAGTATTAAAAACCATAGTTAATAGAACCGTACCAAGTATTGAACCATCAACGGAGTGGGATAGTGGTTCACTGGTTCAACCGTTGGGTTATTGGTAAAACTATTGGATTAATACTTTATTAATTTATAATATAATATAAATGAATTTATTAAAGAATAATCAAATACAACAATATATTATACAAAAATAAGCTGGTGTTCAATTTAGATATAAATATGTAGTATACCTAAGATTTTTTAAATTAATAGAATATTATAATATTATTGTTCAGAAAATTCATTCAAATATAAGTTTAATTTTTTATATAAAAAAGTGATTACATGTATAACACTTGAATTTATCTTTTGACTACTTATTTCAAGTTTAAAATCAAAATATTAAAAAATCCATAAATAAAAGTACAAAATGGAAAGAAAGTATGATTATTTGATCAAAATAACTTAACATAAAAAACCAAGATAGCTCGAATAAAGCTGTGTGGTTCTATATTTTTCTAAAAAAAACGTTGATTTTTCATGATTTAATTGTTTTTTTTTATCGTTTTTTTTAAATCAAATCGATATATGTCTTTCATACCGTCCAAACCGGAATTTGTACGGTTCACCAGTTTGACAGTTCAATCACCAATTCGGTACAGTTTTTATATCTATTTTAAAAACCACTAGCCGCAAATCTACTGAAAATGAAATCTAAGAATATACTCTCTTTTTTAGAGACAGAGCCATTGACAACTTTGACTAATACCCAATTTGGAATTTATTATTATCAATTGGTTCACAGTTCCAAGGTAAAGAAAACTACTAAGTGACAAACAAATGAGAAACATAGGCTATTGGGGAAGTTCATGCCACTGATGAGAAGTAATTTCTTTGTGTTTTTAGCAATTACAAAACTCATTAAACTTTTTTGATAATCAAAACTCATTTAATTACTGGATTCCTAAACATGAAAACCACCGGAAAGCAACAAAAAACATAGAATATTATTGCAATTGAAAATGAAAACAACTATTCTGCAACCCAGCTTTGCTCATACGAAAACAAATAAAAATAAGGTCATATGCCCAACCCAAGCATGGATAAGGATCCTCTCCATTTGAAATAAAATGGAGATTCTCCATTTCATGGTCTGGATTAAATATCACAGATCTAATAGTGTACAGACTACCACATCATTTAAAATTTTAAATGACAAGGCAGTCTATATATCGTTAGATGTGTGAAATAAAATCTTAACCATGAAATGGACAAATGTAGAGATTTTCAAATGGAGAGGATCCTTATCCCCCAAGCATAGCCTGTTACATCAATAAAATACAGACAACAAACCAAGCCTAACCAACTTCCTTTGTTGATGCAATGACATCCTCGATGCAAAATAATTGTATGATGCATCCTTTGGTCTCATATTGTGAAATCTGAAAACCTAGTGTTAGCACTAATTTAACAATTTCGGGCTGAAAATAAAGTCTGACTTAGTATTAAAAAGAGGCCCAATACATTGGCCCAAGACCGATATTAATTCAATTGGTTAAAGCTCAATTACAGTGGCATGACCCAATCTATTTTAATAAACGGTTACTTTGATTACAGTCATGAGCACGCACTTTGAAGACGTGCGAGGCAGTTCCTAGCAGTTGGGAAGTTTGATCCAAAACAAAGACATATGTTGCTCAAACCAAAATTAAGGAGACTCAGATTAATCTCGAGGAAACACACTGACGTTAACTGTTAGATTTTTCAGTATAGATATGAAGGTTCTCATTCAAGAAAAGCACGCTTCAACCCTTTCAACAAATTAAAAAAAAAAAAGTGAATATTTGAGATCATAATGAGGAATTTAGTTCAGTGAGATCAATAGCTTAGTCTTGACATCCAGTTAATTAGACATACTGCTCTTAGATTTCAAAAGTTTCATGCTTGTAAGTTTTTTTAGTGTATTTCTATTATTTCCTTTGTAAGTTCTAACGGAAGTAATGTATCTGTTTATGTAATTTGATCCATATTATAATTTACTTCGATGTTGTTCCATGTTAATGCTTTAAGTCAATTTTAATAAGTGTTTTCTTCATGAAATTGTCACCTTGAGGTAATCATGAGTTTAGAAATAACTTAGATTTCACTTCAACCTACTGTTTATATTAATTGCTTGCACTTATATTTCATCATCTTTAGTTTAATTTGGCATTATTCACAAAAAGTCATTTTTGTTGAGGCAATTCCAAACCTTTCCGATTAGATTCGAAGTAGATTGCACATTTAATTTAAAAGTTTGTAAAAGTTTTGAAATAGTCATTTGTTTCCTTCAAACAAATTGACTATCATCCACATATAATTTCAATTTGATACAAACACATGCAGAGTTAACAACATTTCAATTCTATGTCATTAATTACCTCATCAATTAGCAGACTCAAAGGGAAAAGGAGATAAAAATATAAATTCTAATATTATTAACTTAAAATATTAAACAGAGAGCAAAAGGCAGCATAATTACTTACATACTCACCCAAAAAAAAAAAAACAATCAACCTTCATTATAGCCCAAAACTCAGATTCTATCAAGAAATTACCTTACTTCATATCAATTCAAGTCTAAGCTCCTTTTAATGGGTTTTGGTGGTGGAGAGCATGACTCAAGCATTTCATCGAACAATTTGTTTGGGGGTGATGGGGTTCATATCTCTTCGCGTGAAGAGTGAGGATAAAATTAGAGATAGAGATGATTCAATTAGAATATTGTAAAGGATGCAAATTAATGACTCTAACCTTTAATGGGCAATAATAAATTTAAGCAAATATTGCATGGTTTTGTTGAGGTAGAAAATTCTATTACCATGCAAAGAACACTCTTGAAACTTTGTAAAAGGCAGTGCCTGCCTTCCATCTTCATCTCCACTAGTAGTCTTTACATCTTCCATATCTCCTCCAAGCTTTGAATCAATCTTTCTCTTTACCACATCATAATTTCAAAACTTGAGCCCCCCATATGAGGATTTAACTTGTATGAGACAAGTTCAAAATCTCCCACATAGTTCTTACTTCTTAGCATACAGAGGAAGCAAAGCCTCAAGGTAGACTGCTAATTATTGTTAAACTAGCATTTTTTTTAGCAAAATTCATGGCCATATGTACCACATATAAACAATATAGAAGCAAAATCCATGAATTTGGTCTAAAAAAAATCAGCAGTGCAGGAATAAATTAAAAACACTCCTCCCAACAATTTTAGTCCCAGCCATTCTTCTGCACATACACAACAGAAATGGTTAACACATTCAGTTTATGCCTATAGAAAATGAGAGTTATGCTAAGTAAGTAAACGAAGAATAATAATTACAACGTAACCATTTTAAACTTAACATAACACAATAATTTTATGCTTCTAACAATTGAATAACTTTCAGAAATTGATCACATTCAGTTTATGCTTATAGAAAATGAGATTTATGCTAAGTACATAAAGAAGAATAATTAATTACACGTAACCATTTTAAACTTGACATAACACAATAATATTCCTTCGCATATGGAAGGAAATCTAACAATTGAATCACTTTCAGAAATTGACCACAAGATAACATCGAACCAAGTGCTGGTGTTTTGCACGTGCAAAACGGAGACAGACATGAATACTAAGACTTAAACCAAGGACTTCACGAACAACCTGGATTTGATACACCAATTTATTTAAGATGTTCCTTGTGCAACCTCAAGAAGCCTTCTTCTGTTTGTACCTTTCTGGCAAAAACGATATAAACCAATAGATTCAAGAAGCTGAGACCAGCCAAAAGCCAGAAGAAATAGTCAAGATGGCCCTCATTCAAGTTATCTGGAATCCATCCAACATTCCCACCTTTTGTTGTGAAGTATGTTACAATGGTCAAAATCAAAGAGCTCAAGTAATTCCCCAATGAATTTGTGAGAAGTGATAATGCACTGCATAAACTACGCATGGCGTCTGGTGCTTGCTCATAGAAGAACTCATGCTGTCCAATGAATGTAAATACCTCTGCAGCACCCAACAAGAAGTATTGGGGAACTTGCCAGAATATACTTAGTGGTACAGCAACATCTTCATCTACTAAACCCATCTCTCTTGCAATCTGCAATCGCTCAATCTCTACTATTGCAGCCTGCTGCCATGCAAAGGACTGATGTAAAGAGGCCAATTCCCATCCTTTGCAACTCTGAGAAGCCCCTCTCATTGTGTGTAAATTTCCTTGCAATTGGGATGATTACCATGTCGTAGATAGGGACCCAAATAATGACACTGATGATGTTGAAACTTGAGAGAGAGGCTGCAGGAATGCTGAAAGAACCTACACTTCTGTCCATCATTTTCCCTTGTTCCACAAACAATGATGACATTTGAGCATAAACAGCAGAAAAGATAATTCCAGATGCCCAGATTGGAAACATGCGGACCAAAATCTTCAATTCCTCCACCTGTGTCACAGTGCAAAGCCTCCATGGATTGGAGAAGTCTACCCTTTTTATCTCAGCATCTGAGACCACAGCAGCTTTATCAAGGCACCTACAAGAAAAGATATAGTGAAAACTTTTACAAAGCAGAACTTGTTTTTTAGTTTAGGAATTCCATAGAAAAAGAATATATTAAACTTCCATGTAAGTGCTCAAAATATTGGCTAAGCTCACGATAATGAAGAAGAAGATTACTTCAGCTCCTCGCTGTGCTCCAGTTTCCGACTTCCTTTAATGGTGGAGCTCATGTCTTGTGTTTCGTAAAGGATACTACTGTCCTCTGGGACCTCCAAATTCCACTTATGAAATGAGGCAACAAAAACCTGGCAAATTCTTGTAAGAGGGCTTCCCCCAGGTCTATGTAATCTATAGAAGGGAGTGCCTAAAAAGAAGATTGCAATACCAATGCCCAAAACCAATGTAGGAATGCCATATCCGAGACCCCACCCAATATCTTCTTGAACCAACACCACTAGACTACTCGATATAAGAGCACCAATGTTGTTAGAAAAGTAAAACCAGTTGAAGAAGGATCCCTTCTTTCCTTTTTCCATACGATCAGTATCATCATATTGATCTGCCCCAAAGGGCCAAATACACGGTTTGATCCCACCAGTCCCTAGTGCAACCAAATAGAGTCCAATGAAGAATACTGTATACTGAGCTGCAGTAGCTGAAGGGCATACTGAATCCACACATTCAGCAGGCTGTAATGCAGGAATCAATGCACAGAGAGTCAAAGTACACATCCCCTGTACAAGATAACAGCCAACCAAGATGTCAAATACATAGATTAGAAAAATGGGTAAACAGAAGCAATCAATGAAGATTATAATAAGAAAAAAACCGTATGACAGACTGACACCATTGCGCTCACTAGAGCTTGCGTAAAGTTTTTTCTTCACTGAAATTTCCCTAACCTTGCTAACATCAACATGCACTGACCTAATCTATCACACTTCAACAAAACACCATCCATTCATCCCAACCTATCTGAAGGTGGATATAGCAGACTACGCTCAAAACACTATTATGGATGCATTTTTGTAATCCATACGACACAATCAGAAACATGAAACTTAGACTCCTGAATAATAAATATAGGATTCTTGCATACTTTGCTGCTGACCGTTATGCCTAGTAACTGAAATGGAACATATCAGGGTCAAAAGTTCAAAGAAAAAGTTGAGATTTAGTATAACAGGATGCCATCAATACGCTCTTTAGTCCTCATTTATATTCTTTCATATTCATCAATTAACTAGATGAAATTTATGGCATAAGGCTCTAGCTCTGCTGATTCAAGAGACTTGAGGATGTGTGAGAGGCAATTTTCTCCAGTGTTTTAAATGAAATAAGTCTCTCCAAAAGAACAATAAGAAAATGATAACTTCAGCTTATGCTTACAATGAGGTAAAATGCAAAGAAAACTGTCATTGTCCAATATCTTCCCCAGTAAGCATCAGCTAAGACACCTCCAATTAGAGGTATAAAATAACAAGTGCCTTCCCAAGTGGTAACATTTCTTGCAGCAGAGGCATTTCCTTCATGTAGTTTGCTGGTAAGATAAGTAACAAGATTAGAGGAAATCCCATAGAAGGCCAAGCGTTCACAACCTCCAGCACCTGTATTATATGTTACAATTGTTAAAAACTTCAAAAAAGAAAATAAAAATAAAAATGATATATTTGGTTACATGTGATCAATATAAGGAACAATAATTACCAAGAATGAAGGGGCATGCTTTCCACTTTCCAGTAGCATTCTTGAGAACAGGCCTCCCTTTAATGTCAACTGAGCCATCTCCAGTGTATGGTTCACTACTGCCATCCTGAAGAGACATTGTATGATACAAATTATCATATCTAGGTAAAGTCAAAGGAAAAGGAAGGATTCAAAATACATGCATTAACAAAAGAGAAAAATTCATCTTTCAATAAAATTTAAAGATAAGTATTCTTCTATCAAGGGTGGCCTCGGAGAAGATATATATCTGGCACTCAAATTTGTCCATGGGTAAGTTCACCACAGAGTACCTCCTCAATAACAAATTATCACATATCATGTATGCACATCGGTGTGGCAATTAGGTCTAAACTTCATGTACCATGGTTCCATTTCAAATCCCTAATGGGCCAAGGCAATATAATTTCCCCTCTTCATGTACAAGCACATTAGATATTTAGATGCCATTTTTATATGGGCACTGGCTCAAATAACCTGTGTAGTCTTGTTGAAAGAGGAATATGGTACTTAGGCCCAAAACACACACAAACCCTCATTACCTATTAGATGATTAAAGAAGAATGTACTGCAACCACTAACTAATACCAACCATTCAGGTAGTATTTTTAGTAGTGTTTCAGGTTATAATATCTGATGATGAAAGCAAATTTTAATGCAGCATCTAACCAAAAGATAAAGTTTTAATTAAATTCTAGAACTGCTAAGGTATAATCAATTTTGGTTCAAGTAGTCGAAAAAGTGGAATTAGTTTCTGGAGATCATTACCTATCAGCTGCAATTCTTGAAACGTGTTTGAAATTTAAATACTCACTATAAATTCTGTAGTTTGTGATGCTTGACATCTAGTTGAATCAATTTTCTGCATACTTCTTGATCAATTCAAAAGTGGTTCGCACACTATCATCACAGTAACTTATTCTTCATCCTTAATCCCTTTCACTTCAATGAACCCTTGTTAAGTCCTTTCTCTCTCAATTAAGAACTTCTTGACTTCACATATCAAAGATTCCCGGCTTTTGGAGTAAATTATATTCAAATGTGTCATTTCTTTATACCAATGTTATGGCTTCCCAGTGTTCATTCTTATACAACTATGAACACATACAAGAGTGCATATGTTTGATTTAAAAACAAATTTAATGAAGTCAAGAAAAGCATTAAACAAAACCATGATCTTTGAAATTCACTGGTAGACTGCTGAATGACTATTGGATGAAAATTTAGTGCCATCCATTTATCTTGATTTCTTAATTACCCCATCCACCTGCGTCATCACACTTTTAGGTGCACATCTTATCCAAGATGACTCACTTTGTAGCTCCCAATTTATTAAAGAAAAAGCGTGCTCCAATGGAGTTACAAAAACAGGTAAGGAAGTATATATAATATTTCAGTGAGGAATAAAGAGCAAAACAATCTATGAAAATCAACGTCCTACCTACTTCACACCCATCTAGCAATTATACATCATGCCAATAAAGCTCAATACCATTTGACATGATAAAGCAAGTAAAAAAAATATTTTCTTCTTGGAAAATTTGTGCTTCTAGGGCCAAGTTTTCTGAGATGGCTGGTCTCTCTCTCTCTCTATGTGTGCGCGCGCATGCCTTCGTGTTCCCCAACCACAAGTAATAGGCAGAAAACTATACGAGAAAAAGGGATAAAAAGCCTAGAGAATATGTAAAAAGGACACGAGTAGATCACAAGCTACCAGTCAACTCAACATGTCCTTCATCACTGTCTATCTTGAGCTATATGACCAGTATAAGTCAAGAAACCCACCCAAAAAAAAAAAAGTTTTCTACACCAATAGAAAAATGGATCAATGCAAAGAGACTTCAAGGAAAATTAAATTGATTCACTCTTTCAAGATCCAAGACCACAAAATAAAATTTATATGGTCAACCACAATCATTTTCTCCCAACAAACTGAAAAAGCAAAAAAGAGAGGGGGAAACGACTACACACACTACACAGTCCATTGACGGTCAAATAATAGACTGCAAATAATCCACCTTGTAAATATCAAAAAGTAAATAGCAAACCAATAAAAATAAAGACGTGTCTGAGATCAAAAGGTACACTTCTGACATACACATACAGATAACAAAAGAGAGGTTAGAACTTAGAACCTGTAAAAGAGCATCATCTTCCAAGACAGATCTCTCTTCGTCCACAGAAGCCATCTCTCTCTCTCTTTGAAAATCAAAGACTTGTAATATTAATCTAAGAGGTGGGAATACTTTAGTAATGAAGTGTAGGCCAAGAATCTACGTGACATGCAATAAGGGGCGTAGCAGTAGAATTCACTGTTAATCCTAATTTTCCTGAATGGATGGTCAAAGCTTAAGAAGAACGGTAGCTTAGGTAAGGCCTAATGTCCACAAGAGATGAAGAGAAGAGACGTTAGATAATTTTGTTCCTCATCAACAGTGATGTTGAAAGGACAGTTGACTCATCACTTCTCTCAACATAAACAATCAAACAGGGATGATACAGCTAAACACTGATTGTGATGGCCAAAAAATCTCTGGATCTCTTGCTCATGATTGAATAGATATAGGGAGACACAGAAACCAGAACCCAGATGGAAAAGGAGTGCAGTTGAGCTTGATGTTTAGGTTGAAGACCAACATAACAAGTCAGTGTTACTGAGAGGTAGGATAGGGAAGCAGAAGAGAAGGTTGAGAGCATGACAGTGAATAATCTAGGACAAGCTTACCTTTACCTGTCGACTATTGAGTCATGCTATTAGGGAGCTCTGACGCATCAACATGTGCCCCTTGCTATGTGTTACAGTGTTTAAACTAGGGATGTTAAATTAGTTGGGATTAAATGAGTTGGGTCTTTAAAAATCCAATTGTCCATTTAGGCTTATTTAATAAAGTATATATAGCTCATACCTAACCCAACCTTTCTGTCCATTTACCTAATTATTTTATATATGTAAATGGTCAAAATATCTTAGAATTTCTAAAATGATAAAAATGTCCATAAAAATGACAAAAATATTCTCAAATGATCAATAAGTGGGTTTTGGTAAATTTGTTAGATGTTCAATAAGCAATCCAATTAAAGTCCAATTAAACTCAACTTAATTGACTCTAATTGGGTTAGCACCTATTTGCCAATTTATTAAATAAGTGGATTTGGTTGGACAATTAGTGAATGGGTTTGAGTGGGCTAATGGGTTTGGGTTTTTTTTGTCACCCCTACTCTAAAGTCCAAACCAAAGCCCCTCGCTCTCTGGGAGATACTTTTATGACAATTATCCCGTGCCAACATATTGAGGCTAAGACCTTATGTCTATTCCTACGTGAGCAACAATACTACATAGACAATAAATTTGACGACTACTAAAGTAATGGCAAATTATGATTAGTGTCAATCATTATTACCATAGGAACAACACTACAAATTTGACAACTACTAAGGTTACAAATAGTAATTATACAACATTACTTTCACATAAGGAACATCACTAACATCTTTTTTATTATACTCCAATCATAATCCGTCACCTCAACAGTTTGTAAAATTGGCCTGTGGCACTTACTCTCTTAACAATTCACAACTTAAAAGAATTAGTGGAATGACATTGATCAAATACAGAAGCTTAAATTTTGCCATAAATATCAATGTAATAGTTAGACACTCAATATCCTTGGAACCTAGAAGGAGATTTAATAATTGCGGATAGTGTAAAGTTATATACAGACCATTCGTCACAGACTCCTTTCAAGAAACAAATGGCTATCACACAATCCTTTACAAACCCTTCAGTTTATAATTTTCAGAATTGACACCTTCTAAGAGAATCCTTAAGAAGCCTTCTTCTGCTTGTATTTTTTGGCACAGACAACATATATCAGCATATTTAAGAAGCTGAGTCCGGCCAAAAGCCAGAAAAAGTAATCAAGATGACCCTGGTTCAAATTATCAGGGATCCATCCAGTGCTCCCGCCCTTTGTAGTGAGGTAAGTTACTATTGTCAGAATCAAAGAGCTCAGGTAGTTCCCCAATGAATTTGTCAAAAGAGACAACGCACTGCACAAACTTCGCATGGCGTCTGGAGATTGGTCATAGAAGAACTCAAGCTGCCCTATAAATGTAAATACCTCTGCAGCACCCAACAAAAAATACTGGGGTATTTGCCAGAAGATACTAAGTGGTACAGCGACGTCTTCATCAACCAACCCAAGCTCTCTTGCAATCTGCAACCGTTTAATCTCTACCAAAGCAGCAGCTGACATGCACAGGACAGAAATAAAGAGGCCAATTCCCATTCGCTGCAGCTCCGAGAAGCCTCGCTCCTTGCCAGTAAATTTCCTTGCAATTGGGACAATTACCCTATCATATACGGGGACCCAGAAAATAACACTGATGACATCAAAGGATGAGAGAGAGGCTGGAGGAATTGTGAAAGAACCAATGGTTGTGTCCATCACCATTCCTTGCTCCACAAACATTGTAGACATCTGGGCATAAACAGCAGAAAAGACAATTCCAGTAGCCCAGATTGGAAACATACGGATCAAAATCTTCAATTCTTCCACCTGTGTTACAGTGCAAAGCCTCCATGGATTAGATAAGTCCTCACTTTTGCTCTCAGCATCTGACACTACAGCAGCTTTATCAAGGCACCTGCAGCAAAAATAAAGGAACAGTGAAATTTTTTCTCAGGCATAAATACAGTGAAATGATCTCATGTCATCAGTACAACACTACAAGAGATTACTATTTGACTAAGGAAATATAAATCTAAAAAGAGTCAAAATTTTAAGATAAGAAAGGGCAGCAAATTTTCTACCCTTTACATTTTTGTTTTTGTTTTATTTTTTATTTTTTCAAATCGGACTTAATTACACTTCCCACATTATTGCAGATTTTCTTGACCACTCATGTTATCCAGTCTTCCCTCTGAAACTGTATGGTACAAAAGTAACAGGATATTATCCCAAGCTCTGCATAAATCTAGGAGAACAAACAAAGAAGAAATTAACTTTTTTTTTTGCTAGGTGAAGATGCCAGGGATAGGTATATCCACCACAAGGGTGGAGGTGCCCATAGGCCAAATGGCCATTGGCATAAAAGATACAAAGATAAATAGCTTGTGCATTAATTATAGAACATAGCATTAATTATAAAGAACAAGAATAATATTCTTTCAAATAATATGCTTACTCAACCAATATAAGAATAAATGAAAGAATTATTAAAGATTAACAAGGCCTCCCTATTTAACATTTTATAACTTCCCATGGAAAACAAAGAGGAATGAATAATATTCCATAGTGTTTTGCAATTTATCTAATAAGATGAGCACATCATATTTTCATAGAACTCAAACGAGTACCACCATTATGAGAATAAAGTAGATAATGTAATTCTTTTCTTTTCTTTTTTCCCTTCTTCTTTCTCCAGATAAGGTTCTAAAATACCCAGCAAACCCACCATTTACCACTTGAGCAAACGCCCATGGGCCTTTGTCCCTATTTATTATTTTCATTTTAGTGATACGAATTTTTCATGACTAACTTCTGTGTTTAAATGGAAAACAAAGAGGAAAGGTCTCGATTGATGGGTGTCCAAAACACCCACTGGTAAGTGCTGTGTATATCTAATTATAGTTTAGTGAAATAGATCCCCCATTGACAAAAGAAAACCAATAATGGCTAGGAATACATGTTTAAGAACTGAAAAGTATTTAAGTCAGGACAATGCTAGAGAAATTACTTCAATTCATTGGTGTGCTCCAGTTTCCGACTTCCTTCAATGGCAGAGTTTTTGTCTTGTGTTTCATACAACAAAGTAATGTCTTTGGGGACCTCCAGACTCCTTTTGTGGAATGATGCAGCCAAAACCTGGCACATTCGTGTAATAGGACTTCCCCCTGGTCTCTGAAATCTATAAATGGGAGTGCCAGAAAAGAAACTTGCAATAGCAATGCCCATAAAAATTGCAGGAATGCCAAATCCTAGACCCCACCCAGCATTGTCTTGAATCCAAACCAGAAAACTACTAGATATAAGAGCACCAATGTTGATGGAAAAATAAAACCAGTTGAAGAAGGATCCCTTCTTAACCCTTTCCCTAGAATCAGTATCATCAAACTGATCTGCACCAAACGATGAAACACAAGGTTTGATCCCACCAGTCCCCAAAGCAATCAGATAGAGCCCTAAGAAGAAGACTCCGTACTGAGCTGGAGTAGCTGATGGGCATACAGAACCCACACATTCAGTAGGTCTCAATCCAGGAACAGACGCTGAGAGTGTCAATGTACACATTCCCTGCGCAAAAATTAATGAATCTAGATGTTACAACATTTCAAGTTCTTAAATAAATGACATGTGGACAGAAGCCATCAATAAACATAAAGAGAAGGAAAATTGTATGGTAGAAAGGCATCCCTCATTAAAACCTCATTAACAAGCATTGACATGCATCAGAAGGGAGGGTGATTGATGCTTTTTGATGATATCATAGTTTCCTGATGTTGCTTAGAAATGTAGCCTGTTGGAACAGAGCAATTTTGCTGTTCTGATTACAACCTATGCTCTTGAGGTCAAAGAAGTGGTATGGAAGGAAGGGATTCAGGTCAGTGTGCACCAAAGTGGTGTTCCAAAAATTTTTAAATAATTATTGCTCCTCAATTCTACTCTTTCATGTCCTTCACCTTCTTTAAAAAAGGTTGTACCTAGTGCACTCTCACTTCTGTGGGGTATTAGAGAGGTGGTTGGTAGGCAGCCTTACCTCCAATTTTGGAGAGGCTGATTTCTGGATTCAAACCCTCAACATATCGCTTGGGCAGAGGGCACTTGCCATCCAACAAGGCCCGCCTTTCAATTACTAAAATTGATTAAATAAGGCATTTTCCATCATACCGTGTTAAGTGGCACATCCCAAAGTTCTTAATTATTGTGATTCAACAATAATACCAGTATAATCCTTTATTTAAGTGAGAATGACCCAGATCAAACTTTAGCATTTCACAATACCTAGGGACATGCTTACAAAGTCATCTAAGTTAGAACTTATGCGCTAGGATCATGATCATCTTCGAACATATAGCTTGATCACTCCCTTCGTAAATGGATCATTTCCTGACATAGAACAAAATATATCCAGCAGTATGGCCAAGGTGACATTTCGTGATGTATTGTTATTGTCATAGATATATAATTGCAAAAACCCAGCCTATAAGTAGCCTAAGTTTATGCCATGCGGCTTGCTCTTTGAAAAGAGAATTGGAAATGCTCTTTCCTAGCATTCCACATCAACTTTCAATAATTTATTTTCTTCTTTGGTACACTTGATACTTGAAGTCTGAAGGCAATAATTACATTTCCACTATGTTTGGTTTCACCTAAAGGGAGGGAAGGGAAAAGAAATGTGATGCAGCCAGTCGTGTGGTTTTGGATGATTGATTTGTTATTATGTGTGGGCTTTGGTTCTTCAATTAGGGTTTGGTTTACCAATTCTAGGAGAAATTGAGGTTAGGGTCTATTTTAAGACTTATTTTATGGAAAAATTCAATTTCCGGCCCATGTAAATCAAATCTTTCCTGTGAACCCAAACCCTTCTTCTAAAGTTCTAAACCTAAAATCCAATTGAAGTACAAGTCGTGTGGTTTTAAAGGTTTAGTTCACCAATGTGAATTAAATTCAATGTTTTAGGCTTTTTCTCAAGTTTTTTAGGGAACCAAGAAAACTTTGCAACAATTGAATCAAAGGGTGTGTTCAATAGAAGCAAAACTGGAAGAATTTTTTACTATTAAAGAAACTTTGTAAAAGCTGTCAGCTGCTCTTTTGGCAAAATATCCTGCTAGAATAGCTACTGATCAAGAACTTAGATATTCAAAGTTAGACCCAAGTTTATCCCCACCCTTGTTGGTAAACATTGCACCCATTATCCATTCAAATCTGATGGATATGGCCCTGCCAATTTGCTCTCACAGAAGCCTCAATTGAGTGTTGGTTCAATGCCTCAAGGTGTGGTATTAAGGAGAGAAACTCAGCCTTATAGTTCACCACAAGTCCAATCTTCAGGAAGAGACAAAAAAAATACATTACAAGGGCAGTGGAGACCACAAAGGAGCAAGGTGAGCACAAGG
>OU015771.1:8482846-8509895 GCA_907173295.1 Fagus sylvatica | reverse complement strand
TGTAGGTGCCTTGATAAAGCTGCTGTGGTCTCAGATGCTGAGATAAAAAGGGTAGACTTCTCCAATCCATGGAGGCTTTGCACTGTGACACAGGTGGAGGAATTGAAGATTTTGGTCCGCATGTTTCCAATCTGGGCATCTGGAATTATCTTTTCTGCTGTTTATGCTCAAATGTCATCATTGTTTGTGGAACAAGGGAAAATGATGGACAGAAGTGTAGGTTCTTTCAGCATTCCTGCAGCCTCTCTCTCAAGTTTCAACATCATCAGTGTTATTATTCGGGTCCCTATCTACGAGATGGCAATCGTCCCAATTGCAAGGAAATTTACACACAATGAGAGGGGCTTCTCAGAGTTGCAAAGGATGGGAATTGGCCTCTTTACATCAGTCCTTTGCATGGCAGCGGCTGCAATAGTAGAGATTGAGCGATTGCAGATTGCAAGAGAGATGGGTTTAGTAGATGAAGATGTTGCTGTACCACTAAGTATATTCTGGCAAGTTCCCCAATACTTCTTGTTGGGTGCTGCAGAGGTATTTACATTCATTGGACAGCATGAGTTCTTCTATGAGCAAGCACCAGACGCCATGCGTAGTTTATGCAGTGCATTATCACTTCTCACAAATTCATTGGGGAATTACTTGAGCTCTTTGATTTTGACCATTGTAACATACTTCACAACAAAAGGTGGGAATGTTGGATGGATTCCAGATAACTTGAATGAGGGCCATCTTGACTATTTCTTCTGGCTTTTGGCTGGTCTCAGCTTCTTGAATCTATTGGTTTATATCGTTTTTGCCAGAAGGTACAAACAGAAGAAGGCTTCTTGAGGTTGCACAAGGAACATCTTAAATCAATTGGTGTATCAAATCCAGGTTGTTCGTGAAGTCCTTGGTTTAAGTCTTAGTATTCATGTCTGTCTCCGTTTTGCACGTGCAAAACACCAGCACTTGGTTCGATGTTATATTGTGGTCAATTTCTGAAAGTGATTCAATTGTTAGATTTCCTTCCATATGCGAAGGAATATTATTGTGTTATGTCAAGTTTAAAATGGTTACGTGTAATTAATTATTCTTCTTTATGTACTTAGCATAAATCTCATTTTCTATAAGCATAAACTGAATGTGATCAATTTCTGAAAGTTATTCAATTGTTAGAAGCATAAAATTATTGTGTTATGTTAAGTTTAAAATGGTTACTTGTAATTATTATTCTTCGTTTACTTACTTAGCATAACTCTCATTTTCTATAGGCATAAACTGAATGTGTTAACCATTTCTGTTGTGTATGTGCAGAAGAATGGCTGGGACTAAAATTGTTGGGAGGAGTGTTTTTAATTTATTCCTGCACTGCTGATTTTTTTTAGACCAAATTCATGGATTTTGCTTCTATATTGTTTATATGTGGTACATATGGCCATGAATTTTGCTAAAAAAAATGCTAGTTTAACAATAATTAGCAGTCTACCTTGAGGCTTTGCTTCCTCTGTATGCTAAGAAGTAAGAACTATGTGGGAGATTTTGAACTTGTCTCATACAAGTTAAATCCTCATATTGGGGGGCTCAAGTTTTGCAATTATGATGTGGTAAAGAGAAAGATTGATTCAAAGCTTGGAGGAGATATGGAAGATGTAAAGACTACTAGTGGAGATGAAGATGGAAGGCAGGCACTGCCTTTTACAAAGTTTCCACATTTCAAAATTTCACAACTCAGTGAACCATGACCGGCAAGGTTAAAATGAGTCAAAGTGATTACTCAATTAACAATACCTTACATACTAGATTGAGAGTTTTACATATGGAGTCACCACTTAGTTATTTTAGGTTAAAATCAAGAAAACCATAAATGATAAAAAGTACATCCTCATTCAAATGAATCTCAAATTACATTGTCTTTCATAAAAATGAATAAAAACAGAAAATTACATGGCTTATTTTACTAGTTACAACCGGGACTCAGAAGCAGTGCATCAAGCAAGACCAGCTGCCTAATGTTTTTAACAATATATGAATATCTCATATATTGTAACAGGGGTAATTATACAATACCCATGTGGGTACGGTACCTATAATAGATAAAATCTCACGTTGATGGTACCAATATCACACATGATAGTACCTACTTCACATATGATGGTACCTACCATCACATTGCTTGGTATTTTAAATTTTTATTTATTATTTAAATTTAATATATATAAAAAATCATATAATACCAACATCACATTGGATAGGACCAATATCACATATGATGGTACCTATATCACATTTGATGGTACCAATAAAGTGGGTACCATATCCATAGAAAGAGTGGATATTTTAGAATGACCCATTGTAACATATATCACTGTTTTTGTTCTCCCAAAAGTTATTTTGATCAAATAATCATACTTTCTTTCCATTTTGTACTTTTATTTATGAGTTTTTTAATATTTTGATTTTAAACTTGAAATAAGTAGTCAAAAGATAAATTCAAGTGTTATACATGTAATCACTTTTTTATATAAAAAATTAAACTTATATTTGAATGAATTTTCTGAACAATAATATTATAATATTCTATTAATTTAAAAAATCTTAGGTATATATTTATATTTAAATTTAACACCAACTCATTTTTGTATAATATATTGTTGTATTTGATTATTTAATTAAATTAATTTATATTTATATTATAAATTAATAAAGTATTAATCAAACGGTTTAACCAATGACCCAACAGTTGAAACAGTGAACCACTATCCCACTTCGTTGATGGTTCAATACTTGGTACAGTTCTAATAACTATGGTTTTTAATACTTCCGTGGTGGGCAGGTAATTATAAAATATTTTTTTAGTACATTAAATGTATATTTTATTTTCTCACATGAGTGGTAGATCTCACTAATTAAATTCATAATGAGACCCGTCGTTTATGTGAGAGAAAAGAATACACATTTAGTATACTTCAGGAGTATTTCATAATTTTTTTTCGTGATGGACCTCTTGATTGGCTCGTTGCTCCTCATTTATGGGTCTCAAACCCATTGAGCTTCACAATGTTTTTAGCCCTAGAGTTGAAACCCTCCAGTAACGTAGTTTCAAATGAGAATAAAACTTAACACAAAATTAGAGTAGATTAACTTAATCTTTTATTTCAACTTCCTATAGATAGATTATTAGTTGTTACGATTTTTTTCCCCATGGGTGGTGGCATTATAGGAAGAAGAAGCAAAGTTATACCATGACCAATGCCTCATGATATTTTATTCATATCAAACATATTGTTTCTCATCAAGCGACATGTCCCTTGAGAAATTTGGTTGTTACAATTAATATTTAAACTAAAATCCACTTTTGACCCCTTAACTTAAGGGGTGCTTTCATTTTGGCTCTCTAACTTTAAAAATTCTCATTTGGGTCTTATAAGTCGGTTTAGTTGTCAAATGGGCCCTTCCTGTTCATCTCAGTTAGAGTTCCCTCCGTTAAGTGCCAACTAAAGGCCTAATCACATGTCCACGTCACCATTTTTTGCCACGTGGTCTTGTCATGTCATATATATCATATAAAAAATTATTAATAATAATAAAATGAAGAAAAAAATTTATTAAATCAAATTTTATGTTCTTCCTCAAATCAATTTCATAAAAAAAAAAATTGTAATTTTATTTTATTTTTCAGTAATTTTTGGATTTTTTAATTTTTTGATTTTTTTAATAAAAAAATTATTTGATTAATTTTTAATTAAAAAATTATGAATTTAATTAAATATTAATAAAAAATACTGACTTGGAAGAGTTATATGACATTTAACAGAATCTTGATAACAGAGTTGGACGGAAGGGCTTTTTGGAAAACTACTCAAACTTATGGGGTCCAAATAAAAACTTTTGAAATTAAAAACCAAAATGAAAACACCCATTAATTTAAGGGACTAAAAGTCGACTTTAATCTAATATTTATCCCACAATTGCTTAGATATCCTTTTGCCAACAATGACGTAAAGGCTTGTAATTTTGTATTCAGAAAAAAATAAAAAATAAAGGCTTGTAATCTAGCACGTGTGGCACTGCACCTTTGACTTCCAGATTCCGTGAATCCGATTATCAATTCTATAGTTTTATACTTTGTTGTTAACTATCTCTCAAATTTGTATTAAAATTTAATTATAACTACTGAGATATCATTAGCATTATGCAATAAGTTTGTAAAAATGAATAAATAAATCAATATGATGTTGATTGTCCGGTTTGGAATTATGTTTGCTACATTGTATACTACTAATCCTAGAATGATCAAACACCAATTTTGGTCTTTAAAAAGTAAACGGAGTAGCAATTTTTGTCATGAAGTTTAGAAAGTCATAATTGATTTTTCATATAATTTTAAATTAGTTAAGTTCAAATTATATCTCATTTAATTTTGTTAATATTATATTGGGCAAATTACAATAACCTCTCGTAAAGTTTTATAAAATAATATTATACATCTCCCATTTTAAAAAATGACATTTTAACCCATTATTACCTTTTGAAAAATAAGAGACGAAATGTTATATTTTAATAAAACTGAGAGGACGAGGTGTCATTTTTTAAAATATAAGGGAGGAAGAGTCATTTCGCAAAACCTTAAGAAATGTTATTGTAATTTGCTCTTAGTAAATTTGTATTGGATGTGTTTCTTAACAAATCTACCGGTTCATTATATAATTAATTTCGTCTTATTATACCTTTTTAGGCTTCTAATATATTAAGATGAGTAAATATTAATAACTATCTTATTTTGTATTCTATAATTAGACATAAGGCCTGTTGCTATAATGTCTCACACAGTCTCACTCATTGGAAAATCTATCTGTGCTTCATAATTGAAATAGGAAGCTCAATAAAAGATTAAAAGTTAATTTACTCTAATCAAACATGCTGTCTGTCATCAAGGGTACAGTCCCTTGAGATTTTGGTGGTTGTTGCACTTAATTTATATATATATTTCTCACAATTCTTAGATATCCTTTGCCACCGTTAAAAATGATCGATGTAAAGGCTTGCCTCATGCATCTAGCACGTTGACTTCCAGATTCCGTGAATCCAATTTGATTAGTGCCTTTATATTTTATTGTTAACTATCTGTCATATATGTATTAGAAATTTAAGTCAAAGCTACGTACTGAGATATCAGCAGCATTATGAAATAAGTCTGTAAAGAAGAATAAATAAATAGGATCTTCAGCATCAAAAAATAAATAGGATCTTTAAATTGTCCAAGGGTGCAGACCATATGGCCAACAATGAAATGCGGCGTTACAATCCTATGAAATACAAAATATGCTTGTTGGTCCAAGGAATTACACCAATAGAAAGTGTGAAAATAATAGAATAAATCATATTGGAGATCTAGCTAGAGTCAACCTTTTTGTAGATGGGTTCTAGGATACAATAAAATTCCATTCATTGATGCAAAAATGCATAAACGAGATTTTATTGATTAATTCTTGAGTTGGAATATTATTGGATCACTAGAAGATCTATGAATTGAAGAAGAAAAAGTAAGACTTGTTATCCTTATGTAAAAAAAATTATGTAAGTATTTTATTCACATCTTAAATTAAGAAGAAAAAAAAATGTAACTAAACAAATTAACATTACAAAATTATCATCCTAAAGCAAGAGGGATAATAATCCTTCACTAAAATCAAATAAGTTCAATATGGTGTACGTCTCTAAGGTGGACTATTCTATATGGTATAGATCTACTACAATTGGTGTCAATAAAAAAGAAAAAAACCATAGCAAACAAAGTGAAAAATGGCATTATTGTAACATCCTAGAATGGTAGATACTAGATGCTAAATAGTAAGCTTAGTGTGGGAAAAACTTATGCTTATTTCGTGCATCACAATAATGGAGTCAACTATAAGGATGTTATACTTTTCTCTATTAAAAAACAAAAAACTGTTGGGGGTGATATCTTTTCTAAAATAAAAAGGACGGTTCATTAAGAAAATGCAAATCACTTTTTTTTTTAGAAGAAAATGCAAATCACATAAAGGTTAATAATCTGTTCTTCACTGATTAAAATAAATGCAAACAATCAGAGACTTTAATGGGAAACAATCACAAATGAAAACAACATATAATCAAATACGAATGCAATTGCCATAGTAAAATCATAAATGAGGAAGCAATCACTTAGGAAAGAATTTCCATCCATCAAGCAAAATAATGTTTTAAAAAAATCTATTATATATAAACTAAAAGGCTAAGTTGAGAGAAGGTTTTTGCCTTACTCCAAACACTGTTGTGTCAGAATCCCTGCCACTGTTGCGTCTGAATCCCTGCCATTGACACAGATTCCTTCCCATTACGTTATCCTTTGGCCCATGCCTTGTTTCTGAAGTCTATCTAACTATCTAGAAACTTTAAACTGCTTTCTATTATTTATGATCATTTGAAATCACACACACTCACACACAAAACAAAGATACAGAGATGGGTTCGTTGGAGGATGAGAGATCGCTCTTGGAACATGGTCTTATACAGGTTTTCTATCTCTCTCTTATTGCTACTCCTGTATATGAATAAAATTGATTAACTATGTTTATTTTTCATTGACTATCTTTATCAACCTTCAATTTTGGGTCTTTTTGGTTTTGGGATTATGGGTATTGGTTTAACCTGTTGGAAAGTGCTTAATTGGGTAGACCCACAAATATTTTTTTATGTAAAAAGAATTATATGGATTTTGAGGATTGTGACCCTTATTGGTTTTGTTAAAAATTGAGATGCAAAAGTTCAATCTTTGGCATTTATTATTATAATTATTATTGCCTTTATTTTGGTTTATATATAAGCATATCCAAATTGTCTCAAGCATCAGGCTGATGCTAAAGAAAAAAAGTAGGTTGACTAAGACTAACTGTAGCATAGGAACAGTGATGAGGATAATGGGTGTGTGTGGTTTTTCTGATTTTGTTTGTTTGCTGTACAATGATGAGGTTAATTTTTGAAATACAGCTCCCATTCTCTCTTAGTTTTCATTATTTTCTTGGTCTTTGACTTCATCTTCGAAAGGAAGAATGTCATCTTCATTTTGTGTACAAGTCTATGTAGCTTTTTGTTGGGGTTACCATGTAGAAATTTGAGAAACAAACAGATTTATGAGGCCTATGAAGAATGTTTTTTCCATTAACGCTGGTGACCGGTTGCTTACTGTCTTGGACGTAGATCATATTTTGCAATTTGGCCAAATAATATGCAATTGCATGATTGTATTGAAGAAAGTATTCTCTGCATATTGGTTTTTCGTCATCGTTCCTCACTCAGCACAGAAGCTTGAATGAGCACTGATACTAATTTTGATGAAGGATTTTTAAGAATTCAGCACTAAATTAGATTTCTTGATGAGATCTTGAAGGGTTCTCAATAATGACTACAGTAACCTGTGAAAGCTGCTAAAGAAGCCCCACATCAAAACTTGACCACAAATCTTGAATCTTTTGGTATTTAAGCTTGTTTTTCCTCGAAATCTTTATTGTCCACATCAGTTCCTCATTGAATTATATTCCTAATATGTCGGTAACTCATTTATAGCATAAGCAACCTATAGTCTTGTTAAATCTCCCTTGCTCACCTCGAAGGAGGGGGTATTGGGCTTATGTAGCAGACAAATTCTAATGGGGGGTGGTACTTTTTCATATATGTGCCTCCAAGAGTTATTATCTTTGATGCTCATGTTTGTATTCATTGGTCTCCTCTATTTCATATAATCTATCTTTTCATTGGACATAAGCAATGATTCACTTTGCTGTTTCTGATGAAGCACTTCAAAAAATGCCTATATAGTATACACAGTCAAGCTTTCTTTACTTTTGAACCTCCATGTACATTGTATGAAGACGTAGCATGCAAATGCTAAGGCATCTTCGATATATGGTGTTGAGAACATTTTAGTTGAGTGGGACGAGAGGTTAAAGTTTTGACTCATGAACTGAAATGTGTTTTTGGATGAAGATATGAGTTGAGCTATGAGGAGTTTGAGCAACTTTTAAAGAGACCAAGAAGTCTGTAGCAATGGTTAAATATGACATGCTGCACAAGCTACCAACTTTATGGTAGATTCATACAAATGCGAAATCTATGCAGATGCTCTTGTAATTGCACCCGATGCCTCAGAGATTTTTATTAACTAATTCGATTTTAACATTTCAAACCAAAATCTAGTTGTTTCCTTATAACTTCTCCTAAGCTTTCTTGTATTAGCCTATTAGGTTATATGCTGTATTAAATTGGAGATTATCACATTCATTTATACAATTTTGTACATTTGTCATTTGTTAGTGGCCACTTAATTTAAAAATATAGTCACTGCAAGCATGTATTCAATTTTTTTTTTTTTTCATTTTGTGCTTTTCATTTGAAATTTGTGTGTATTCCCTTGCATGCTAACTGAATTGTTCGACTTTGCTCAAACTTCTTTAGTTACTTACCTCAGGAAAGGCCCAAGTTAATTGTCATTTTTTTTTCCCTCTTTTCCTTGTTCAAAGAAGACATTCTTGTCTCATTGAGGATTTAAATTGGAGCCATTCTACTTATGTTTCTGACCAAATTGTTGTATCTATATACGAGATAAGAGGTGACTTTTTATCTATTGGCTATTGAATGTTTAATTACTGTTGGTAGTGAACTTACTAAAAAGCAATGAACCTACTCTTAAGTGCCAAATTAAAAACTTATAGGAGGTTACCTCTTGATCAAATGGTCAAATTTAATTTTCATTAAAATATGCTGTCTCTTTTATTGAGACTTTGTCTTACAATGATTTTTTTTTATTCTATTAAAAAAATATTTGGATCTTCTATTGCTCTATCCGCTTGTGACGTTTTTAATTCTACATCTTCAGAATGAAGGCGGTAGGGAGTACACAGGAGATGGCTCAGTTGACTTTCATGGAAAGCCTGTCCTGAAGCAGAATACTGGAAATTGGAGAGCATGCCCCTTCATTCTAGGTAGCCCATTGTTCTTGACATCACTCTAAATATAATATTTCAATTAATTCATTTTATTTCTAAATTTTGTGTGTTATATGAAATATAGGTACTGAAGGTTGTGAACGTCTTGCCTACTATGGGATTGCCACTAATCTTGTTACTTATCTTACCACCAAATTACATGAAGGAAATGTTTCTGCTGCAAGAAATGTTACTACTTGGCAAGGCACTTGTTATCTTACACCCCTCATTGGGGCTGTCTTAGCAGATGCTTACTGGGGAAGATATTGGACAATTGCTGCTTTCTCCACCATTTACTTCATTGTAAGTATACACTATATATATTCCTCTTTTAAGTATATCATTACAAATAATTTATCACATGCCCTCACACACATCTTCATGTCCCTCAAACCAGCAAAGCTCTAGCCTTTGATTCTTATTTCTTTTTCATTTTTATTGTTTCACATTCTTTTTTGTATATATATATATATGTATAGGTAAAATAATTGTATTGATAAGAAAGAGCTCCCCATTGTGCATAAATTATGCACTATGGGGAGAATGATCTCACACTTTCAATTTATAGAGATTAGAGAATTATAAGGTATTTCAGAAAGAAAAAAAAAATAGTTACTGCAGCTAGGCGATATCCTGTGCAATGCACAGACAGTTAAAGTTTCATTTGAAACAATTTGCAGGAAGTTTTCTATATGGTTTATATATACTGGGGGTGACTTTGGTCTCGTGGGGTATGGTCTCATAATATTACAAATGACAGGCCTTTTACTACAAATGACACCCCCAATGGGATGGTCACGTGAAGGGACCAAAGAATTTCCGATATATAATATAATACAGCCAATGAGCTCTAGCTCAACAGACACTTCCTCCCATAAGAATGGTGGAGGTGAGGTCGTGGGTTCAAAACCCATTCAGTATGTGTAACTTATCAATAAAAAAATGCTCATAAACCCTCCCATAAAAATGGTGGAGGGTGAGGTCGTGGGTTCCACGGTTCGGTGTCCGTCCAAATTGGTCCTGTAGTATCTAGTGACATATTTTGGAACCCAGACCTCACACTCGATCTGTCTCACTGGTTACTGCAAGTTACAAGCTTATAAATTATGCAGCTGAGATTCATACAGTGGAGGTTTGAGAAATGCTCTTAAACCACAAGGTGAGACAACACCAGTGGAGGACACGTGGTTATCAAAGGATCCTCTACTGTACTTGGATGTATAGTGGAACCAATTCTGACTCTGTTTGTTGCATCACACCCTGTTGAATTGTTTCTTTGTCATCAATGGCATAGAGTGACTAGTGTTGTTGAATCTTTTTGAGATGTATTGTGAGAAGGTAGTCTTATTTTAAATATATTTTCTCTAAATTCTTCCTAGTTCTTAGTAAACAAGGAGAAATGAGAAAGAAGAATAAATAAGTCTTCTCTATTCAATCGATCCATAGCAATAACATTAATATCTTCCTTCATCTTGACTTTTCCATTATCATCCTTGTGCTCACCTTGCTCCTTTGTGGTCTCCACTGCCCTTGTAATGTATTTTTTTTGTCTCTTCCTGAATGGACTTGTGGTGAACTATAAGGCTGAGTTTCTCTCCTTAATACCACACCTTGAGGCATTGAACCAACACTCAATTGAGGCTTCTGTGAGAGCAAATTGGCAGGGCCATATCCATCAGATTTGAATGGATAATGGGTGCAATGTTTACCAACAAGGGTGGGGATAAACTTGGGTCTAACTTTGAATATCTAAGTTCTTGATCAGTAGCTATTCTAGCAGGATATTTTGCAAAAAGAGCAGCTGACAGCTTTTAGTTTCTTTAATATAAAAAATTCTCCAGTTTTGCTTCTATTGAACACACCCTTTGATTCAATTGTGCAAAGTTTTCTTGGTTCCCTAAAAAACTTGAGAAAAAGCCTAAAACATTGAATTTAATTCCACATTGGTGACCACTTGAATGAGAAATTTCGTTAAGCAGTTGTTGGGAACATTTTAGCAAATAACTTGTGGTGGATTTTAGCTCTAATATCTAGACGTAGGAAAAATTGGGGAATTTTTCCTACGTGTGATTGTGGTCGGTTTAGGGTTAGTGAGATTTTGTCTAATATCAATGTTTTAGGTTTAGAACCCTTTAGAAGAAGGGTTTGGGTTCAAACGAGGAAAGATTTGATTTACAGTTGAAAAGAGGCAAAAAAGAAACGGAAATTGAATTTTTCCAAAATCTGTGTCTTAATACTCAAGACTCAAATGTTTTATTGACCTCCCTTGTTTGAGTACAATAACACACTTAGATAGACCCTAACCTCAATTTCTCCTAGTAGAACTAGGAATCCTACTTTGACTAGTAAACCAAACCCTAATTGAATTGAACCAAAGCCCACACATAAAGACCCATAAACTAATAGAATAAAAATCCAAATAATTTTTTTTTTAATTTTTAATTTTTAATTTTTTTTAACTCTAAGACACATAACTAAACCTTTAAAACCACACGACTTGTACTTCAATTGGACTTCACACATGGGCCCCATAAAATAAGTCTTAAAATAGACGAATTGGTGAAGTAATAACAAATCAATCATCCATGGCTGCATCACATTTCTTTTCCCTTCCCTCCCTTTAGGTGAAACCAAACATAGTGGAAATGTAAATATTGCCTTCAGACTTCAAGTATCAAGTGTACCAAAGAAGAAAATAAATTATTGAAAGTTGATGTGGAATGCTAGGAAAGAGCATTTCCAATTCTCTTTTCAAAGAGCAAGCCGCATGGCATAAACTTAGGCTACTTATAGGCTGGGTTTTTGCAATTATATATCTATGACAATAACAATACATCACGAAATGTCACCTTGGCCATACTGCTGGATATATTTTGTTCTATGTCAGGAAATGATCCATTTACGAAGGGAGTGATCAAGCTATATGTTCGAAGATGATCATGATCCTAGCGCATAAGTTCTAACTTAGATGACTTTGTAAGCATGTCCCTAGGTATTGTGAAATGCTAAAGTTTGATCTGGGTCATTCTCACTTAAATAAAGGATTATACTGGTATTATTGTTGAATCACAATAATTAAGAACTTTGGGATGTGCCACTTAACACGGTATGATGGAAAATGCCTTATTTAATCAATTTTAGTAATTGAAAGGCGGGCCTTGTTGGATGGCAAGTGCCCTCTGCCCAAGCGATATGTTGAGGGTTTGAATCCAGAAATCAGCCTCTCCAAAATTGGAGGTAAGGCTGCCTACCAACCACCTCTCTAATACCCCACAGAAGTGAGAGTGCACTAGGTACAACCTTTTTTAAAGAAGGTGAAGGACATGAAAGAGTAGAATTGAGGAGCAATAATTATTTAAAAATTTTTGGAACACCACTTTGGTGCACACTGACCTGAATCCCTTCCTTCCATACCACTTCTTTGACCTCAAGAGCATAGGTTGTAATCAGAACAGCAAAATTGCTCTGTTCCAACAGGCTACATTTCTAAGCAACATCAGGAAACTATGATATCATCAAAAAGCATCAATCACCCTCCCTTCTGATGCATGTCAATGCTTGTTAATGAGGTTTTAATGAGGGATGCCTTTCTACCATACAATTTTCCTTCTCTTTATGTTTATTGATGGCTTCTGTCCACATGTCATTTATTTAAGAACTTGAAATGTTGTAACATCTAGATTCATTAATTTTTGCGCAGGGAATGTGTACATTGACACTCTCAGCCGTCCTGTTCCTGGATTGAGACCTACTGAATGTGTGGGTTCTGTATGCCCATCAGCTACTCCAGCTCAGTACGGAGTCTTCTTCTTAGGGCTCTATCTGATTGCTTTGGGGACTGGTGGGATCAAACCTTGTGTTTCATCGTTTGGTGCAGATCAGTTTGATGATACTGATTCTAGGGAAAGGGTTAAGAAGGGATCCTTCTTCAACTGGTTTTATTTTTCCATCAACATTGGTGCTCTTATATCTAGTAGTTTTCTGGTTTGGATTCAAGACAATGCTGGGTGGGGTCTAGGATTTGGCATTCCTGCAATTTTTATGGGCATTGCTATTGCAAGTTTCTTTTCTGGCACTCCCATTTATAGATTTCAGAGACCAGGGGGAAGTCCTATTACACGAATGTGCCAGGTTTTGGCTGCATCATTCCACAAAAGGAGTCTGGAGGTCCCCAAAGACATTACTTTGTTGTATGAAACACAAGACAAAAACTCTGCCATTGAAGGAAGTCGGAAACTGGAGCACACCAATGAATTGAAGTAATTTCTCTAGCATTGTCCTGACTTAAATACTTTTCAGTTCTTAAACATGTATTCCTAGCCATTATTGGTTTTCTTTTGTCAATGGGGGATCTATTTCACTAAACTATAATTAGATATACACAGCACTTACCAGTGGGTGTTTTGGACACCCATCAATCGAGACCTTTCCTCTTTGTTTTCCATTTAAACACAGAAGTTAGTCATGAAAAATTCGTATCACTAAAATGAAAATAATAAATAGGGACAAAGGCCCATGGGCGTTTGCTCAAGTGGTAAATGGTGGGTTTGCTGGGTATTTAGAACCTTATCTGGAGAAAGAAGAAGGGAAAAAAGAAAAGAAAAGAATTACATTATCTACTTTATTCTCATAATGGTGGTACTCGTTTGAGTTCTATGAAAATATGATGTGCTCATCTTATTAGATAAATTGCAAAACACTATGGAATATTATTCATTCATGGGAAGCTATGTTCCTTGTTAATCTTTAATAATTCTTTCATGGTTGAGTAAGCATATTATTTGAAAGAACTTGTTCTTTATAATTAATGCTATGTTCTACACAAGCTATTTATCTTTGTATCTTCTTTGCCAATGGCCATTTGGCCTATCGGCACCTCCACCCTTGTGGTGGATATACCTATCCCTGGCATCTTCACCTAGCAAAAAAACAGTTAATTTCTTCTTTGTTTATTCTCCTAGATTTATGCAGAGCTTGGGATAATATCCTGTTACTTTTGTACCATACAGTTTCAGAGGGAAGACTGGATAACATGAGTGGTCAAGAAAATCTGCAATAATGTGGGAAGTATAATTAAGTCCGATTTGAAAAAATAGAAAAATAAAACAAAAACAAAAATGTAAAAAGGGTAGAAAATTTGCTGCCCTTTCTTATCTTAGAATTTTGACTCCTTTTAGATTTATATTTCCTTAGTCAAATAGTAATCTCTTGTAGTGTTGTACTGATGACATGAGATCATTTCACTGTATGTATGCCCGAGAAAAAAATTTCACTGTTACTTTATTTTTGCTGCAGGTGCCTTGATAAAGCTGCTGTAGTGTCAGATGCTGAGAGCAAAAGTGAGGACTTATCTAATCCATGGAGGCTTTGCACTGTAACACAGGTGGAAGAATTGAAGATTTTGATCCGTATGTTTCCAATCTGGGCTACTGGAATTGTCTTTTCTGCTGTTTATGCCCAGATGTCTACAATGTTTGTGGAGCAAGGAATGGTGATGGACACAACCATTGGTTCTTTCACAATTCCTCCAGCCTCTCTCTCATCCTTTGATGTCATCAGTGTTATTTTCTGGGTCCCCGTATATGATAGGGTAATTGTCCCAATTGCAAGGAAATTTACTGGCAAGGAGCGAGGCTTCTCGGAGCTGCAGCGAATGGGAATTGGCCTCTTTATTTCTGTCCTGTGCATGTCAGCTGCTGCTTTGGTAGAGATTAAACGGTTGCAGATTGCAAGAGAGCTTGGGTTGGTTGATGAAGACGTCGCTGTACCACTTAGTATCTTCTGGCAAATACCCCAGTATTTTTTGTTGGGTGCTGCAGAGGTATTTACATTTATAGGGCAGCTTGAGTTCTTCTATGACCAATCTCCAGACGCCATGCGAAGTTTGTGCAGTGCGTTGTCTCTTTTGACAAACTTCATTGGGGAACTACCTGAGCTCTTTGATTCTGACAATAGTAACTTACCTCACTACAAAGGGCGGGAGCACTGGATGGATCCCTGATAATTTGAACCAGGGTCATCTTGATTACTTTTTCTGGCTTTTGGCCGGACTCAGCTTCTTAAATATGCTGATATATGTTGTCTGTGCCAAAAAATACAAGCAGAAGAAGGCTTCTTAAGGATTCTCTTAGAAGGTGTCAATTCTGAAAATTATAAACTGAAGGGTTTGTAAAGGATTGTGTGATAGCCATTTGTTTCTTGAAAGGAGTCTGTGACGAATGGTCTGTATATAACTTTACACTATCCGCAATTATTAAAGTTCCTTCTGATTCCAAGGATATTGAGTGTCTAACTATACATTGATATAAAATAATTTATGGCAAAATTTAAGCTTCTGTATTTGATCAATGTCATTCCACTAATTCTTTTAAGTTGTGAATTGTTAAGAGAGTAAGTGCCACAGGCTGGCAACAAACTGTTGAGGTGACGGATTATGATTGGAGTATAATAAAAAAGATGTTAGTGATGTTCTTATGTGAGTGACGACTAATTATAATTTATAATAAAAAAGTATTGTTGTTAGTAGATGTCTTAGCCTCAATATGTTGTGAGTATCTGACTTTGGTTTAGACTAATCATAATTTGACGCTAATATTTTAGTAGTCGTCAAATTTATTGTCTATGTAGTATTGTTGCTCACGTAGGAATAGACATAAGGTCTTAGCCTCAATATGTTGGCACGGGATTATTGTCATAAAAGTATCTCCCAGAGAGCGAGGGGCTTTGGTTTAGACTTTAGATTGACATGACCTTATATTTTTTTTGCTAACAAGAAATGACCTTATAAGAAAGGACAGCTACGTCAAAACATAGAAACAGCTTGACTAACTAACGAATTTCTGTCACAGAATCTCATGGACTTTTTTGTTGGTTTAAACACTGACATATAGCAAGGGGCACATGTTGATATAAGCATGCGTTAGAGCTCCCAAATAGCATGACTCAATAGTCAACAGGTAAAGGCAAGCTTGTTCTAGATTATTCACTGTCATTTTCTCACCCTTCTCTTCTGCTTCCCTATCCTACCTCTCAGTAACACTGACTTGTTATGTTGGTCTTCAATCTAAACATCAAGCTCAACTGCACTCCTTTTTCCATCTGGGTTCTGGTTCCTGTGTCTCCCTATATGGCTATATCTATTCAATCATGAGCAAGAGAGCCAGAGATTTTTTGGCCATCACAATCAGTGTTTAGCTGTATCATCCCTGTTTGATTGTTTATGTTGAGAGAAGTGATGAGTCAACTGTCCTTTCAACATCACTGTTGATGAGGAACAAAATTATCTAACGTCTCTTCATCTCTTGTGGACATTAGGCCTTACCTAAGCTACTATTCTTCTTAAGCTTTGACCAACCATTCAGGAAAATTAGGATTAACAGTGAATTCTACTGCTACGCCCCTTATTGCATGTCACGTAGATTCTTGGCCTACACTTCATTACTAAAGTATTCCCACCTCTTAGATTAATATTACAAGTCTTTGATTTTCAAAGAGAGAGTGTGTGTGTGAGAGAGAGAGAGGGAGAGAGATGGCTTCTGTGGACGAAGAGAGATCTGTCTTGGAAGATGATGCTCTTTTACAGGTTCTAAGTTCTAACCTCTCTTTTGTTATCTGTATGTGTATGTCAGAAGTGTACCTTTTGATCTCAGACCTGTCTTTATTTTTATTGGTTTGCTATTTACTTTTTGATATTTACAAGGTGGATTATTTGCAGTCTATTATTTGACACGTCAATGGACTGTGTAGTGCGTGTAGTCGTTTCCCCCTTCTCTTTTTTGCTTTTTAGTTTTTTTAGTTTGTTGTGAGAAAATGATTGTGCTTGACCATATAAATTTTCATTTTGTGGTCTTGGATCTTGAAAGAGTGAATCAATTTAATTTTCCTTGAAGTCTCTTTGCATTGATCCATTTTTCTATTGGTGTAGAAAACTTTTTTTTTTTTGGGTGGGTTTCTTGACTTATACTGGTCATATAGCTCAAGACAGACAGTGATGAAGGACATGTTGAGTTGACTGGTAGCTTGTGATCTACTCGTGTCCTTTTTACATATTGCTTCTTTTTTCTTTAGGCTTTTTATCCCTTTTTTTCGTATAGTTTTCTGCCCATTACTTGTGGTTGGGGAAGTGGGGAACACGGAGGCATGCGCGCACGCGCACAGAGAGAGAGAGAGAGAGACCAGCCATCTCAGAAAACTTGGCCCTAGAAGCACAAATTTTCCAAGAAGAAAATATTTGTTTTTACTTGCTTTATCATGTCAAATGGTATTGAGCTTTATTGGCATGATGTATAATTGCTAGATGGGTGTGAAGTAGGTAGGACGTTGATTTTCATAGATTGTTTTGCTACTTTATTCCTCACTGAAATATTATATATACTTCCTTCACCAGTTTTTGTAACTCAATTGGAGCACGCTTTTTCTTTAATAAATTGGGAGCTACAAAGTGAGTCATCTTGTATAAGATGTGCACCTAAAAGTGTGATGACGCAGGTGGATGGGGTAATTAAGAAATCAAGATAAATGGATGGCACTAAATTTTCATCCAATAGTCATTCAGCAGTCTACCAGTGAATTTCAAAGATCATGGTTTTGTTTAATGCTTTTCTTGACTTCATTGAATTTGTTTTTAACTCAAACATATGCACTCTTGTATGTGTTCATAGTTGTATAAGAATGAACACTGGGAAGCCATAACATTGGTATAAAGAAATGACTACATTTGAATATAATTTACTCCAAAAGCCGGGAATCTTTGATATGTGAAGTCAAGAAGTTCTTAATTGAGAGAGAAAGGACTTAACAAGGGTTCATTGAAGTGAAAGGGATTAAGGATGAAGAATAAGTTACTGTGATGATAGTGTGCGAACCACTTTTGAATTGATCAAGAAGTATGCAGAAAATTGATTCAACTAGATGTCAAGCATCACAAACTACAGAATTTATAGTGAGTATTTAAATTTCAAACATGTTTCAAGAATTGCAGCTGATAGGTAATGATCTCCAAGAAACTAATTCCACTTTTTCGACTACTTGAACCAAAATTGATTATACCTTAGCAGTTCTAGAATTTAATTAAAACTTTATCTTTTGGTTAGATGCTGCATTAAAATTTGCTTTCATCATCAGATATTATAACCTGAAACACTACTAAAAATACTACCTGAATGGTTGGTATTAGTTAGTGGTTGCAGTACATTCTTCTTTAATCATCTAATAGGTAATGAGGGTTTGTGTGTGTTTTGGGCCCAAGTACCATATTCCTCTTTCAACAAGACTACACAGGTTATTTGAGCCAGTGCCTATATAAAAATGGCATCTAAATATCTAATGTGCTTGTACATGAAGAGGGGAAATTATATTGCCTTGGCCCATTAGGGATTTGAAATGGAACCATGGTACATGAAGTTTAGACCTAATTGCCACACCGATGTGCATACATGATATGTGATAATTTATTATTGAGGAGGTAACTAGAAGCTTAAATAACTCTGTGGTGAACTTACCCATGGACAAATTTGAGTGCCAGATATATATCTTCTCCGAGGCCACCCTTGATAGAAGAATACTTATCTTTAAATTTTATTGAAAGATGAATTTTTCTCTTTTGTTAATGCATGTATTTTGAATCCTTCCTTTTCCTTTGACTTTACCTAGATATGATAATTTGTATCATACAATGTCTCTTCAGGATGGCAGTAGTGAACCATACACTGGAGATGGCTCAGTTGACATTAAAGGGAGGCCTGTTCTCAAGAATGCTACTGGAAAGTGGAAAGCATGCCCCTTCATTCTTGGTAATTATTGTTCCTTATATTGATCACATGTAACCAAATATATCATTTTTATTTTTATTTTCTTTTTTGAAGTTTTTAACAATTGTAACATATAATACAGGTGCTGGAGGTTGTGAACGCTTGGCCTTCTATGGGATTTCCTCTAATCTTGTTACTTATCTTACCAGCAAACTACATGAAGGAAATGCCTCTGCTGCAAGAAATGTTACCACTTGGGAAGGCACTTGTTATTTTATACCTCTAATTGGAGGTGTCTTAGCTGATGCTTACTGGGGAAGATATTGGACAATGACAGTTTTCTTTGCATTTTACCTCATTGTAAGCATAAGCTGAAGTTATCATTTTCTTATTGTTCTTTTGGAGAGACTTATTTCATTTAAAACACTGGAGAAAATTGCCTCTCACACATCCTCAAGTCTCTTGAATCAGCAGAGCTAGAGCCTTATGCCATAAATTTCATCTAGTTAATTGATGAATATGAAAGAATATAAATGAGGACTAAAGAGCGTATTGATGGCATCCTGTTATACTAAATCTCAACTTTTTCTTTGAATTTTTGACCCTGATATGTTCCATTTCAGTTACTAGGCATAACGGTCAGCAGCAAAGTATGCAAGAATCCTATATTTATTATTCAGGAGTCTAAGTTTCATGTTTCTGATTGTGTCGTATGGATTACAAAAATGCATCCATAATAGTGTTTTGAGTGTAGTCTGCTATATCCACCTCAGATAGTTGGGATGAATGGATGGTGTTTTGTTGAAGTGTGATAGATTAGGCTATGTTATGTTCAAGGTTAGGGAAATTTCAGTGAAGAAAAAACTACGCAAGCTCTAGTGAGCGAGGTGTCAGTCTGTCATACGGTTTTTTTCTTATTATAATCTTCATTGATGTTTACCCATTTTTCTAATCTATGTATTTGACATCTTGGTTGGTGTTATTTTACAGGGGTTGACTTTGACTCTCTGTGCATTGATTCCTGCATTACAGCCTGCTGAATGTGTGGATTAGTATGCCCTTCAGCTACTGCAGCTCAGTTACAGTATTCTTCATGACTTATTTGGTTGCACTAGGGACTGGTGGGATCAAACCGTTATTTGGCCCTTTGGGGCAGATCAAATGATGATCTGAGTGGAAAAAGGAAAGAAGGGATCCTTCTTCAACTGGTTTTACTTTTCTAAAAATTGGTGCTCTTAACGAGTTTAGTGGTGTTGGTTCAAGAAGATATTGGGTGGGGTCTCGGAAGCATTCTATTGGTTTTGGGCATTGATTGCAATCTTCTTTTTAGGCACTCCCTTCTATAGATTACATAGACCTGGGGGAAGCCCTCTTCAGAATTTGCCAGGTTTTTGTTGCCTCATTTCATAAGTGGAATTTGGAGGTCCCAGAGGACGTAGTTTTTACGAAACACAAGACATGAGCTCCACCATTAAAGGAAGTCGGAAACTGGAGCACAGCGAGGAGCTGAAGTATCTTCTTCTTATTATCGTGAGCTTAGCCAATATTTTGAGACTTACATGGAAGTTTAATATATTCTTTTTCTATGAATTCCTAAACTAAAAAACAAGTTCTGCTTTGTAAAAGTTTTCACTATATCTTTTCTTGTAGGTGCCTTGATAAAGCTGCTGTGGTCTCAGATGCTGAGATAAAAAGGGTAGACTTCTCCAATCCATGGAGGCTTTGCACTGTGACACAGGTGGAGGAATTGAAGATTTTGGTCCGCATGTTTCCAATCTGGGCATCTGGAATTATCTTTTCTGCTGTTTATGCTCAAATGTCATCATTGTTTGTGGAACAAGGGAAAATGATGGACAGAAGTGTAGGTTCTTTCAGCATTCCTGCAGCCTCTCTCTCAAGTTTCAACATCATCAGTGTTATTATTCGGGTCCCTATCTACGAGATGGCAATCGTCCCAATTGCAAGGAAATTTACACACAATGAGAGGGGCTTCTCAGAGTTGCAAAGGATGGGAATTGGCCTCTTTACATCAGTCCTTTGCATGGCAGCAGCTGCAATAGTAGAGATTGAGCGATTGCAGATTGCAAGAGAGATGGGTTTAGTAGATGAAGATGTTGCTGTACCACTAAGTATATTCTGGCAAGTTCCCCAATACTTCTTGTTGGGTGCTGCAGAGGTATTTACATTCATTGGACAGCATGAGTTCTTCTATGAGCAAGCACCAGACGCCATGCGTAGTTTATGCAGTGCATTATCACTTCTCACAAATTCATTGGGGAATTACTTGAGCTCTTTGATTTTGACCATTGTAACATACTTCACAACAAAAGGTGGGAATGTTGGATGGATTCCAGATAACTTGAATGAGGGCCATCTTGACTATTTCTTCTGGCTTTTGGCTGGTCTCAGCTTCTTGAATCTATTGGTTTATATCGTTTTTGCCAGAAGGTACAAACAGAAGAAGGCTTCTTGAGGTTGCACAAGGAACATCTTAAATAAATTGGTGTATCAAATCCAGGTTGTTCGTGAAGTCCTTGGTTTAAGTCTTAGTATTCATGTCTGTCTCCGTTTTGCACGTGCAAAACACCAGCACTTGGTTCGATGTTATCTTGTGGTCAATTTCTGAAAGTGATTCAATTGTTAGATTTCCTTCCATATGCGAAGGAATATTATTGTGTTATGTCAAGTTTAAAATGGTTACGTGTAATTAATTATTCTTCTTTATGTACTTAGCATAAATCTCATTTTCTATAAGCATAAACTGAATGTGATCAATTTCTGAAAGTTATTCAATTGTTAGAAGCATAAAATTATTGTGTTATGTTAAGGTTAAAATGGTTACGTGTAATTATTATTCTTCGTTTACTTACTTAGCATAACTCTCATTTTCTATAAGCATAAACTGAATGTGTTAACCATTTCTGTTGTGTATGTGCAGAAGAATGGCTGGGACTAAAATTGTTGGGAGGAGTGTTTTTAATTTATTCCTGCACTGCTGATTTTTTTTAGACCAAATTCATGGATTTTGCTTCTATATTGTTTATATGTGGTACATATGGCCATGAATTTTGCTAAAAAAAATGCTAGTTTAACAATAATTAGCAGTCTACCTTGAGGCTTTGCTTCCTCTGTATGCTAAGAAGTAAGAACTATGTGGGAGATTTTGAACTTGTCTCATACAAGTTAAATCCTCATATGGGGGGCTCAAGTTTTGAAATTATGATGTGGTAAAGAGAAAGATTGATTCAAAGCTTGGAGGAGATATGGAAGATGTAAAGACTACTAGTGGAGATGAAGATGGAAGGCAGGCACTGCCTTTTACAAAGTTTCCACATTTCAAAATTTCACAACTCAGTGAACCATGACCGGCAAGGTTAAAATGAGTCAAAGTGATTACTCAATTAACAATACCTTACATACTAGATTGAGAGTTTTACATATGGAGTCACCACTTAGTTATTTTAGGTTAAAATCAAGAAAACCATAAATGATAAAGTAAGTACATCCTCATTCAAATGAATCTCAAATTACATTGTCTTTCATAAAAATGAATAAAAACAGAAAATTACATGGCTTATTTTACTAGTTACAACCGGGACTCAGAAGCAGTGCATCAAGCAAGACCAGCTGCCTAATGTTTTTAACAATATATGAATATCTCATATATTGTAACAGGGGTAATTATACAATACCCATGTGGGTACGGTACCTATAATAGATAAAATCTCACGTTGATGGTACCAATATCACACATGATAGTACCTACTTCACATATGATGGTACCTACCATCACATTGCTTGGTATTTTAAATTTTTATTTATTATTTAAATTTAATATATATAAAAAATCATATAATACCAACATCACATTGGATAGGACCAATATCACATATGATGGTACCTATATCTTTACATTTGTTTTTAAAATGATATAAAAACCGTACCAATTAAAGAATTGTCAAACTGGTGAACCATATTCCATTTGGTAGAAAGAGTGGATATTTCTAAAAAAAAAGATTAAAATGAAAAACCCAGTGGTTTTTTGTAACATATATAGAACCACTGTTTTTGTATCTAGAACCACACAGCTTTATTCCATCTTGGTTTTTTATGTTAAGTTATTTTGATCAAATAATCATACTTTCTTTCCATTTTGTACTTTTATTTATGGATTTTTTAATATTTTGATTTTAAACTTGAAATAAGTAGTCAAAAGATAAATTCAAGTGTTATACATGTAATCACTTTTTTATATAAAAAATTAAACTTATATTTGAATGAATTTTCTGAACAATAATATTATAATATTCTATTAATTTAAAAAATCTTAGGTATATACATATTTATATTTAAATTGAACACCAACTTATTTTTGTATAATATATTGTTGTATTTGATTATTCTTTAATAAATTCATTTATATTATATTATAAATTAATAAAGTATTAATCCAAACGGTTTAACCAATAACCCAACGGTTGAACCAGTGAACCACTATCCCACTCCGTTGATGGTTCAATACTTGGTACGGTTCTAATAACTATGGTTTTTAATACTACCGTGATGGGCGGGTAATTATAAAATACTTTTTTAGTACATTAAATGCATACTTCATTTTCTCACATGAGTGGTAGATCTCACGTTAATTAAATTTCATGATGAAGACCTGCCGTTCATGTGAGAGGAAGAGAATACACATTTAGTATACTTCAGGAGTATTTTCATAATTTTTTTTCATGATGGACCTCTTGATTGGCTTCGTGGCTCCTCATTTATGGGTCTCAAACCCATTGAGCTTCACAATGTTTTTAGCCCTAGAGTTGAAACCCTCCAGTAAAGTAGTTTCAAATTGAGACTAAAACTTAACACAAAATTAGAGTAGATTAACTTAATCTTTTATTTCAACTTCCTATAGTTAGATTATTAGTTGTTACGATTTTTTTCCCGATGGGTGGTGGCATTATAGGAAGAAGAAGAAAAGTTATGTCATGACCAATGCCTCATGATATTTTATCCCTATCAAACATACTGTCTCTCACCAAGGATATGTCCCTTGAGAAATTTGGCTTGTTACACTTAATATTTAGACTAAAGTCTACTTTTGGACCCCTTAACTTAAGGGGTATTTTCATTTTGGCTCTCTAACTTCAAAAATTCTCATTTGGGTCTTATAAGTCTGTTTAGTTGTCAAATGGGCCCTTCCTGTTCATCTCAGTTAGAGTTCCCTCCGTTAAGTGCCAACTAAAGGCCTAATCACATGTCCACGTCACCATTTTTTGCCACGTGGTCTTGTCATGTCATATATATCATATAAAAAATTATTAATAATAATAAAATGAAGAAAAAAATTATTAAATCAAATTTTATGTTCTTCCTCAAATCAATTTCATAAAAATAAAAAAAAAATTGTAATTTTTTTTTTTTTTCAAGTAATTTTTGGATTTTTTAATAAAAAAAATTATTTGATTAATTTTTAATTAAAAATTTGAATTTAATTAAAAAAAATTCTGAATTTAATTAAATATTAATAAAAAATGATGACTTGGATGGAGTTATATGACATTTAATAGAATCTTGGATAACAAGAGTTGGAACGGAAGGACTTTTTTGAAAACTACTCAAACCTTATGGGGTCCAAATGAAAACTTTTGAAATTAAGGACCAAAATGAAAACACCCATTAATTTAAGGGTCTAAAAGTAAACTTTAATCTAATATTTATCACACAATTGCTTAGATATTCCTTTTGCCATCGCAGACAATGACGTAAAGGCTTGTAATTTTGTATTCAGAAAAAAATAAAAAATAAAGGCTTGTAATCTAGCACGTGTGGCACTGCACCTTTGACTTCCAGATTCCGTGAATCCGATTATCAATTCTATAGTTTTATACTTTGTTGTTAACTATCTCTCAAATTTGTATTAAAATTTAATTAATAACTACTGAGATATCAATTAGCATTATGCAATAAGTTTGTAAAAATGAATAAATAAATCAATATGATGTTGATTGTCCGGTTTGGAATTATGTTTGCTACATTGTATACTACTAATCCATAGAATGATCAAACACCAATTTTGGTCTTTAAAAAGTAAACGGAGTAGCAATTTTTGTCATGAAGTTTAGAAAGTCATAATTGATTTTTCATATAATTTTAAATTAGTTAAGTTCAAATTATATCTCATTTAATTTTGTTAATATTATATTGGGCAAATTACAATAACCTCTCGTAAAGTTTTATAAAATAATATTATACATCTCCCATTTTAAAAAATGACGTTTTAACCCATCATTACCTTTTGAAAAATAAGAGACGAAATGTTATATTTTAATAAAACTGAGAGGACGAGGTGTCATTTTTTAAAATATAAGGGAGGAAGAGTCATTTCGCAAAACCTTAAGAAATGTTATTGTAATTTGCTCTTAGTAAATTTGTATTGGATGTGTTTCTTAACAAATCTACCGGTTCATTATATAATCACAAAAAGTAATTTCGATTTATTTCATCTTATTATACCTTTTTAGGCTTCTAATATATTAAGATGAGTAAATATTAATAACTATCTTATTTTGTATTCTATAATTAGACATAAGGCCTGTTGCTATAATGTCTCTCACAGTCTCACTCATTGGAAAATCTATCTGTGCTTCATAATGAAATAGGAAGCTCAATAAAAGATTAAAAGTTAATTTACTCTAATCAAACATGCTGTCTGTCATCAAGGGTACAGTCCCTTGAGATTTTGGTGGTTGTTGCACTTAATTTATATATATATTTCTCACAATTCTTAGATATCCTTTGCCACCGTTAAAAATGATCGATGTAAAGGCTTGCCTCATGCATCTAGCACGTTGACTTCCAGATTCCGTGAATCCAATTTGATTAGTGCCTTTATATTTTATTGTTAACTATCTGTAATCTGTGTATTAGAAATTTAAGTCAAGCTACTGAGATATCAGCAGCATTATGCAATAAGTCTGTAAAGAAGAATAAATAAATGCATCAAAAAATAAATAGGATCTTTAAATTGTCCAAGGGTGCAGACCATATGGCCAACAATGAAATGCGGCGTTACAATCCTATGAAATACAAAATTTGCTTGTTGGTTGGTCCAAGGTATTACACCAATAGAAAGTGTGAAAGTAATAGAATAAATCATATTGGAGATCTAGCTAGAGTCAACCTATTTGTAGATGGGTTCTTAGATACAATAAAATTCCATTCATTGATGCAAAAATGCATAAACGAGATTTTATTGATTAATTCTTGAGTTGGAATATTATTGGATCACTAGAAGATCTATGAATTGAAGAAGAAAAAGTAAGACTTGTTATCCTTATGTAAAAAAAATTATGTAAGTATTTTATTCACATCTTAAATTAAGAAGAAAAAAAAATGTAACTAAACAAATTAACATTACAAAATTATCATCCTAAAGCAAGAGGGATAATAATCCTTCACTAAAATCAAATAAGTTCAATATGGTGTACGTCTCTAAGGTGGACTATTCTATATGGTATAGATCTACTACAATTGGTGTCAATAAAAAAGAAAACCATAGCAAACAAAGTGAAAAATGGCATTATTGTAACATCCTAGAATGGTAGATGCTAAATAGTAAGCTTAGTGTGGGAAAAACTTATGCTTATTTCGTGCATCACAATAATGGAGTCAACTATAAGGATGTTATACTTTTCTCTATTAAAAAACAAAAAACTGTTGGGGGTGATATCTTTTCTAAAATAAAAAGGACGAAGAAAATGCAAATCACATAAAGGTTAATAATCTGTTCTTCACTAATTAAAATAAATGCAAACAATCAGAGACTTTAATAGGAAACAATCACAAATGAAAACAACATATAATCAAATACGAATGCAATTGCCATAGTAAAATCATAAATGAGGAAGCAATCACTTAGGAAAGAATTTCCATCCATCAAGCAAAATAATGTTTTAAAAAAATCTATTATATATAAACTAAAAGGCTAAGTTGAGAGAAGGTTTTTGCCTTACTCCAAACACTGTTGTGTCAGAATCCCTGCCACTGTTGCGTCTGAATCCCTGCCATTGACACAGATTCCTTCCCATTACGTTATCCTTTGGCCCATGCCTTGTTTCTGAAGTCTATCTAACTATCTCGAAACTTTAAACTGCTTTCTATTATTTATGATCATTTGAAATCACACACAAAACAAAGATACAGAGATGGGTTCGTTGGAGGATGAGAGATCGCTCTTGGAACATGGTCTTATACAGGTTTTCTATCTCTCTCTTATTGCTACTCCTGTATATGAATAAAATTGATTAACTATGT